>CM042012.1:111069797-111669797 GCA_023525715.1 Cichorium intybus | reverse complement strand
CAAATTTGCAAAATTCAGCATAGTTCTAGCTGCTTCACACATGAACGATTTCTCCTTTCCACAACACCATTTTGTTGAGGAGTATAAGGTGCAGAGAAGTTGTGACTAATTCCTTTTTTTTCAGGAAATTCTTGAACTTCGAACCATTGTCACTGTGCACAGTTCGGACTTTCTTGTTGAGCATCAATTCCATTTTCTTTATGAAGCTAATGATCTCTTCAGCAGCATCTGATTTGTTTCTTAGAAATAAAACCCAAGTAAACCTTGAATAGTCATCAACTATCACAAGAATGTATTTCTTCTTTATAATTGACTCAACTGTTGAAGGTCCACATAAATCCATGTAGAGAAGTGAAAGGGGTTCGGTGATTTTGGGATTGATCACAGCTGGATGCCTTTGTTTTGTTTGCTTGCCATGTTCACAAGCAGAACAAAGATTGTCATTATCAAATTTGAGAGCAGGCATTCCTCGAACCAAATCCATAGCCACTAACTTGTTTAAATCTTTGAAGTTCAGATGAGCAAGTCTTCGGTGCCACAGTCAGCTGACATCGGAGTTGGCTTTTAAGAGAAGACACAAAGATTGACCACCGGTTACTGGTTTTAGATTCAAGGGAAACATCGATCGCTTTCAATAAATCTTGGGTCCTTAGGGTAAGTAAAGGATTCTTGAATCCATTTTTCTATGGCCTCTTTAGAAATTTCATTAGCATTTAAATTAATTAGATTCTCCGAAGCCTCATGTGATGAGCAAGATTCCGAAGTGTCTGAGCATGATTCTGAAGAGCTTTTTGTCAAATTAGATGAGTCTGAAGTGACTGACAGATTACAAATCTTCGGAACCCATTTTTGTTTGGAAGTGATTGACTTTGAGGATTTTGATGTTTTCTTTTTACTTGAAAGTTTTGAATTCATTGAGGATTTTGAAGTTTTTGTTCTTGCAGTTAAGTTTTCTTTCAAATCATTCCTTTTCCAATTTTGTTTTGGTTTTTCAATTGTTGACTTCGTTGAGATTGAGCTGCACAGCGTAGAGGTACAAAGGTACTCTTCGTATGCCAATTTGAAGTCGTTCAGTGAAAGATTCTTATCTTTAAACAGATCCAAATTTTTGTCAAGCCACTGATGAAATGTATCTATCAAATTGTTTCCTTTTGAAAATGTTTTCTTTGTGGGTTTTTGAAATTTTGGATTGGGAAAGTTAGGTTTTGTTGGTGTAAAAGTTGGTTTATCCTTTTGATTTTTGACTTCTGAAGCCTTTGAGTTAAAGGGTTTTGTTCCAGAAGTTGAAGCAATTGCTTCATTTTGTTTCAAACCTCCGAAGAGAGTTTTTCTTTTCACAAGATTTAAAGTTTGTTTTGATTTCAAGTTCGCAGCAATAGGTTTTTGAATTGGCTTAGTAATCACTATTGCTGGTTTTGATTTTTGAAAAATTTGTGGTCTTTTCAAAATTTGAGGTTTTTGTACTGAAGCTTTGGTAATTGAGACTTTTGGTTTTGAAACAGCATTTTCTGAGGTTTGTGACAACGGTACACGCTCACATGATTCCATTAATTGAAAAACATTCATCTACGGAGCTGCGGGTTTTTCCACAACTTGAATTTGTTTGTAGTTTCGATTAGTGTAGATGTGATTATCATTTTTGAGATTTAAAAGGTGTGACATGTTTTTAGGAATCTTTTCTTTTTCATAACATAGACGATTGTAAATGTTATGGCCATACAAATCTTTTTTTCTTATGTTGACTTTAACTTTCATTCTTTCATTCATTTCGTTTTCAACCATTTTAGAAGATGAGAAGAATCCTTCCTCAGTGACTGTGGAATTATCCTCCTCAAGAAGTTTTTCTAAATCGTTTTCAACCAAATGTGATCCATCTGATTTCACAAAGATGGCATTTTTGAAATAAGATATCTTTGTATAGATACAAGCCACATGAACTAGCCTTTTTGAATTGTCCTTGAGATATTGATCATAAGAGACACAAACATCTGAGATTTGTAATTTTGATTTCAAAGTTTGTTTGTTTTCAAAGGTTTTTGGTTCACAACCCATTTTTGTTTTTCCTTTGTCCTTAGAAGAAAATTGTGAGATGTCTTTGGAAGGTGATTCGGATACAGAGGATGATTTTAATAGTGTCAAGGAAGAACAATCAAATTCCTCCATGTCCGAATCGCTTTCAGAATCATTCTCAGATGCGGTTTCAACTGTAACTTTTTCTTTGTTTTCAATTTGAGGTACAACCTTTTTCAAGATTGGGATCTCTTGTGGTAAGATTTTCAACAAATTATCAGCCGTGAGGTGTTTTTCTACAGATATCAAACCATGTTTATACGAAGAGTTGGTCACTTCGGACCCAGATACTATAGATTCACACTCATAAGATATACTATCAACTTCCTTAAGCTTAAACTCAATAAAAGGTAATAGTTGTCTATGTTGAACATTGCACACATCAGCTGAATGGTAAATACGTGTAATATGAGCATATAAACGTTTTGCATTTTCACATAATATATTGCGTTGTTTCAAAATTACATCGTGATTGTTCAAAAGTTTTTCTCTATTCTCTTCTAGCAATGAGATTCTTAGGTTGGACTTTTCTAGGGCTAGCTTCAAACTTTCTACTCTCCCCCTCAAGCTGAGAATCTCCTGCTCACTGAGTGTCTCCCTATTTTTCACGTCAATAAGCATTTTATGCATCACAGAACAATCATGAGTTATTTCATTTATGATAGGAGTTGATTGAGAAATAGGAATTTTAAAAGTTGAGAGAAGTTTTGATACCTGCTCAGGAATGGTCAAGCGTGCTTCATTTGTCATCAAGCATATCTCCTCATCATCATCCGAAGTGTCGTCAGACCAAGTATTCGGATTCTCATCATCAGTCATCTCATTCATCTCAGAAGTCTTGAAACCAAGACCAGCAATTGTTTCAACCTCCAGCATCTCTTCTTCATCCATCGTCTCCGAAGGGTCTTTTAGAAAGCTCTTACTGACATCATATGCCATGAAAGCACTATGAGTTGGCTTTCTCCGAAGTGTCTTTTAGAAAGCTCTTACCGACATCATATGCCATGAAAGCACAGTAGTTGCAGTCATAGCCTGAATCACCGGAGACCTTTTTCTCTTCGGCTTTCTCTTTAGATGACTCCGAAGCCTGTTTTTCGGATGGCTTCGGGGTTGGAGATTTTAAATTTTCATCCTTCAGAGTGAATATTTCTGGTTTGGGTTTGGAATTGAGGTTTGATTTGTTAAAGCTCTTGACGAATGGCTTTCCAGAGTTGTTTTTAAGGAATGGTTTCTTGAATCTACGATTGTTGGCAGCATAGAGAGCAACAGTTTCACCATTATCATCTACTATGTAAGCAGCAATGTCTTCATCACTTGTTTCTTCATCCTCCTTTGAAACAAGGGCAAGTGGACCAGAACCAACCATCTCACGTCTACGACCTACAACGTTTGGTTCGTGTGATTTTAGTAAATTGTACAGGGCAGCCAGCTTGTACTTTTCAATATTTTCATAGGATTTAACCATGAGCATGATTGGTCTCCACTCCTTGCGAAGACTGTAAAGAAATTTGATGTTGATCTCCTGTTGGCTTCGTGTTTCCCCGTACTTGTCTAAGGTGTAAATCATGTTGCTGAGACGCTCATAACACGCTTCTAGGGACTCGTTCTCTTCTTGTTTAAAGTTCCCGAAGTCTGCAAGAATTTCTTGAACTTTGCTGGTGTGAAGTATTTTATCTCCTCCAAAACGAAGTGCGAGATTATCCCACATCTGTTTGGCGGACTTCGCATCAACAATGTGATGGCTAACATCAGGACCCAAACCACTTCGTAGTTCACGCATGGCCCTTTCATCGTTTTCAAGTTTCTTCATATCTGCTTCATTAAGAACTACAGCTTCTTCTCCATCGGGGACAACGAATCGACCAGCAATGTCTGTATGAGGACCATCAGTCACAGACCTCCATAAGTCTTTATCAAGCCTGATAAGATAGTCCTTCATTCTTCCAGGCCAATAATCATAGTAAGAAGTTACTAGAACGGGGGCTTTGGTTGCAGAACCGATAAGGTTTGCATAGTTGAGCATATTGGCATAAGTTGCTGTAGAATCAGTCATTTCGATAGATTTTAACTGGATCTTTTCAGTAAAAACACGCAATAGAGACTTGCAACAGTTGCGGAATGCTAGATTTGAGAAACAATTCAAAACTAGAACTGAAGCAATGGAGTAAAGGCTCTACTAACAGGTTTTTGAGCTGACTGGCTCTGATACCACTTGTTGGGTGTTGAAATCAATTTAGTGTTGAGTAATGACTATTGTTCTAGCAATTCTATAAGGGTTTAACAATCACACACGAGTAATATAAAGCAAATAGATGAACAAGGTGAATTGGATAACTTGTGTCGAATGCTTGATTTTAACTTTTAGGGTTTTACAATGGGGTATTACTAAATCGCATTCTACACGGTATGGTATCACTGATATTTATACTAAATCAGTGATACGCATAGTACAACCTTTTATAGAGAATATCATATCAGTGTACTACCCAATAGGATAAGAGATTCATGTACCACATATTGTACTATACGCGTGCACATAAAAGATTAACAGGCTGTGAAGTCTTCGGATCCTCCATGCATCACACTTCGGAGTCTTCAGACTTCGGGGTCTTCTATTTCTTTATTACTTCAGAGACATGGGCAGGAGGACTTCGGATGGTTGGGCACTTCAGCACAAATAGGCTCAACAACATCATCTATTCTTTCTCATTCTCTTTGTGAAAGGTAATTTCTCCATGGCGGTCAATGTGCAAACTGAATCAAAAAAATTAATAAAATCGTCCGTTCCAACTTCGCCAAACCTTCGAAACTATAAGATTGGCTTCGTGGACGAGTTAGCTCCTTCCCAGCATGTAGGTACTGTTCTCTTCTTCCCTGCCAGCAAAGATGACAACCCAAAGTTTGTTGCCCGACTAGAAAAATCACTTGAGAAAACCTTAACAAGATATTACCCTCTTGTCGGGAGATACGTCCAGGAAATGCGCGCGGTTGACTGCAGTGATCAAGGTGCCGAATTTATATACAGTAAAGCTGATATGAGACTTCAAGATATTCTTGATTCCCATTGGGATGCTAAGTTCCTTTACGAATTAATTCCATCTATTATGCTTGGAGGTGCTGATGAAATCACGTATCCGATACTTGTAATTCAAGTAAACACTTTATTGTGTGGAGGTGTCGGACTAGGTGTAAATATTTCACATAGACTTGCTGATGCTTCCACACTCTCTACATTTCTAAACGAATGGGCTGTTATGAACCGAGAAGATAACAAAGTTGAGCTCACTGGGACGGGTTTCAGCATACCCCCTTTCTTTCCTGGTCGTGGTCTACCTCCCGACAAAATTGCACCATGCGATATTGTCACCAAGAAAATTTCATTTAGAGAGAGTGAGATAGCAGACATGAAAGTGCAATTCATGATCAATGAAATAAAGGCCCCCAGTATTTGTCAAAGGTACAGATAGTATCGGCGATTATATGGAAGACTCTCATCAATGTTGATCGAGCAACACGCACTCAGCCGAGGGATTCTTTTCTCCTCCAATTTCTAAACCTTCACTGCATCTTCAATTCCCAAAGATTCTTGTGGCAATCTTGTGGCGCCATTTCCTACCAAATCCAGTAACGATGAAACAATCCAAGGGTTAGCATATATTTTGAGTAATACTCAGAAGGAAGTCATACGTAACTGCTCAAAGCTACGTCATGATAGCAACGAAGTTGAATTGATGGTTCTAAATTACTGGGCACGGATTCTGAAGATCCTTATTGGTGCTTCACATGGATTTCTCGTTTCTAGTTGGTGTAAGCTCCCCTTTTATGAAGCTGACTTTGGTTTTGGAAAGCCCATCTGGGTAACCATGGAAAGCGTGGCGAGGAAATATGCTGTATTATTGCTTGACGGAATGGGAGGTAAGGGAGTTGATGCGTATGTTTGTATGGAACTTTAAGACGTCCCTTATTTCGAAGAGGCTGTACACAAGAACGCAATTGATACCAAAAAATAATGGGCTCCATGTTGATGATCCGTTTTGTGTTGCTATAAATAACGTTCAAAAAGGGGATATTATAATATACATATATATTAATAAATTTTTGGAGTTACAATGCTTATAATTTATTCTGGTATTTATCTATTATGAATCCTGAAATATGGAAATTAATCCAATACCAGTTTTCAAGCCTCGTATATATAAAATTAAAACTTGTAATTACATGGTCCTCAGTCCTCACATGAAAGTCTTCTACGCTACCTACGATTGCCATTTGAAGTTTTGTTTAAAAGCTCTTTGGTCTTTCCTTTCTCAATTAATTTACCCAAATTCTCCATCTCTTTATTTCTAAAACCTAACAAGAAGACTTTCTGCTTTCGTGTGCCCTGCCTCCGTCACCGTCGCCTGTGTTACCACCGCTCGCCGAAGTTAGCACCAGCCACTATGCGTTGCGAGTCCTGCCCTCGTCATCCCTCTAACTCGCTAATCTATAACAGTAACCACGAAGCTCGCAATGTTTTTATTTTTGACTTTTAGTTAATTAAGTGTTGTTAATTTTGAGATAATATTCGGAGGGTACATTATATTAAATCTGACTTTTTTTAATAGGTATATTCTATAAAATTAATAAATCGGACAAGTTTATTGTTTGGATTGTTATTTGTTTAAGAATGATTAAATAATTAGTAATCTTCTTATTTTTTTTATTAAGTTTGACTTTATTTTAGCTTAATTTAATGTGTCATTGTTGTGCGGCCTCTTTTATTAATGGCTTTTTTTCGTTTATATCCCTATAAGCATGTATTATTATGTATATTTAAAATCGGTAATCTTTCTTTGGCCATTGAGATTGATTTCTCGGAAAATAATTTAATCGGTGAAATCCCATTAAAAAAGACGAATATGGGGAGAGCAAAAGTCGCAGGCGGAGAACGACACAATGGCGGGCAGGATCACGGCGACTGGCAAGAAGTTAGAAGAAGAAGTCGAAGACAAGATGAATTCCAGATCAACGGGAAAGCTACGACGTACTTCATCGATGGTATCCCGTGGGAGTACAAAGAATCTGACCTTTGGAAGATACTAAAGGAATACGGAACGCTGGTGGACGTCTACATAGCCAAGAAAAGATCAAAAACCAACTACAGATTTGGATTTGCTAGCTTTATTCGAGTTCAAGATGCGACTAGATTCGAATGGCAACTGAGCAATGTTTGGTGTGGTAGCAGGCTATTGAGAATCAACCTTGCAAAGTATGAGCGAAAACAGTCCCATCCATTGAGAGACAGGATGCCGGATAATCGTTATCGTCCAAACCCCTCGAGGACGCTAATCACAAACAAGAACGACCACTATAGAAGATCATATGCAGATGTTGTAAGTGGAGAACAGAGAGACAAGGGCACAGAGTGGGAACATCAGGCTCCTTCTCTCCATATTAAGCGACAGCAGACTCAGGAGCAGTGTGCCAGTGACACACGATTTGTGACATCGATGGTTGAGAAAGCAGTCGCTTCCATGACTCTGATCGGCACATCAGAGACGTATGAAAAACTTATGAATGTAAAGGCGTTTAAAGAAGTAGAGGGGAACCCATGCTACGAGCTGAGGTGTGTTGGTGGCATGAGCACGCTCTTGGAATTTGATAATGAGGAAGGCTTAAACTCGCTGCTCATGAACGAGAATTTCTGGAAGCCCTGGTTCAAAACATTACAAAGATGGTCGCCACAAATGCAATTCAACAAAAGGATTGCTTCCATACTCATATACGGGGTCCCTATGCATGCATTGTGTGAATTGGCTTTTTCCACGATAGCCAAAAACTGGGGTGAGGTTATTATTCCAGAGTCATGTGACATAGATAATTTGAATTTAGCATTTGGAAGGGTTGGTATTCTAACTGACCACCCTGGCACAATCTCCACCTCCATGACTATTATGGTAAACAAGGATGAATACAAGTTAAATATTCTTGAGGACGTACTTGAATCAAACAGATTAAATCTGATGCTCGCGTCTAATGGAGTTGATGAACAATTTGAATTTGGAGAATGGGGTCCTCAATAGGGACTCAATGGGTCGGAGAATGAAGAAGATTCTCAGGATAACGGCTCGTCGGATGATGAAGATTTGCAAGACGATATTCCACCGGAATTATCTCCGGTAGGGCAGCGGGATTGGAATGGGAACGACGATGAGAGAGGAGGGGAAGCGAACAGTCACGATGGGGAACAGGAACATGCATCGATGAGTCGTAACGGCGCACGTGCCCCCTCACCTAGGGATAACAGTCCACGCACGGGAGAAACAGGGGTCAATGGCGGAAATACCCAGATGGTACTTTAGAAGACTTGGGCTTGCCAACTGGACCCGAATACTTTGGGCCCATTGATACAATTAATCAAGTTGATAAGGAGGTTGGGCTGGACTATACAGACTCGATCAAGTTGGGCCAGAGTGTGCTGGTAAAATCAAGAACAAAATCAATAGACCTCAATGAAAATCCCAAGGCGTCCTCTTCTGGTGAATCGCAAACATGGGCAAGGGGAGAGAGAGGTGCTCCTTCCATCCAGGAGCACTCCAATTCTTCAATCAATTGACCGAGCGAGAGCCCTCAGACAGTATCTCTTAACGCTTCGCAAGAAATCGAGGCTACGATGGCAATTGGGGAAAAAATTGGGTTCAATTTTGAAGGCAACTAGGAACAAGTGATGAAGTTGCTGAGAAGAAAGGGTGCCGCTGAATTGCATCAATGAATATACTCTCTATAAATATTAGAGGCATTGGCTGCAAGGTCAAACGTAACTGGTTAAAGGAGCTCCGGGTAAAGCACAAGACTGCATTCCTCTGTATTCAGGAAACGAAATCGGTAGAGGTTATGGGGAAACTCGACAAGTTAGTTTGGGGTAATTCCAATTTCATGTGTGCAACCCTAGATCCGATTGGGCAGTCAGGTGGCATAGCAACATTGTGGGACCTAGAGATGTTCATGTGGAGTCAAACGGTATTGGTGGAGGGCTGCTTGGCGATAAGTGGCACTTGGATTCCATCGAAAAAAAAGGTGTGGATATTAAATGTGTACGCTCCTCAACAGTTAGCCCAGAAAGAAAATCTATGGATGGATATTGAATCGCTAATAGCAGGTGAACAGGAGGCATGGTGCATTTGTTTGGGTGACTTCAATGCAGTATGGACAGTGAGTGAACGGTTAGGCTCGAATTTTTGCCTTCGTACAGCATCTCGTTTTAATGAATTCATACATAACTCTGGGTTGATTGACATTAAATTGGATGGTAGAAAATTTACCTATATGTCCAAGGATTGCGGAAAGCACGGCAAGTTAGATCGTTTTTAGTCTCACCTGATCTGTTACTTGCGTGGCCTGACCTTAAAGCAACGGTGCTCGATCGTCCTTACTCTGATCACTCCCCCATTCTTCTAACCACTTGGATGATTGATTTTGGGCCCTATCCATTTAGATTTTTTAATAGTTGGCTTTCTCATCCGGTCCTTGACGAGTTAGTCTTGCAAATCTAGAGTAATTACTGCAAGATAGATCTCCCAAGAAACTTCTCCCCTATTTTTACTCTTGCGAACAAACTCAAGCAACTTAAGATCCTTATCAGAAAATGGAGGAATGATGCCACGGCGCATGAAAAAATGGAGTCTGAAAGGTTGAAACAGAGCTTAGAAGCTATTGATCGTATGGCAGAGGCGGGTCAGACCACCTCCTCATTAGGATTAGATCGGGCGAATGCGTTGCACAGACTAATGGAAATTGAAAGCAAAAAAATTCTTGACTTGCAGCAAAAATCAAGAACACGTTGGGCTTTGGAGGGGGATAGGAATTCTAGTTATTTTCATGGCATAATAAATAAACGTAATCGATCCCAAAGGCTGAATGGTCTAAATGTCGGGGGGTAATGGATCACAGACCCAACTGTAATCAAGAAGGAGGTGGTGAAATTTTTTAAGTCTAAATTTTCTGAACCCGCAAGTTGGAGACCCAGTCTCATTAGTCCAGATTTTAAAAAGCTAGATGATATACAAAGAAATCTTCTTGAAGGTCCAATCATGCTCGAAGAAGTCAAAGGCACAGTATGGTCTTGTGGCGCCAACAAGGCTCCCGGACCTGATGGGTATACACTGGAATTCTTTAGAAAATTTTGGGACCAAATTAAATCTGATCTTTATATGGCGGTTAAACATTTCGAGCGTACGGGGGTTGTAGACCGGGGTTGCAACGCTTCATTTCTCACTCTAGTCCCAAAGGTGTCGGACCCGATTTCTCTCAATGACTATCGCCCAATCAGCCTCATTGGATCCATCTACAAAGTAATATAAAAAATTCTAGCGGAGCGATTAAATAAGGTGACTGATTCAGTGATTAGTCCCGAACAGAAGGGATTTGTTAAAGGTCGTTCGATAATGGATGGTCCACTGATTGCTAATGAGATAATCTCTTGGCTGAGAAAAACTAAGAAAAAGGCATTGTTATTTAAAATTGATTTCGAGAAAGCGTTTGACTGTGTTAACTGGTTTTATCTTGACAGTGTACTAGAACAAATGAACTTTGGGAATCAATGGAGAAATTGGATACGCGGCTGCCTTTCGTCGGCTTCAATCTCCGTTCTTCATAACGGGTCTCCAACGGAGGAATTTAAACCGGAGAGAGGAGTTCACAGGGTGATCCTCTTGCCCCGTTTCTTTTTATAATAGCCGCTGAAGGACTACACCAAGCAATTGAATCGGCTAAGGAGAAGAACATCTATAAAGGGGACCAATTGCCTAGGAATGGGCCCGTAATATCTCATCTGCAATATGCAGATGACGTCATCTTTTTTGGTGAGTGGTCTCTTGTTAATGCTAGCAATCTTGTTCGAATTCTCCGCTGCTTTGAATGCGTCTCGGGGCTAAAGGTCAACTTGGGGAAAAGCAAGGTAATTGGCATTTCTTGCTCTCCTGATGAAGTAAATTTCGTTGCAAGAAGAATTAATTGCCAATTGGGTTCATTTCCTCTCATTTATCTTGGGATGCCAATTGGTGTCTCAATGGGTCGTGTAGGTTACTGGTCTCCGATAATTTACAAGTTTAGGGCCAAGCTTTCATGTTGGAAAGCATCAACCTTATCATTTGGCGGGCGATTAACACTGTGCAACACAGTCCTTGGTGCGCTTGGCTCAAATTTCTTTTCGCTTTATAGAGCCCCTGAAACAGTGTTGAAGGAATTGGAAAGAATCCGCATGAAGTTCTTTTGGGGGGTGGCTTGGACAAACGTAAGATTGCGTGGATCGGTTGGAATAAAATATTATCCTCAAAAGAGAAGGGCGGACTGGGAATTGGAAGTTTGCGGGCACAAAATATGGCATTGTTGGGAAAATGGTGGTGGAAATTCCTTGAGCCAACCCCGGGTCTGTGGAAAGATGTAATCAAAGCAATTCATAAGCCCCACGGGACGCTTTGTGGGTCAATGAAAGCTAATTCGGGTTGTTAGGGCGCAATCGCAAACATCAAAAAACATTTTGACAAACTTAATGTTAATTTTGTTGATCTATTTCAGGAAGTCCAACAACCGGATGGGGGTTCACGGCTTCAGTGGGCTCTTGACAGAAACCAAGGATTCTCGGTGGGCTCCATTGCTCGATTTGTAGATTAGATCAAGCTTCCTGCTGGAGACGTATGCTGGGATTGGAACAGGCTTGTACCGAGAAAGGTGAACATTTTGGCTTGGCAGGCACTTCATGCAAGGCTACCAATGTTAGTGAATCTCAAAAGAATTGGTATAAATGTCGGAGTCGAGTGCAAGATGTGCAATCAAGGACTGGAGGCCGAAGATCACGTTTTCGTGCATTGTGAACTAGCTAAGCGATTATGGGAAGAGGTGCAGAAATGGTGGTATTGTCTCAGCGGGATTCCTTCCTCGTTTTCGGATCTTCTCAATTCTAAAAATGCCTTTGTTGGTCCTTCTCGACTAGCTGAAGCTAATGAGGCGATCTGTCTTACCTTCGTGTGGGTGATGTGGTCGTTCCGCAACAGAGGCGTTTTCAAAAAAGAAGTCAAATCTCAATTGGAGCTGGCAGCAGAAATTCAGTCACTTTCTTACTTATGGATTAACACCAGGAGGAAAAATGGTGCAAAACTAGCTTGGGCGAGATGGTTAGATAATCCGGTGTCAGAATTTTATCTTGTTTTCCTTGATTTTGTTGTAACTGGACTGATTTTGTAGGGGTGAGTTACTTGCTCCCCCTGCTTTTATTAATATAATTTTTTTTTGCTGTTCAAAAAAAATCATAAACCTCTAAATTACACGTATATCCTTACAAACTCTAGAAACTCTCATGTATATCCAAAAGATCAATTTAAATAATAATTAATCCATTTAAAAATAAAAAAACTGTTTTTAAATTACATTATGATTAAATTACTAAAACACCCTGTTCAATCTTTCCATAATCTCATTCATGATAAACCAACTAGGATCACGACACAACACAAGAATTTCATACACAACCAAACCCGCCAATATCCTGTTGTTGGAACAGGTTAGTGATGGATAAGCACCGGAAGCTGTTATTTAATTAGTGTAGGGCATGTTTGCAAAATTAGCTGGTAGCTGGTAGCTGGTAGCGGGAAGCAGGTAGCGGGTAGCGGGTAGCTGGTAGCGGGAAGCTGTGACTTTTAGTTTGTATATGACTGTTCGACAAAAGTAGCTGGAAGCTTTTAAAATATGTAAAATTACATAAAAGGACATCTGCGTAATTATTGGTTATAGTTTTAAGGGTATTTTTAGTAATTAATGATATAATTGGCAGAGCTTTTTGTTAAACGCTACTTCAACTAGCTTTTAAAATAGTAGCGTTTGGTTTAAAATAAAAGCTTCAAGCTCGTGTCGCCGAACGAAGCTTTTGGTTTTTATCAGAGCTATTTCTTAAACGCTAGAAGCTAGAAACTGTCAAACGCTCCTAAAAACTCCGTGCCAAACACGCCCACCGGTGGCAAATATTTGGCGATGAATTAGAGTTGGAACAATCAGTTTCGAGTGATGGAAATATCCTTTGCATGCCAGACACAATTTACTCTCAACCAACTTTGAAACAATAGTTTACTAAAAAGCGACGAGTTTGTAACAAAGGGATGTGGGCAACTAATAATTAATCATACTTTTGTGAATCAGCTTTAGCATCTGCACCTCGAACTACCAGCATCTGCACCTCGAATTTGAATTCAGGTTTTAGGAATTTTTTTTTTTTTGGGCCTCCTATGGAGCCGAGGTTCCGGCACGCTTTCGCGAACCAACTAATCCCCGGGCGACTACCTGCTTCGCGAGTAGCCCAGAGTCATCGCGGGTGAACCTCTGTGGCCACTAGGGGGTTTTTGTTCCTCCTTGGATTAGAACCTGGCACCTCCTGGTCATTTTGACCTTTGGAGACAAAGCTCTAACCAACTAGGCACCACCCTTGTGGTTGGTTTTAGGATAATTGAATCCTGCATATAGATACATTAGAAGTAGCTTTACCTCCTAAACTGCAAATTGAACCTTCATCGTATATTCCCTAATTTAAACTTCAAATCAGGTTGCAAAAAAGTGAACTTCAAATCAATCAGGTTGCAAGAAATGAACTTTAATTAAGGTAAAATCAGGTCCTGGTGAACATTACGCAGGTGGCAAGAAAGTGAACTTCAATTCAGTGAATCGAGA
Source organism: Cichorium intybus (assembly GCA_023525715.1). Taxonomy (NCBI): domain Eukaryota; kingdom Viridiplantae; phylum Streptophyta; class Magnoliopsida; order Asterales; family Asteraceae; genus Cichorium; species Cichorium intybus. Next base: position 111,656,033 of record CM042012.1, on the reverse strand, counting down.
TACCTGTCGCAACATATTTCCCCCCAAAGCTCCTAACCTTTCGTGAGCACACCGTGTTCTGGTTCAGTTCGCCTCATGTTGTTGGTCTGTGTAATCGATCTGCTGTCACGCTATGTAATCGCCTCATGTTGTTGGTCTATGTAATCGATCCGCTGTCACGCTATGTAATCGCCTCATGTTGTTGATTGTGTAATCAATCCGCTATCACGCTGTGTAATCGATTGGATTCATCGACTGTGTAATTGATTGTGTAATCGATCGACTGTTTAATCGGTCGGCTGCGTCGATCGGTAATCCATCGACTGTGTAATCGATCAGCTTCATTTGATTTTCGTAACTCCTCAATCCGTTTCTTCTATCTATTCGATGGTTGTGTAATCGATCGGCATTCCTATCTACAGTGGCAGACCCAGACTAAAAGTTGAGGGGTAGCACAATTTTTTCAACATAATATATAATATAACAAAATACTAGAACCTAATATTTCATTAAATACGACAAAATAACAAAGTGACAAACTAATCTAGATATTACATTTTAAAGTTGACCTCTTCGGTCTTTCATTTTTCGGAAGCGACTTATCACATTTTCAGTTTTAACATTCAAAGCCGTCATGTTTTCTATCAATTCGGTGCTTACTTCACTAAATCGATCCCCAAATTTTTGACTTTGCATATCTAAAACCGTGTTAAAAATGACAACTTCAAAATGATGTTGGTGAGTACTATTGGTCGTACGGTTTATTGAAGTAACAAAATTTTCCGACATTTCCACAAATGCTATACTATGTTTTTGACAAAAAGAAAGATGCTTTGACAATTCCTTATATATATTAACCAAGTAACAACTAACAAGTTTCCACAATTCCACTTCCAATTTGACAATTTCGATGATAACCAATTTCGATGTAAATGTTCTAACATATCTTTATTAACACAATTTCAATGTTTCAACATATATTTATTAACAGGTTTCAACATATATTTACTAACACAATTTCGATTGACAATTTCAATATTTCTACAATTCCACTTCCAATAGTCCATTACAACGAACAATTTCCAGTTGACAATTTCGATTTTCGATGTTGGCTTGTTGGTTGTTGCATAGAAAGTTTAACCCTAAATTAAAACTAAAGTAAGTAATAGGAGAAGAAGCCAAGAACGTTTGAAATAACCTTAAATTAAAACTAAAGTAAGTAACAGGAGAAAGAGCCGAGGATGATGAATGGAGGATCTTACTTGTTTTCAATGTTGGCTTGTTGCATTTGAGGAATTGTTGGAAACCGATCACGAAATTGGCCGCCGGCAGCAATAGAAGGATCGAGAGCGGACAGATCAATTTCCATTTTCCGCCTTCCTCTGCGCGGTGGTCGTGGTCTGTGGAATTCAATTTGAGTTGGGCTGCTTTTCAAATGGGTGTTGAATATTTGGGCTCCTTTGTTTAGAAAATTGGATTCAACATTCAGCAATTTAGGAGTAGCCCAACAAATTTTCAGTGGTAGCACTCTATATTAAAAAAAAACGAATTTTTGGTATTAATTTGCAAATTTTCAGGGGTACCAAAGGCTACCCCAAGCTCCAAGTAAGGTCCGCCAATGCCTATCTATTCGATGGTTGTTTAATCGATCGGCATCTGCATTTGTCGATAAAGCTCTGGTCTTCGACTGGTAGGTAAAATTGGCTTATCTAGAAGAAGGGTAATATTGGGATTACGTCTTTATTAATAAATATCTCGAAAATATCAGTTTTTTTAATTTTTTAAAAGAATTATATACCATTAAATTAATGTTTTAGATATATATGTGGATTTCTAAGGTTTATAAGGATATATACATAATTTCTAATTTGACAAGGATATAAACATAATTAATAATGTTTATAAGGATATAAGCGAAATTGGCCCTTTATTAATTTGATGGGTATATTAGGATATATTATATAAAATTAAAAGAGCCAACGGGTTCTTAGTTTAAGAACCAGTAAATTAATTACTGTTTTTTTTTTTTTTAAGAAAAACAGAGATCTAACCTATACCCAAACAATATTCAACATTTTGTTGTATAATTAATGTATTTTTAAGCCAATGTATTTCAATCAAGTGATAAAGACGACGCCTTCGATCTTACCTATGTTGAGTGTCCAATCTCCACTAAAGGGAATGAGTGGTTATGAAGTATAAAGATGTGTTTATTTAGTCTTTCCCTTTTCTAATGTCAAAAAAAATATATCTGACTTTTTCGATATTGAGAACTACTCGTTGATTTATTAAATACAACCACACCCATTTTAAAATTCATCGTTCGACTGGATCACCCATTTCGAAAGAACGATTCTATAAAAAGCCTCTTCGTCTTCAATCAATCCTTATAAACACTTTCTATGTTGAAGTCCAGAACCACAACAAAACCTACTTTGTCCAAGGGACACGGTGAATGAGCTTTTTACCAAAGGGTAACGAGATTACAATTTAATTTTGTAATTATCATGCGGTTTTTGAACTAAAAATGTATAATCAGTCACATTGTTATTCAAGTTAAGAAACATGATTTTTTTGTCCGGTTCACCAAAATGACTACAAATGCAACTCTGAAATATTTACTAAAGCCTATCTTTCTTTTGTTAAGGATAAATCGGGCGATTATTTCACTTTTGACTTGATAAACAACAAGTTTACTCGTACAAAACAAACTTTTGAATTAATTCATGATATAGGTCATCATTATACTCACTATGGAGAGATCAAGAAATCAAACCCAAAAACGGTATGACAATTATTTTATCATTCACCATAGGGCATTTGGCCTAGCGGGGTATCAAGGTGTTGGAAATGTGTGTCCCTCCCTAAATGGTTGAGGGTTCAAGTCTCATTGTAGACAAAATGTGTAAATTTAGGAGTAGATTTAGAGAGTGTGTATGTTTGCAAAATTGTAAAAAATGACACTATCACAAGCCATGGCTCAAACTCATTTGAGGAATCTACACCGGAGAGGCTGTTGATTTCAGAACCTTCCTCTAGGATGATTTCAAAACTTATGTCAAGGCTGCTAATTAAGCCTAACATTACATGCTCACATTTGATATACAGTAATTTTTCTATATTTAAGAAAAGTTTTTTCACTTGGTTAAAAGTTTTGCCAAATGGTTAGCACATTACGTACATTTTTTTTTTCATTCCAATGAAGATAAAATATGATGCTGAAAAACTCATCGAAATAAGAATAAGGTTTACAAAACCACCGTTCTAATCGGCAATCGCATTTGAGTTCGATGGTTTAATTATATTAAAATTTACAAAAAAAATAATAAATAAATACCATATATTAAATTTCCTATAGACGTTTATAAAGTCAGAAAAACGAGTGCTCAATCAAGTCATCAATAAAATTTAGCCAATCAAAAAACAAAGCAATTAAATTTCCAGACTATAAATTCTCTGATTGCGTGATGAAGGACATCATCTCTTCTTTCTCATTCTCTTTGTGAAAGGTAACTTCTCCATGGCGATCAAGGTGCAAATCCAATCAAAAAGTTTAATAAAACCATCCGTTCCAACTCCTCCAAACCTCCGAAACTATAAGATTGGCTTCATGGACGAGTTAGCTCCTTCCAATCATGTAGGTACTGTTCTCTTCTTCTCTGCCAACAAAGATGACAACCCAAAGTTTGTTGCCCGACTAGAAAAATCACTTGAGAAAACCTTAACACGATATTACCCTCTTGCCGGGAGATACGTCCAGGAAATGCGCGCGGTTGACTGCAGTGATCAAGGTGCCGAATTTATATACAGTAAAGCCGATATGAGCCTTCAAGATATTCTTGATTCCCAATGGGATGCTAAGTTCGTTGACGAATTAATTCCATCTATTATGCTTGGAGGTGCTGATGAAATCACGTATCCGATACTTGCAATTCAAGTAAACACTTTATTGTGTGGAGATGTCGGACTAGGTGTAAGTATTTCACATAGACTTGCTGATGCTTCCACACTCTGTACATTTCTGAACGAATGGGCTGTAATGAACCGAGAAGATAACGAAGTTGAGCTCACTGGGACGGGTTTCAGCATACCCCCTCTCTTTCCTGGTCGTGATCTACCTCCCCACAAAATTGCACCATGCAATATTGTGACCAAGAAACTTTCATTTAGCGAGAGCGAGATAGCAGACATGAAAGTGCAATTCATGATCAATGAAAAAGACGGCCCCCAGTATTTGTCAAAGGTACAGATAGTATCGGCGATTATATGGAAGGCTCTCATCAATGTTGATCGAGCCACACGCAGTCAGCCGAGGGATTCTTTTCTCCTCCAACTTCTAAACCTTCGGGGAAGATCTGCATCTTTAATTCCCAAAGATTCTTGTGGCAATCTTGTGGCGCCATTTCCCACCAAATCCAGTAACGATGAAACAATCCAAGGGTTAGCATATCTTTTGAGTAATACTCAGAAGGAAGTCATAAGTAACTGCTCAAAGCTACGTCATGAAAGTAAGGAAGGGCAATTGATGGTTCTAAATTACTGGGCACAGATTCCGAAGATCCTTATTGGTGCTTCACATGCATGTCTCGTTTCTAGTTGGTGTAAGTTCCCCTTTTATGAAGCTGACTTTGGTTTTGGAAAGCCCATCTGCGTAACCATGGGAAGCGCGCCGAGGAAAAATGTGGTATATTTGCTTGACGGAATGGGATGTAAAGGAGTTGATGCGTATGTTTGTATGGAACTTAAAGACGTACCTTATTTCGCAGAGGCTGTACACAGGAACGCAATTAATACCAAAAAATAATGGGTTCCATGTTGATGATCCGTTTTCTGCTCCTACAAAGAACGTTCAAACACTGGATAATATAATATACATATCTATTAATAACTTTCTAGAGTTACAATGTTTATAATATATTGTGGTATTTATCTATTATGAAACCTGAAATCTGGATATTAATCCAATAATGTTTTCAAGCCTCTTATATATAAAACTGATTAAAACTTATAATTACATGGTCCTTGGTCTTTTATGCTACCTACAACTCCCATTACAAATTTTCAAAAGCTCGTTGGTCATTCCTTTCTTTATTAATTTACCCAAATTCTCCATTTTTTATTTTTAAAACCTAGTTGCTCAAGAAGACTTTGTGCTTAGGGGTGCCCTGCCTCTGCCATCGTCGCCTGTGTCACTACCGCTCGCCGAAGTTAGCACCAGCCACTGCCTCGCCAGTGCCACCCTCGTCTTCCTTCTAACTCGCTAATCTATAACGGTATTCACAAATCTAGCAATGTTTCTTATTTTTTTTTACTTTTAGTTAATTAAAAGTAGTTAATTTTGAGATAAACTTCGGAGGATTCATAAATTTATATTAAATTTGACTGTTTTTAATAGTTATATTTTATAAAATTATAAAAGCCAACAGGTTTTTTGTTTGGAGTGTTATTTGTCTAAGAACCATTAAAGTAATTAGGGTTTTTATTTTTATAATGTTTGACTTTGTTTTCGCTTAATTTAATGTTTCCTTTTCCTGCTGCGATCGTCAATTATAAGAGCGAACATTTCTTTGTTGGGAAACAGTCAATTAATTAAATAATGGTCTTCATTTTTACCGAAAAACACGGATCTAACCTATACTCAAACAATTTTGAACATTTTGTTGTATATGTGTATTAAAAACAACCACAAATTTCAAAGATCATACGTGTGAAATTATTGATGAACCTGTAAAATGGTTAAAGTGACACTGTTTGGTTGAAATTTATTAAAAGAAAAACCTTGTAGGCTTAACCTCCGAAAATATTAAGAAAAAATCTCTTGTTTTACATACAGAAATGCTAAAAAATTAAATAAAATAATTCACAAGTCGGAGTTAAAAAATTACTCTGTATGAGCGAAAGTTTTAATTTTTTGTGAAAAAACATTTTAAAGATTTTAGTTGAACAAACCTTAAAAAAACAATGACACGGAAAAATTCAGTTTTATACCGTGTAAAATCAAGGTTATCAACTGCAAAAATGCAAAAATAATAACAATAACAAATTAAAAAATTAAAAAAAAATTCACAAGCAAATAGTAATTTGGCGACTCGTTTTGTGGTAAGAACCTTCAAAAAACTACTTACACAGGAAAAACAAAACTTGATATGTTGTAAATGTTGGAATACGATAGCATATAACAAAAGCAGCAAAATCAAAACTTAAAATCTTATTCTACCATGATCATAAAATCACGCACGCTTTTGTAACCGTAGACGAAAGAGGGATCAATATATACCTTTTTACTTGCAGATCTGATCTTGTTAGGATGTCTAGAGCCCAAATTAGAACTCCTCAAATGGAATCGCACCCAAGACAACGGTTCAGCACCAGTTGATGAAGTATTAACCTTTGCTTGAAGTTTTAGCACGTAATACTTGACGACGCCTAGTAATATCAAGTATTTTAGTCGTCGTTGAGCCCTATTCTGAGTAAAATATATATCATAAACTGTTATATTACTCACGTTTTTGTGTCTAGTGCTTGTGTGCGAATTATATACAATACAGGGGTTAAAAGAGTGCAAAATGGTGAAGTTTGGAATGACGTCCACTTTCAGGCGAAGGCATACGCGCGCCGCGGTTTAGAAGACACACGCGTCACGGAAAGCTATGTATCGGATCAGAGTTTCGAAAATCAAAGTGCGAACATCGGGGTTACAGATAAGGACGCGCCGCGGTTTATTTTCGAAACTCTGATATGATACATAGCTTTCCGCGATGCGTACGCATTTTCTAAACTCTGATCAAATCAAATCAAATACATAGTTTCGAAAATCGGTCTCTATTTGGTATTTGATTTGATTTGATTTTTTGTTTTTGACGGTCGTTTGCACTTTGTGAATGCGTACACGTCGAGGTGAACAATCGCGACCTCTACTTTGCGATTCTGAGATTGAACGGACCGCGCGCAGAAATCGTGTGTGTAAGCGGTTAGCCAACATGAGTTTAAATGATGTCGTAGTTGACGATATTACCAATGAGCCGACATGCGAGGTAAGGGGGTCGTTTGTGCCCCCAATTTAAATAAATCTTAATGGAGCCTCTACTAGTAGTGGTGGTGGTGTAGCTTCAGCCCCTACACCTCTTCCGCCATGTACTCAGTCTGCAGTTCACCATTAGTCAACCAATCCCAAACCCTGGTGGGAATTCCGCATCTACTGTGCTGACATGGAGAGTGTCGAACCGTGATGGTACCCCGTGTCCACGCCAGCAAGTGCAAGTTCCACAGCCACAACAATCACCAACCTTTCATAAACCTCAACCACCCATTTTACAACCACAACCACAACCGCAACAGCAACAATATCAAGTTCAAGCTGGAGACCAGGTATACGATGACGAGGATGAGGGTTGGATGCCAAACAACCCTGTTAATCAGAATCAGCAGTGGAATCAAGGTCAGGGACCTCCGCGTCAACAACAACAATACAACAACAATCATTGGCAGGGGTAGCAGTATTACAACAATGAATTGCACAATAACGGTAACTTCGTTCCCCTTTTGTATTTTGCACAACTGATCGGGAAATCGGTTGCGTAGCACTTCCAACCGCGAGACTACGATGACGCATCGTGAATTTATTTTCCCGATAATGTTGAAAGTCAAGTTGAGATTAGGCCTTAGTTGCTAGGAGTGTTACTAGAGTTTAGGGATATAGACAGGATGACCCGTACAACCATTTGTACGAATTTTTAGCAATTGCAAATGCCAACATCCCTAGAAACGCAAATAGGAATTTATTTAGATTAAGGTTATTCCCATTTACACTTAAGGATAAGGCCAAATACTGGTTTTCATCTCTGCAACCGAATAGCATCACGACGTGGGAGCAACTAAAAAAAAAGTTTCTACATGAGTTCTATCCCGCGAGTAAGACATCGGAGATTAGGAGGGCAATTCAAGATTTCCAACAGAAACCTGGAGAAGCATTCCACGATGCCTTCAAAAGACTTAAGGAATTAATTAGATCGTGCCCGCATCACGAGTTTCCGAGATGGCAGCTCGTCAAGTTCTTCTACGATGGAGTAGACACCACCAATCAGGCTATGATAAATGCATTGCCGAGTGGAACCATTATGTTGCGAGATCCTGAAGATACATGAAAATTTTTGGAGCAACTGAGTCATGGCTCCAAGGCAAGCGGACTTACGAAGAATAGAACAGCACCTATAGCCAACATAGAAGCAGAAAATAAATGGAAGAAAGAGATTCAGAACGAGTTAAGTACCGTTACGAAAAAGTTTAATCAATTGCTCACAACTCTTCAAAAGGAAAAAGTAGCTTACGTATTACATGGTCAAACTATTTGCAATAATTGTGGTGAAGTCGGTCACTATTACGATGATTGTAAGATAACACAGGAAGAAGTGAGCCAGGTACATGGGTATGGGCAGTTCCGAAACACACCACGCCCATTCAAGGGGAATCATCAAGGAAACAAGCAACTGTAGGGAGGACAGCAACAAGCAGCACCAAGAGATGGAAGTACGGAGTACAGTGCCGAAATGAATGAATTTTACAATTTCATGGTTAAAGTTAAGGAAATTGAAGATGCGAATACCCAGGCATTGTTAAGACTAGGAGCTCAACTATTAAAGATTGGAAAAGACATTACACAAGACGAAAAGCAAAAATTTCAAGAGCGACAAGTCAATTGTTGGGTGTTGAAATCGTTTAAGTATGTAAACAATGACTAAAGATTGAGTAGTACTAATCAATCACACAGTAATAAGAATAGTAAGAATAGTTGATGAACAATGATATGAATAACTTGTGTTGAATGCTTGATTGATTTAGGGTTTTACTGTTTGGACGATTACAACTCGCACTCGATACGGTATGGTATCACTGATATTTATACTTAATCAGTGATACGCATAGTACACATTATTACAGAGAATATCCTATCAGAGTACTAGCCAATAGGATACTAGATTCATGCAACACGTATTGTACTATACGCGTGCCTGCAAAAGGTATTACAAAAGTAAGTCTTCGGATCCTCCTGGATAATCCCTTCGGAGTCTTCAGACATCGATGTCTTCTATTTATTGTTTGGCTTCTGGTCCTTGACAAGGTCTTCGGATGGTTGAGCACTTCTGCACAAATACACTCAACAATCTCCCCCTTTGTGTGAAGTGCATCCGAAGCTTATCGTTGAAGGTTTTTCTTGTATGCCTGCTTCAGTGTGTACCTCACTGTCAACCACCAGTTGAGGTGCTCCCTGACCCTCTTCTTATCTTGCCAGTTGTTTACGAAGCATTTGTTCACCAAAGTCAGGACTTGAGAGATGAAATCAGAGGAGTATCGACCCATGAAGTCAATCTCAAAGAATTTTGAGACAATAGTCTCTCTGTCACTCGATGATCCCTTGAACAGCACTCCCCAGGGCTTGTCAACAATCTGCCCAGCTTTTAGATGTTGGAAATTTTCGATCGTGGTTGGTGGAGGTGCAAGAGATCATCCAAAGAATCCGGCCACAACAATGTCATACCTGGCCATTCTGAGAAGATAGTTTCTGAAGAAGGAGGAGATATGAGTCTTCGCCATTTCGAAGACCCCCATGTCTTCGCATTCATTCCCATCAGAGAACTTGAGAATGTCAAGTAGGGATATGAAATCCGAAGGATTCATAATTGGGAAGTCAGCGATGGTGAATTTTGATTCTTCCTCTATTGAGCCCCGAAGTACGAAGCAATTCAGATTCTGAAATCCTACGTACTCCTCTCCTCTCTTGATAGAGATTATTTTCACAATCTTCTTCTCACTCTATACATAAGCCGGAGCTTGAGTGAATATTGCATGGAATGCAATCTTCCTTACCTTAAACTCAGTCAACTTCTCCTTCTCCTTCGGAGTATGCCTTTCAAATTGCAGAAAGGCGAAGGTCTTCGGATTGTAGGGGAGATCCAGTTGCTGGTCTAGGCTGGTTCTTGTTTCAAGGCTTTTGAGGGGAAGCCTGTTCTTAACAAAGAAGTCATTGAACCTTATGGAGCTGATCAGGTCCTCAGTCCATGTCTGATTCTCCAAGATAATGTTGTTGATTACCAGGATCTTCTTGTACTCTTCTTCTCTTTCTTTATGGGTTTCCATCATGTGGGGAGCAATCCTTATCTCTTTATCCTCAGCCTTAGAGCTGGAACCACCAACTTCATTTGTTGTAGTGGTTCCAAAGGTAGGACCAGCCTTTGAAATGATTGGAGGAATAAAGGGAGGTCTCCCCAGCATGGTGGATTGGTAAGTTGTTTGTGGTTCGGTGGATGATGTGGTTATTGCTGGGTCTTCGGGGGTTATTGTTTCCATGGCTTGAGACCCAGGAGCTTCCGATTCTCCCCCTTGTGAAGGATGAACAATGTGTTCACCCTGAGCAATTTGCTGGAGTCTCCCTCGTTTAGCCTGTGATTTCTCCATTTTTAAGGAGACATTGATCATAGGTTGAAGTGTGTTCTTCAACTTAGCGACCATGTCTGTGATGATGGCCTGGTATGTAGTTCGGAGCTCCTTGAAAAAAGTAGCAACTGCGGAAGATGACAATTCTGCAGTGAGCTCTTCCACACGTTTGTGGGCATCAGACAGGTGTTTGGCAAACCCTGTTTGGTACTGTGAGTTAAAGGACTCAGTTGAGCCCCGAAGATCATGCAGCTCCTTCGTCACTTCGGAGTTAGATAACTCCATTTTTCTCACAAGCTCCTCAATCTTTTTTATCATTTTGCTCCTTAAGGAGCCGATGCCTCTCTTCTATCTGCTCAACCGCAGTGTTGAGCTTTCCTTCAAGAACACGATGTTCCGAAGCCTTGACCAATTCTTCCATTTTCCCGGTCAAGGATTTTTGGACCTCCGCAATCAGGTCCTCAACACTGGCTTCAGGCTTCTTTGTGGGATCGAAGCCAGTGTTGGATTGCAGCAGGGCATCCAATTTGCGGTTCAGGATTTTGTATTGTTTCCCCAAGATGAAGTCTGTATCATCCAGACTCTCTTCATCAGTTTCTTCCACGGCAATCGGTGCCATGTGGAAGATAGCCATGGTTTCTTCGGCTGATGGGATTTTGGTGAATGTGGAGGCTTCAAAATGAAAATCGTCTTGGAATGGATAGTCAGGTAATGATGTATCCAGACCAGAGGTGGGAATATTTAGAAATGGTTCAGAAGTGGATGAGATGGGTGGTACAATGGAGGAGGTTGATTTTGGTGGTGGAGGTGGTGGCACATCAGTTGATGTTGTATGTATTGTTGTCGTTTGTTGAGCTGTTGAGGGAGGAGGAGGTGGAGGTGTTGTTGTATGAGGAGGTGTAGGAGGTCTGGTTGTTTTTGGTGGTGATGATGGTCTTGTAGTATGTGGTGGCATTGGTGGTCTGGTTTCATGAATTGGTGAGGATTGGTGTTCTTCTTCCTATTCTTCTGGAATGGCTTCGGTTGTGTTCTTTTCTGACTCCGAAGACTCATCCACTGTGGATGTCTTCTTGGAGCGTTTTGACTGTCTTCTCTTCGGAGTAGCTTGCTCCGAAGACTTCCTCTTCTTCACATTTTTCTTAGGACCGCTTACTCCTCCAGTTAACTTCTTCTTGCCCTTTGTAAGAACTGAGCCCTTTGTTGGTGCAGATGGGACTATCTCTCTCACAGGATAAGGAATTTCAAGTGTATTGCGATAAGTGTTGACTTCATCGCAATCCATTGATACCTTAATCAGCATCTCATGAGGAATTTGGGCACAGAATTCCGCAGGTATCTCGTCCAGAGCAGGGATGGTAATGTGAGTGTACCTCATTTCAGGGAGGTCAGAGTCATATACAAGCCCAATGTGTTTGTAGTGGGCATCAGCAACTATCGCCTAGAACCTCGCGTTTGCAATTTCAGTCCCCTTCGAGGCATGATTGATATGCGACCCAAAATCAGCCCAGAGGATTGAGGTGAAATCCACCTTGACATCGTAATAGATTCCATAGAGAAGACTCTAGAAGGACTAGCTTGCAGAATCCAGCCCAGAGGTCCTACCAGAGAGACAACGAAGAAAGATGCTAAAATAATACCTCCAGAGATCAGGTAGTTGTTTCTTCTTGAAGGTGCTGATGCTCTCCAAGGGAGGTTCAGACCCCATGGCATTGAACATATCTACCAGCTGTTTAGTGGTTGGTATAACCATCTCCTTAGAGTTGTAGATTGGAAGATGAACAGCTTCAGTGAACCTTTCTTTTGTGAGTTGTACTTTCCTGGTCTTGCCTTTCACGTCAAGGGCTTCATAGAACACAGACTTGACGTTGTTGTTGGAGTCAAACAGAGCGTTGGAAGTATAGTGAGCTCTGTGCACCAAAGTAGCAGGATTTGCTGGTGCGTGGGTTAATGCATATCCAAGAACGGACTGCTTCAAGCATTCAACCAGAGCGTCTATGGGTTGAGGGTAGAGTTTAAGATCAGTTCGAAGAACCAGATTAGTAGACTGGTTCTTGAGCATAGGGATGGAGATAGCTTCAGTTGTTTGTGATGATGCTTCAGCCATTGTAGAAAGATTAAGAAAGATGAAAGAAATTTGGGAATTTTTGAGAGAATTCTTTCAGAGGAAGTTGGATAGTTGTGTTCGCGTAAAGAGGTGAACTGATGGGTCTTGAGGTTTATATAGTATTCGTGGTCCCAAGTCCATTTAATGCGCGTTTGAATTGGTCTACTAATAATATGACACCTCAGCAATGCGCGTCCCACTATCCCTGTAAAAGTTGAAACGTCCGGCTGTCAGTCATGATTATTTGAAATTGAATCACCACTTTCACACGATCTTATTGTTTTGATTTGCCATGATTTTATCAGTGACAGCTGTGTAATAACAGATAATTAATTTAAAAGAATGTTTGTCTCTGAGATAATCATAAATGTGAAAAATCATTTGAACAATAAATTTGACTTCGGATCAATGTGGATAATTATGACCGTTATAAGTGCGCTTCGGAGTGGATAGATAAAGTGAGTGTTATGATCAACTCCGAAGGGTGTTATTTTCACTTCGGTCAGTAACATGTGTTTGTGAGGTGTTTATCAGGATACCGATGTCCATTTGTTTTCTCTTTGGTTTTCCTTGAATCTTTGGTTTTACTTTTGAGTGATGCACAATGACTTTTAGCCTTGACTTCCCGGAATATTATGAAATGAGAATATAGCTAGTTAATGTTCAGAATAATTCGAATCATGTTGGAAGTCCATTTTTCATTCCGAAGTCTGTTTGATTCAACATTAGTCATGAATGTATAAGTCTAATCACCCCATCATCGACTTGATTTCGCATTTAGAACCAATGTTTAATTTAACTTTTGTGCTTCAAATTTTTCATACTAAACAATGGTAACATCCTCTGCATGTGAAATTTAAAGGAATTTTCATTCTTGAGTTGAACATCAGAATTGTTTTTAGAAATTGGATTGACTTTGAAGAACCTTTTGAAAAATATATTCCCTTTCATCAGTTGAAGTGTTTGGATACTAGGCTCTGATGACAAGCCTTTGAGCTTCGTACACCACTCCAACTTTATCATTAAAGATAGACTACTTGAAATGTTCCTATTCTTCTACAAAGTACTTAACTATGTTATAGGAATTCCTTTTATTGTTATTTAAAACAGATGAATAAGCCTTTGAATGCTGATTTATATTTCTTTTGCATTCCCTTGTTTATCTTTTTGTCTTGTTTGTTGTTTTTGATTCTTTTGACAATTTGATTTCTGTTTATCTTTACAAGCTTTTCTGTTTTTGCTTTTTATCTTTTTCCTTTTTGGATTTGCTTATCCGAAGAGACAAAATTTCACCATTTAGTTTCTTTCTTTGGTGCTTTTTGGTTTTGTTTTGTACAATCCTTGTGTTTTGAAAACTTCTTTTAGTTCAAATTTGTAACATTAATGAAAAGAGATTTAAATTTCCTTATCAGACAATGTTGGTACTATTTTTGAAGAAAACTTCGGAACACTTGAGTTGTCCTATGTAGTTTTTAGGCTACATGATTAGTTTGAAGTTGAACCGAGTCAGGTTTTGAATGGAGGTTAAGAATAGACATTTATGTTAAGAACATTAGAATCAAACTAGGCTTCAAATTGTAAAATGGCCTTAACCTCACTCCGAAGTCTATTTTCTTACCAGTGTTTCAAGTCGATTCCCAAATACCTTTTAGTGCAATAAGGTATGATTTTCAGAATCTAAAATCAAAGTTTTGTCCTTGAATCAGTTAATTCATGAAAATTAAGGGTAAACTTTGTCACTCTGCATGAAAATTTGTTTCTTGAAACTTTAATGTTTTTGCAGTGATTTTTGTTTTTGAATTTTCTTTGAAACAATTCTTTTCAGAAGATTTGTCATTTAAGACATTTTCATTATCTTGAATTGTCTGATCCGAGGTGCACCGAAGCGACAGAAGGCTTCGGTGTACTGCGGTGCAATATTTGTTGTTTGACTTGTTTTACTCCGATAAGTTCCGAAGCGATAAAGATCTTCGGAATGCTGCAGAGTGTTATGAAACTTTTGTTATGTTTGTTTTGTAGTTTACAAGACTAAGGAAAGAATAAGCAAATATGAGATTTATTGTAGAGTGGATCCGTTGATCATTCCAAGTCTACGAACTATTATTGTAAATGCCTCTTCATTCAGAGCCTTTGTGAAGATGTCTGCCAGTTGTTCTATAGTGTGAACAAAGTACACCTCAATGTTCCCCTCCTCAACATGACTTTTGATGAAGTGATAGCGAAGAGCTATATGCTTCGTCTTGGAATGTTGAATTGGATTGTGGAAGATACGAATTGCACTTTGTAAGTCACAAAACAAAGGTATTTTTCTCATGTTGATGGCATAATCTTTCAGTTGGCTTTGGATCCAAATGATTTGTGAGGTACATGCTGCAGCTGCTACATATTCCACTTCTGCTATGGAGATAGAGACACAAGTTTGCTTTTTGGATTGCCAGCTGATTAGCTTTCCATCTAGGAATTGACAACCACCCGAAGTGCTCTTGCGATCAATGGAGCATCCACCAAGATCTGAGTCTGAATAAGCTTGTATGTAGAAGCCGGAGTTTGCTGGGTACCACAAGCCATAAGCAGACGTGCCATGAAGATATCGAAAGATTGTCTTAACCGCAGCCAAATGAGGTTCTCTTGGGTCAGCCTGATATCTTGCACAATTGCAGACTGCGAACATGATATCAGGACGATTGGCTGTGAGATAGAGCAGTGATCCAATCATGCTTTGGTATTGTTGTATGTCTGTCTTCGGTTTGTCCAACGAAGGATTTAACCTTGTACCTGCAGGCAAGGGAACTTTTGCTTTGGAGCAGTTAGTCATTCCGAAGCGTTCAAGCAAACTCTTAGTGTATTTTTAATGATTGATAAAGATCCCCTCCTTGGATTGTTTTATTTGTAATCCAAGAAAGAAGTTAATCTTCCCCATCATACTCATCTGCAATTTGCTTTTCATTAGTTTTTCAAAATCTTTTGATAAATTGGGGTCAGTGGATCCGAAGATTATGTCATCCACATAGATTTGAACTAACATCAAATGAGATCCAACTTTCTTTCTAAAAAGTTTAGGATCCACTGAACCTTGTTTAAAGTTTGATTCTTTTAAAATTTTGTCAAGGTCTCATACCAAGCTCTAGGAGCTTGTTTTAAACTATAGACAGCCTTGTCTAGCACATAGCAATGGTTTGGATGTTGTTTACTTTCTAAACCAGGTGGTTGTTCAACAAAAACGATTTCCTCGAGATCACCAATCCGAAAGGCACATTTGATATCCATTTGATAGACATCAAAGTTTTTATGTGCAGCATAAGCTAAAAATATTCAAACTGCTCCGAGTCTGGCAATAAGAGCAAAAGTTTCTTCGTAGTCAATCCCCTCTTGTTGACAATAACCTTTAACGACCAGCCTAGCTTTGTTCCGAACCATATTGCCTTCGGTGTCTAGCTTATTTATGTACACGTATTTTAGACCAACAATTGAAGCATTTGCATGTCTTGGAACAAGCCTCCAAACTTTGTTTCTTTCAAATTCTTCTAATTCCAATTGCATAGCTTCAATCCAGTCCGAATGATCAAATGCATCCCTAACATTCTTAGGTTCTACCTTAGAAATAAAGACATTGAACATGCACAACTCCGAAGTTTTGTTAAGATCTAATTTCCTTTGGTGAAGTTGTGCACGAGTCAATACTTTATCTCGAACGTTACCGATAACAAGTGATGGAGGATGATTTTTCGTCCATTTGTCCAAAGGAGGATAATTTGGATCAAAGTCAGGTGGTCCTTCAGAATCAATGTCTTCGATGTCTGAAGGATACCCCGAAGTGGAAGGGAAATTACCCATTATTAAATGATTATTTGAATTAGCTGCATTTGTTTGTAGTGTGTGCAGTTGTGAAGTAGAGTTTAGAGTTTTGTCCCCCTCGACAGCTGTTGGTGTTGAGGAAGTGGTTGCTCTATCCGAAGCGATAGGTGTTGCTGAGTTTGGAGTGATAATCTCTGGTTCCCCTTGGACTGTTGGATACAGGGACATGATATTAGAGATTTCCTGTGGAGGTGAGGTCAGACTGTGGTTTGACTCCCCCTCAACACTAGCATCGCCTTCACTTCGGTTTGACGGCTCCCCCTCAACAGATGGCGGTCTTTGTACACTACTTGTGGAAGAGTCATCGGGTCCATCTGTGAGTTTGGAGAGTTCGGACACATGGTTGTCAAGTGCCCTGGCTTCGGAGTCCATAGCCCTCACAGGTGGATCAAACAGAAGTGTGAAGTCTATATCAAACGTGGTGATTGGTACATCATCCACAGCAGGCTTTGGAAAGATAGATGACATGGGGAATGGATGCAAGGATTTCTTGATGTAGTAATCATCAAACCTAAGGTTGAATGTTTCTTTAATCCTTCGTGTCCTTTTGTTCATGACTCTGTAGGCTTTTGAGTCTTGAAAATAACCAAGAAAGATTCCTTCTTCTGACTTATCATTAAACTTAGACAAGTGATCTTTCAAGTTTAAGATAAAACACCTACAACCGAAGATGTGAAGAAATTTGACATTTGGTTTTCTTCGGTTGAGTACTTCATAAGGTGTGATATAAAATCGCTTGTGAATGTAAGATCTGTTTTGAGTAAAGCACGCAGTAGAAATGGCTTCGGCCCAGAAGTACATAGGCAAATTTGCAAAATTTAGCATAGTTCGAACTTTCTTGTTTAGCATCACTTCCATCTTCTTTATGAAAATGATGATTTCTTCAGCGGCATCTGATTTGTTTCTTAAAAACAAGACCCAAGTGAACCTTGAATACTCATCAACCATCACAAGAATGTATTTCTTCTTTCCAATTGACTCGACTGCGGATGGACCACACAAATCCATATAGAGAAGTGAAAGGGGTTTGGTGATTTTAGGATTGATCACAGTTGGATGCCTTTGTTTTGTTTGCTTGCCATGCTCACAAGCAGAAAAAAGTGAGTCATTATCAAATTTGAGTGCAGGCATTCCACGAACCAAATCCATAGCCACTAACTTGTTTAAGTCTTTGTAGTTCAGATGAGCAAGTCTTCGATGCCATAGCTAGCTGACATCGGAGTTGGCTTTTTATAGAAGACATAAAGATTGCCCACCAGTTACAAGCTTCAAATTCAAGGGAAACATTGATCCCTTCCTTTCAGATTTCAGCAAAACTTCGTTTGTTTCTTCTTTTGTGATTATACTCCCTTGGTTGTTGAATGTAACTGCATTACCCGTTCCGACCACCAATTGAGATATGCTCACAAGATTATGTTTTAACCCTTCAACAAATGCAACTCTGCTGATTGTAAATTGGCCATTTATTATTTTGCCATAACCCCGAATTGGACATGTTTCATTATTGCCGAAGCGAACATTTCCAGCATCATCCAATGTCCTATAATCCCTAAGATATTCCCTTTTCCCTGTCATATGCCTTGAGCAGCCACTATCCATGTACCATTTAGAATCATACCGCTCATTCGACATAACCTGCAATTAATCAAGAAGGAGTTGGTACCCAATCAATCTTGGGTCCTCAGGGTAAGTGAAGGATTCTTGAACCCATTTTTCTACGGCCT
Organism: Cichorium intybus; assembly: GCA_023525715.1. Taxonomy (NCBI): domain Eukaryota; kingdom Viridiplantae; phylum Streptophyta; class Magnoliopsida; order Asterales; family Asteraceae; genus Cichorium; species Cichorium intybus. The sequence continues at coordinate 111,637,940 of CM042012.1, read as the reverse complement.
CTTCTGATATTTCATTAGCATTTAAGTTGATCAGATTCTCCGAAGCCTCATGTGATGAGCATGATTCCGAAGAGTCTGAGCATGATTCTGAAGAGGTTTTTGTCACATTAGTTGAGTCCGAGGTGACTGACAGAATGCAAGTCTTCGGAACCCATTTTTGTGTGGATGATTTTGACTTCGAGGTTTTTGATGTTTTCTTTTTACTTGAAAGTATTGAACTTAAAAATGATTTTGAATATTTTGTTTTAGCAGAAAAATTTTCTTTCAAATCAATTCTTTTCCAGTTTTGTTTGGATTTTTCAATTGTTGACTTCCTTGAGATTGAACTACACAACGTAGAGGTACAGAGGTACTCTTCGTATGCCAATTTGAAGTCGTTTAGTGAAAGATTCTTATCTTTATACATTCAAATTTTTGTCTAGCCATTGATGAAATGTATCTATCAAGTTGTTTCCTTTTGAAAATGTTTTCTTTGTGGGTTTTTGAAATTTTGGATTGGGAAAGTTAGGTTTTGTCGGTGTAAAATTTTGTTTAACATTTTGATTTTTGACTTCTGAAACCTTTGAGTTAAACGGTTTTGTTCCAGAAGTTGAAGCAATTGCTTCAATTTGTTTCAAGCCTCCGAAGGGAGTTTTTCTCTTCACAAGATTTAGAGTTTGTTTTGATTTCAAGTTCGCAACAATAGGTTTCTGAATTGTTTTTGAAATCACTATTGCTGGTTTTGATTTTTGGAGAATTTGTGGTCTTTTCAAAATTTAAGGCTTTTGTACCGAAGCTTTGGTAATAGAGACTTTTGGTTTTGAAGCAGCGTTTTCTGAAGTTTGTGACAACGGTACACACTCACATGATTCCATTAATTGAAAAACATCCATCTTCGGAGCTGCGGGGTTTTCCACAACTTGAATTTGTTTGTTATTTCGATTAGTGTAGATGTGATTATCATTTTTGAGATTTAAAAGGTGTGACATGTTTTTAGGAATATTTTCTTTCTCGTAACAAAGACGATTGTAAATGTTGTGACTATACAAGTCTTGTTTTCTTATGTTGATTTTTACTTCCATTCTTTCATTCATTTCATTTTCAACCATTTTAGAAGATGAGAAGAATCCTTCCTCAGTAACTGTGGAATTATCCTTCTCAAGAAGTCTTTCCAAATCGTTTTCAATTAAGGGTAATCCACCAGGTTTCACAAAAATTGCATTTTTGAAGTAAGATATCTTCGTATAGATACAAGCCACATTGACTAGTCTTTTTGAATTGTCCTTGAGATATTGATCATAAGAGGTACAATCATCTGAGATTTGTAATTTAGAATTTGAAGTTTCTTTGTTTTCAACGGTCTTTGATTCACAACCCACTTTTGTTTTTCCTTTGTCCATCGACGACAGTTGTGAGATGTCTTCGGAGAGTGATTCGGATACGAAGGAAGATTTTAATAACATCAAGGAGGAACAATCAATTTCCTCCATGTCCGAATCCCTTTCAGAATCCTTTTCAGACGTGTTATTAACAATTTCCTTTTCTTTGATTTCAATTTGAGGAACAGCCTTTTTCAAGATTGGGATTTCTTGTGGTAAGATTTTCAACAAATTATCAGCAGTGAGATGTTTTTCTACAGATATTAAGCCATGTTTATATGAGGGATTTGTGACTTCGGACCCAGAGACTATAGATTCACATTCATAGGATATGCTATCAACTTCCTTAAGTTTAAACTCAATAAAAGGTAATAGTTGTCTATGTTGGACATTGCACACATCAGCCGAATGATAAATACGTGTAATATGAGCATACAAGCGTTTTGCAGTTTCACAGAATATGTTACGTTGTCTCAAAATTACGTCATGATTGTTCAAATGTTTTTCTCTATTCTCTCCTAGCAATGAGATTCTTAGATTGGACTTTTCTAGGGCTAGCTTCAAACTCTCAACTCTCCCCCTCAAGCTAAGAATCTCCTGCTAACTGATTATCTCCCTATTTTTCGCATCAACAAGTAATTTGTGCATAACAGAGCAGTCACGTGTTATTTCATTAATAATAGGAGTAGATTGAGAAATAGGAATTTCAAAAAATGAGAGAAGTTTGGATACCTGTTCCGGAATGGTTAGGGGTGTGTCATTTGCTATCAAGCATATTTCATCATCATCATCCGAAGTGTCGTCAGACCAGGTCTTCGGATTCTCAGCAGCAATCATCCCATTCACCCCTGAGGTCTTGAAACCAAGACCGACAGTTGTTTCAAAACCCAACTTCTCCTCATCATCCATCTTTTCAGAAGTACCTTTCAGACAGCTCTTACCATCATCATATGCCATGAAAGCACTATGAGTTGGCTTTCATACTTCATCATCTTCTGAGTCAGAAGACCAAACTTGATAGGATCCTTGATGATCATCAGCAGCTATTAGGGCTAGGTCTTTGGTCCTTTCTCTTACTTCCTTCATTTTCCTTACATAGTATGCTTCATCCTTCACTTGAGGTTTCTTCTCATTTTGTTTGCAAGGCATACAATCCTTAGCAAAGTGATTCTTACCATGACAGTAATTAAAGTCATAGCCTGAATCACCAGAAACCTTTTTCTCTTCGATTTTCTCATTTGATGACTCTGAAGCCTGTTTTTCAGATGGCTTCAGAGTAGAAGACTTTGAATTTTCATCATTCGGAGTGAACATTTCTGGTTTGGGTTTTGGATTAAAGTTTGATTTGTTGAAGTTCTTGACAAAAGGCTTCCCAGAGTTGTTTTTAATGAATGGTTTCTTGAACCTTCGACTGTTAGCAATATAGAGAGCAACGGTTTCACCATTGTCATCAACCATATAAGCAACTATCTCTTCATCACTGGTTTCTTCTTCTTCTTTTGAAACAAGGGCAAGTGGTCCAGATCCAACATTCTCACTCCTACGACCCACGACATCTGGTTTATGTGTCTTTAGCAGATTGTACAGAGCAGCCAACTTGTACTTCTCAATGTTTTTATAGAATTTAACCATGAGCATGATTGGTCTCCATTCTTTGCGAAGACTATAAAGAAATTTAATGTTGATCTCATGTTGGCTTCTGTCTCCCCATACTTGTCCAGGGTATAGATCATGTTGCTAAGACGTTCATAGCATGCTTCGAGGGACTCATTCTCTTCTTGTTTGAAGTTCCCGAAGTCTGCAAGAATTTCTTGAACCTTGCTGGTGTGAAGAATCTTATCCCCTCCAAAACGAAGTTCGAGATTATCCCACATCTCTTTGGCGGACTTCGCATCGGCTATATGATGACTAACGTCAGGACCTAATCCACTTCGTAGCTCACGCATGGCCCTTTCGTCATTTTCAAGTTTCTTCATATCTGCTTCATTAAGAACCACATCCTCTTCTCCATCGGGGACTACAAAACGACCAACAATGTCTGCATGAGGACCATCAGATAGTCCTTCATTCTTCCAGCCCAATAATCATAGTAAGAGGTTACTAGAACAAGAGCTTTGGTTGCAGAACCAATGAGATTTGCATAGTTGAGCATATTGGCATAAGTTGCTGTGGAATCAATCATATTGAATAGATTTCAACGGGATCTTTGCAGTAAAAACAAGTAATAGAGTCTTGCAGCAGTTGCGGAAGACTAGATTTGAGAAACGATTCAAATCTAGAACTGCAGTGATGAAATAAAAGCTCTACTAATAGGTTTTTGAGCTGACTCACTCTGATACCACTTGTTGGGTGTTGAAATCGTTTAAGTATGTAAATAATGACTAAAGATTGAGTAGTACTAATCAATCACACAGTAATAAGAATAGTAAGAACAGTTGATGAACAATGATATGAATAACTTGTGCCGAATGCTTGATTGATTTAGGGTTTTACTGTTTGGACGATTACAACTCGCACTCGATACGGTATGGTATCACTTATATTTATACTTAATCAGTGATACGTATAGTACATATTATTACAGAGAATATCCTATTAGAGTACTAACCAATAGGATACTAGATTCATGCAACACGTATTGTACTATACGCGTGCCTGCAAAAGGTATTACAAAAGTAAGTCTTCGGATCCTCCAGGATAATCCCTTCGGAGTCTTCAGACATTGGTGTCTTCTATTTATTGTTTGGCTTCTGGTCCTTGAAAAGGTCTTCGGATGATTGAGCACTTCACCACAAATACACTCAACATCAATAAGGTCATAACATTGAGGAGTGGCAAGAAAGCGGACAACAAGGTCGTTGCTCCACCACCTGAGGACGACAGTGATGTGGAGATTGTTTTTGATGAAAAAGAGGAATTGGAAAAGAAAGAAAATGTAACATCCGTGTTTTGGGCCTAGAAGTTTTGGGCTTAAACCGACAAAATAAAAATTATTTTGGAAATAAAGAAAACAAATAAATAAATAAATTTCAAATTTACTAAAATGTTCCATAACTGTTTTCTTAAAAATCCTACTTCGCACACCTATACTTGTAAATATTATCGTTTTGCAATTAAGCTAAAAAGGGGAAACTTGGTAATTACGCAAGTAGAGTTTAAAATTTAGTAACAAGTTTTACTATTGTAATAATTAAACCGCCACTTAGCTTAATATCATCATCATAGCATATTAGACGTTTTAGTAATTATCGGATGTCGAAGGTTGAACCCTTAGATTTTATGTTTCAAATGACCAAAAGTCTTGCGTAAAAGACGTTTAGTAAATTCATATGGAAGACTAATGCAATGGATGAATTAAAAGCAAGTTAGTAATTAGACATAAGTATAAGTAATTATTTGGATGGGTATTTTTGTGATTCTCAGAAAAATCAAATAAGAAGGCCTTTTAGTAATTCTACAAATATGGCATGTGTTAGGGAAGGAGGGAGAACCGGCCATAATCAGAGTTGAGAGAAAGTTGCACGATGGATGAGGCAGTACTCCTCTCCGATCACCACCCCAGTTGATGAGTGTTCGTCTGTAAATGAGAAAGCGAATCGGAGAGATCGATAATAAGAACTAGAAAATGAAGGTATCGAGAAAGGGAGAGTTGAAGCTTGAGAGAAAATGGTGCAGTAGCCGAGTGAGAAGAGAAAGAAGCAATTAGAGGAGGACTTCCGATCACCATCTTCGGTGACCAGTAATGAAAAAGAGGAGTAGATGATAATGATGGTGTCTGTTTCTGCATATGGAGCGGCTGGGATCTCTGGCAGTTGCCGTATCTGGATCTGATAGGTGGGGTAGTCACGGGAACCTACTGTCGGGTTAGCGGAACACGACTTGTCGATGAGTTTGGGGTCGCCTCGCCATTGCCAAATGTTGAAAAGTGGTGGGGCTGGATTCAAGTCGCCGGAGACGATAGTGTATCAGGATGTGGGCGGTTGTCGGTTTGAATCATCGTCGCCAAGGATGGATAGCGGATCGAGACCGTCAGAGTTGGGAGTGGAGGCGGAGAGGAAAGCCGCCAGAGACAAAGGTCACGACGGAGCAGTAACATCCGTATTTTGGGCCTAGGAGTTTTGGGCTTAAACCGACAAAATAAAGCTTATTTTGTAAATAAAGAAAAACAAATAAATGAATAAATTTAATATTTTATTATATTATTATATTGTGAATCAATGAGCCAAATAAAGTTCTAAAGGACTTTATTAAGTTTAAAATCTATTTTTAAACCAAATATGAGAAATTTTATCATAAGGACTAAAACTGTCAATTTGGCCAAACTTACCCTAAGTAGACTCGGATAGTCAACAATTTAGAAGGAGTAGAAAATATTATGAAGGAATTGATCTAGAAACTTAGAGTAAGTTAAATAATTCTTTAAGTTGATATTAGTGACTAAATTGTGAAGAATTTTTGTATAAGGGACCATTTGTGTCATTTAGGAAAACTAAGGGTTAGTGTTGACCTAGAGAATGACTCAAGTGAAATGAATATTTATATTGGGGGCATATGTATGAATATGGAGTATCTAATGAGAATAATGGACTTTTGGGGTGTTGGGTGAAGAATGACCAATCTATAGGGACTAGTTTTGCGTGAAAGTTATCAAGTTTTTTATAGGGGTTTCCCCCATTTCAGCCACAATCACGAAATTAGAGAGGGGAGAAGAGGGAATGGCAATTTTTCTTGGAGCTCTTGAGATATTTGAGCTTTGATTTGATGATTCTTGCAAGCCTTGAAGTTTCCTAGCAATATAAGGTATAAACCCTTCATCTTCTAGCTTTAGATTCGAGTTAGGGTTTGGGGTTTTGACCCAATTCGAGATTTATAGTGGGATGAGGTTATTCCTATGATTCCCCAAGGTTTATTTGATGTTTCTAAGTTGTGGGAGTCTACATTCAATCCATGGATGCTCTAGATTCAACTACTTGGTTGAATTGGGTGTTATAAACCCTAGAAATTGGGGCTTTTATGATTTGTTGAGGAATCTAGAAATTGGTGGGTGAATATAGTGGTTTTGGATGAGGGGATTCATTTCTAATGATTCCCTAGGGATTCCAACCCTTGATTGAATGTCTTGTTTGAATGTATGAATGGATTATTTGCATCAATTTGATGTAATGGTGGAGTAAGGATCATTTCCTAATGATTCCATGGAATGGAGGAAGGAATCTCCACTTGTAATCATCAATTGATGGAATGGAATTGGGTATTCCATGTTTGGAGGCTTTGGAGTAATGTTTAGATCACAAGTTGCATTGATTTATTTGGATGATCTTGGGTGGTTTAAATGAGTATAATTATGTTTAAATTGAAGTTAAATCATGTCCTTTTGATGTCTATAAGGTTGCGAAAGTGTTAGAGCTTGATTCGGGTCAAAAAGGGGTGAAAAGGACCAAAAATCGGAGCTACATCAGGCTGTACACGACCCGTGCAGAATCCACACGACCTATGTGAAGATTTTTGGACTTACTGGTCAATCCTACACAACCCGTGTCAGACCTACACGACCCGTGTAGCTGGGTCTGGCCAGAAATTGCAGTTTTTGGGTTTTGAGCTTTATGGTTTGGGCCTTGGGTCCTTGTTTTAATGCCAAACTTTGGGGATTTTTAACTAAGATTTTCCTTATATTAGAGAGTCAAATACTTCATTTTAGATGATGGATGATTGTTCCTTCTTAGTTTAAAGAAGTAATTATAGTGCGACTTTTAGAAGAATCGAGTATGATACCTTCCATTCTTGTCTTGTAGGAAGGAGATGTTTTGTTATGACTTGGAGGTGAGACTAAGGTGTGTTATCAATTACTTTTCATGCATGTTATTATGTGCAATGTGTTATATGATTACTATTTGTGCATTGCATGAAAATGAGTTTCTAAGATGGTTTCAAATAAAGATGATAATGATGTTTTGAAAGATGTTTTGAGCATCCTATTTGTGCATTGCATTACATATAGGATGGGATTGACCGTGTAAGCCCTTGAGATCGAGTTTTGCCTTTTCTCAATTAAAGAGGGTGAGTATGAGTTTTCCTTTTTCTCAATTAAAGAGGGTGAGTTTGAGTTTTACCCTTCTCTAAAATAAAGAGGGTGAGGAAAGTTTGTTCCCGACAATAGGGGACCGCATGAGGGAGTTGCTAACCCTCATGGGGCTAGTGTGATGGCCACTAGTCCTAGTTTTGCCTATACGGGGATCGGCTGACATGCTTTGTGTGTGTCATTCGTGAACTTAGGTAGGTGCCATTGTGGTGAGTTGGACTTTTATGAGATGGACATGGGTTTGGGATAGTTGCATCATGCATGGCATTTGCATATCATAACTATCTATTTTGAGTAAATCCTTATGATGTTTTAAATAATTTTTGAAGTCGGTGTCAAAACTACTTTTGGGGGTTTGTCCCGAGTATGGTAGTTCACTGCCCACTCGAGATGGGTCAACCTCGGTTAAACTCACTAGGCATTTGAATTGCCTAACGTATTTTGGATGTGTACTCAGGTTGAGAAGATTAGATGACTTTAGAGAAGCTGGACATTTAGAAGGCCACGGTTTGTGTGGTTTCATTTAAGTTGTGTAATGGTATTGGAGTTGTTACAACCTCGCTACTTTATAAACAAAAATGTTTTATCTAAAATGGGACCAAATGGTGTTTTCCGCAACTTAAACCTAAATTATTAAACATTAAACCCCATGTGTTTTTAAAATGGTTTTTAAAGAAAATGCTTTATTTGAAGATGATGAAATTGAAGTTTTACTAAAGGATGATTTTTGAAATAATGAAGTTAAACCATGGGTTAAAATGATGATTTATGAAAAGTCTTAAGCGAGGGTGTTTCAATTTGGTATCAGAGCATGAGTTTAAGTGAACTAGGTACTAGGAGTAATGCTTAGACTTAAACTGTGATGCTTTTAAGCATATTTGACCTCTTAAGTAGTTGGCCTTTAGGACTTAGTGGTAAATGCTTGCTTATGATTAAGATTTTAACAAATTAATTAGTGAATCCGGTCCGGCATGATGAATATTTTAGGCAAACGGGATTCATGCATGAGGATTCTTATGTGGATATGAAGTGCAATCGTGAAGGATCGGGAGTACATGGCATCATGAGGAACAACTTCATATGGATGGCAACTGCTAAAGATGATAGAAGATGAGAAAGGAACTACTTATATTGGATAAAGCTTGAGAAGTAGTGAGATTTGAAAAATGGTTTGACCTTGAGGAGTCAATTAAAGGATGAAAGGGGTGTTAGAAGACTTGTGGAATTGTGGTGTCAACCTTGGGCAAGTAAGGAGCATGATGAGCATGGTGTTAGTGAAGTGAATGGTAGGTGAAGACTTGAAGCTATTGAAGAAATTTTTTGTCGTGACCCTTAAACCTTTCTTCCTTACCCTTAACTCCTTTTGAGACCCATCCGACATCTTTTGGTGTTCAAGCTGGTGAGCTTACTTTAGCTCTAGAAGACTAAGTGTATGTAAGAGTAGCATGGTTTGCGCCTTAATGCCTGAACTAGAGAAACCTTAATATAAGACAAAAGAAGGAATTAGATCATTAGTTTCTTTGGTAGTTAGCAATGGCTTAGTGACCAATAGAACCTTATGGATAATGATTTACTAATTCATGTTAGAGTGAAGATACATGGATTCATGATGAGACTGGAGGCCTTAGAATTAAACCGTGAATCACCTTGTGGTGAGTGAATTAGTAAACAACCTACCCTAATAAGAACATAAGAATGATGTACGGCCAATATTTTAAAAAGTATTGTTAAAATTTGAGAAAATTTTTGTAAACAATTTTGAATGAGTATATCTTACAAAATGCAAGACCTTTATAGAAATAAATGACAAAGGGGCCATCATGAATCGGTAGGAATACCCGGGATTGATGATCTTTTTGGAATTTTATTAGTATTTTGATGGAACCACGTTTCAAAATAGATTTAGAAATTCATTGTTTTACATAAAGGATGCGAAATATGAGTTATGCTTTTTCATGAAGTCAATTAAATTTTCAAAGAACGGTCCTTTCCAAAAATTAATCACAAAGCGAAGTGTTTAAGTTTTTGTAAGGACAACGAGTTGAAATTGGAAAGATTTTAAATTTAACATTTCATATTTAAGAGGAACGTTTATTAAAGGAAAATTTTGGATAAACAATCCTTGGAAGTATCAGGGTTTTACAAAAGTGAGAATTAAGGTACTTCAAGTTATAATATTTTAAAACTAAAATATGAGTAACTTTTGAGATTTTCGAAAAATTAGTATTTTATTTCTTATTACTGATTCCGGGGACGGAATCCTTTTAAGGGGTGGATAATTGTAACATCCATGTTTTGGGCCTAGGAGTTTTGGGCTTAAACCGACAAAATAAAACTTATTTTGTAAATAAAGAATAACAAATAAATGAATAAATTTAATATTTTATTATATTATTATATTGTGAATCAATGAGCCAAATAAAGTTCTAAAGGACGTTATGAAGTTTAAAATCTATTTTTATACCAAATATGAGAAATTTTATCATAAGGATTAAAACTGTCAATTTGGCCAAACTTACCCTAAGTAGACTCGGATAGTCAAGAATTTAGAAGGAGTAGAAAATATTATGAAGGAATTGATCTAGAAACATAGAGTAAGTTAAATAATTCTTTAAGTTTATTTTAGTGACTAAATTCTGTAGAATTTTAGTATAAGGGACCATTTATGTCATTTAGGAAAACTAAGGGTTAGTGTTGACCTAGAGAATGACTCAAGTGAAATGAATATTTATATTAGGGGGCATATATATGAATATGGAGACTTGTACTGAGAATACTGGACTTTTGGGGTGCTGGGTGAAGGACCAATTTATAGGGACTAGTTTTGCCAATTGTGAAAGATATCAAGTTTTTGATGGGGGTTTGTTCAATCAAATCACAAGAATATGAGTAGAACAAGGAGATTAACCAAACTTCAATGCACTCTTGACTAATCCAAGACTAGTACATAAGTTCCTCTTTGGTTGCCAAGAACACAAGGATTCTCTCTCTAATTAGCACACACTTATAGGACAACCAACCTCACAAATGAGGCTATAAAACCCTTAAATACCCTAGACCTAAAACCTAGCTAAACCCTAAGCCCATTTAGACAAGCCCAACCGAACAACACATGAGCCGAACTGAACAACCGAAAAGCCTATAAAACCTATATTTTCTATTTTAAGCCCGAAATAAATATTCTTTTAAGCCCAAAATGCAAAGATTAAACCATAATAAATTATGACCCAACAATCTCCCCCTTCGTTTAATGCTTTCATTTGTCTTCGAGCTCTGTCTTGATCTTGGCTTCGATTGATCACTACAAACGAAATCTAACAATCTCCCCCTTAATGAGTGACGGGTACATATGTTAATAACATTCAGCACGTTGCAGAGACAATTTTGGCTTCGGTGTAAAGCTGTCTTCAGATATGGCTTTGAAAGTATATTGGGCCAACAGGCTTCAACAAAGGTCTTGAGATCACGATATCCACCTTTTAATTTGACTTTGACTGGCATGGAGTCTGACTCTTCACGTTTCTTCTTCATGATCACAGATAGCTGCAAATGTAGCAACAAGCTGGCTGAGGAGGAATTCAAGCAGCCTGTCACATGGAATTGAGCTTTCACCTTCTTCAGGAACAAATATTCGTGTCAAAATACTCGAACTTCACTTCTTGAGCTTGTGCTGCTCGATACGATCTTTGACTACAAATCTTGTGGATCATGGAGTTATAAACTCTCACCACAGTTGTTCAAGGATTCATCCTTGGCTCAGAATGAGACTTCTCGCAGTATCTATGTGAACCTAGAGGAACGCACTGCGATTGTTTGAGTATCGATGAACTACTAGTGGCCGTTTTGATTTAGGCCCCTGCATATCCTTGATCAAAGATCTCAATGCAGTTGACAAGTCAACAAGTTGACTTGGCTCTTGGCGAGACGTTCAATGGTATCTAAACTCTACGGAGTGTACCATCCTAGTGCCAATTTTGAATCAGGTAAAGTTGTTGGGGGTCTCACAGCTATTGTGGTAAACAACAACGATCACTGACCCAGAGTTTCAATGTTTCATCAATGTGAGGTAATATCACATTGAGTCACGAACATTTGTGTAGAAGAAGTTTAGGTCAAGAGCAGTATGAGCGTGTAATATGTCTTGGTTACTAGACATACCCATCGGCTAGAGTTTCGAATTGTCATCAGTGCATGGTTTATTACACTGAGTCATCCAACTCTTGATTTAGAAGCTTTGTAGGTAAGAATAGTTATCGATGCCTCACATCTACTACTGGTGTTGTAGCAGAGATCACTGGCATAGAGTTTCGAAATATCATCATCACTTGCTTTAAAGTGATGAGTTGTCTATTTCTTGCATCAGAAATTGTAAAGATGGTTACGAATAGATTGGTGCGTGTGATAGACTACGGTACGCAGTCTAACCATCGACACAGACTTTTTAACTCTCGATTTTGAGTGGTTTCTCTCAAAGCCTCTAGAAGTTGGTGTTACACAAGAAAAACCTTCAGATTGGTTAAGAAGTCGTTGTCAGTGCTTCACACTCATTAAGGTGTATCAATGAGGATCACAAACACTTAAAAATTACCTCAGCAGTGAGTGGTATAAACTTGGTGCGTCGTCGGTACGTAATATTTTTGGATTTTTAAATTTTTAAAATAAAAAAGACATAAAGAAAAAGAAAATATTTTTGTATTTTTGAAATTTTGAATTTTTTTTTTGTTTTTAATTCTCCCCCTAAATTTGTGCATGGAAGAGAATTGCGGAAGTAAAAACCATGAACAAATTTAACTAAACAAAAATAGAGAAAAATATTTACAGAATTGATTTAACAGTCATCAAAACGTATCATTTTGAGCATTTCGACCAGCACATTGAATCGAGCTTTTGCAAATGGTTTAGTAAACAAGTCTGCCACATTGTTATCTGTGTGGACTTTTTTCAAATGAATCAATTTTCGATCAAAGCAATCTCGAATAAAATGAACTTTAATGTCAATGTGCTTAGTCTTAGAATGCCGAACAGAGTTTTTCACAATTTCGATAGCCGCCTCATTGTCACAAAATATGGGAGTGTCAAGAAAGTTCATACCATAATCAAGGAGTTGATGCTGCATCCAAATGACTTGAGAACAACAGGACGAGGCAGCAACATACTCAGCTTCTGCTGTAGAAGTGGACACGGTCTGTTGCTTCTTGCATTGCCAGGAAATCAGTCGGTCTCCTAGGAATTGACATCCAGCACTAGTGGACTTTCTGTCAATGTCGCATCCCCCATAATTGCTATCTGAAAAAGCATAAAGATCAAATTCACGGTTCTTTGGATACCAGAGACCCAATTTAGGTCTCCCTTTGAGGTATCTAAAGATCCGTTTGATAGCAGTTAAATGAGAGAGTTTAGGATTAGCCTGATGTCGAGCACACTCGCAGACTGCAAAAAAAATATCCGGACTGCTGGCGGTCAGATACATCAACGAACCAATCATCGAGCGATAGTACGTTTGATCGACAGATTGACCATCTGGATCCGGAATCAGCAGTGGACGTTCAGCCATTGGAGTGTCAGCCACTTTTGCATCCTTGAAGTCGAACCTCTCGAGAATATCCTCCACATATTTTCCTTGATGAAGCAAGATACTCATAGAACTTTGTTTAACTTGTAACCCAAGGAACATTGTCATCTCACCCAGCGTTTCTTCATCACTTGTTCAAACTCTTTGCACAAGGCCTCACTTGTTGAACCAAAGATAATATCATCCACATAGATTTGGACAACGATCTGGTCAGAGTTCTGGCGCTTGATGAATAGCGTCTGGTCAATGGTGCCTCTTGTGTAACCGTGCTGCAACAGATGATCAGTCAAGGTCGCATACCAGGCACGTGGAGCTTGATGAAGACCAGAAAGAGCTTTATCAAGCTTGTAGACGTGATTTGGAAATTTGGAGTTGAAGAAACTGGGAGGTTGATCAACATAAATCTCTTCTTTCACTTCTCCGTACAAAAATGTAGTTTTAACATCCATCTGGTGTACAGTAAAGTTCATGTACGATGCATACGCGATAAAAATTCGAATCGCTTCTAATCGTGCAACCGGGGCATACACTTCCGTATAATCAAGACCTTCAATCTGACGAAAACCTCGAACAACCAGGCATGCCTTATTGTGCACAATAACCCTAGAATCATCCTGCTTGTTGCGAAACACCCATCTCGTGTCAAGAGACTTTTTGCCTTCGGGTAGTTCCACCAACTGCCTTCTGGTTCAACTCCTCATGCATGACATCCACCCAACTTGGTTCGTTAAGAGTCATCTGAACATTATTCGGCTCGATTTGAGAGGTAAAGCATGAATAGAGACACTCGTTGACATGACTACTTTGGCTTCTGGTTTGAACCCCGTCATCCAAAGAGCCAATAACATTGTCAATTAGGTGATCGCGTTGTATTCGTGAAGGAACAGCATGTTCGAGCGAAGCAGTAGAGACCGAAAGATTTTTTATGTTTTCAATTCTGCCTGATCCAGAATCACCTCTGTCTGAGTCCCTGAAATCGTGGAAGGTACTGGCTACATATTCATCCGGAATCCTCTCGGGAAAGAGAGAGTCCATGAGTGTGGAGTTGAAAAGATCAGCAGGATCATAATTGATAACGCGTTTAGGAGTGGCAGATGCTTCAGCAACTGTTGGTTCGTCAATAATCTGGGATAAGTCAGCAGGAGCATCTTCAGTCAAAGTAGTGGAAACAGGAGATGCACCGTCGTTAAGAATAGGATCTTCAAAGATCAAGGGCGGTATGATGGATCAGCAATGATTTCCTCATCTTCATCTCTGTTGACTCCACATGGGTCTGGCTGTTTGCCTAAGACAACATTAGAAAGCACATTAAAAGACTTAAACAATTCGACATAGTTGAATATCCAATCAGGACCAACTCAAGCATCTGTTTGATTCTCCTCTAGCCACCGTACATCAAACGATTCCACGATCTGTTTGGTAACCTTGTTATACACCCGATATGCAGTTTTACCAACATATCCAACAAAGTAACAATCATCTGCTTTAGAGTTGAACTTTGGTGTAGCTTCAAGATGAAGAAGGGTGCAAGGACAGCCAAAAGAACGGGAATGTGCAACAGATGGTTTATGACCATAAAGAATCTTGTACGGAGTCTTCACTTGGCGCTTGTTGATGATGACCCGGTTCTGAACATAACAAGACGTGTTGATTGCCTCAGCCTAAAAGAACACCGGTAATTTAGAATCGCAGAACATCGTGCGTGCAGCTTCAATTAAAGTTCTATTTCGACGCTCAGCAACACCATTTTGTTGAGGTGTGCGAGCAGCACTGTAGTGACGCTGCACTCCTTTATCTGCACAAAATTTATCCAGTACCGCGTTCTTGAATTCAGTCCCATTGTCGCACCGGATTGCCTTCAATTTCTGATTCGTTTGATTTTCTATTAAAGTAACGAATCTCTTGACCAGATCAGTAGTTTCACTCTTTTGCTTCAAAAAGAAAACCCAAGTAAAACATGAGTAATCATAAGTTATAACTAAACAATAAGAGCTTTTATTGATACTGAGAACGTTGACTGAGCCGAAGGTATCCATGTGAATCAGTTGAAGGAGCGAGTTAATGGAGTTGACGAATTTGGGCTGATGTGGCTTCCGATGATGTTTGCCTTGAGCACAGGCAACACACATTTCGAATGTGATGAAGTCTTTGATAGGAAGCCCCCGGACAAGTTCATTTTTCGCAAGACGATTCAAATTTTTCGCGTTGGCGTGACCGAGACGTCGATGCCATAGCATGGCACTCCGTTCAGAAGCTTTTGAGAACAAACAAGTGACATTTTCCGGAGTGTTATGATTCATGTCGATGATATAAGTGTTGCTCTTTCGTTCTGATCGGACAAGAATCCACTCCTCGGGGATGAAAACACCAGGTTTCAATATCAGACATTCCTTCTTTGTGAAGTGGGTTGAAAAACCTTTGTCACAGATTTGAGAAACGCTCAGCAAATTGTGCTTGAGCTCAGGTACAAAGTTGACATTCTCAAACTTCAACACGCCATTAGATACAGTTCCCTTTTGTGTGATCTTTCCCTTTTCACCTCCCGTAAAGCAAACACATCCACCATTATAATTTTCAATGTTGTGTAATTACGACATGTCGCCTGTCATGTGCCGGAACAACCGCTATCAACATACCAGGGTCTACTGATATTCCTCCACAGTTGTTCCTGCACAAGTTGCAGGATCAATTAGATTTAGGGACCCAGTCTATTCGGAAACTGGGTTGACCCAAACTATCGATATATTTTATAGATTCTAAACTCATATCACGATTGTCAAATAATGGGGAGTTCACAGTAGATTCTGGAATGCTGTCTTTAGGACCCATCTATAATTTGATTTAAATCTTTTATCCTTGGACCAAATGGGAACCTTAGCATCAGATTTGGAATCAAAACTACTATTTGAAGTTGATTCTTGAGATGACTTTGATCTTACAAAATTTGGTAAGCCACCGTCATTTCTTGAAACATTCCTTTTGTTGTGAGCAGTTTGATTCTTGGCTTTCACATCATTCCAATTCTCATTCCGAGAACATGACCTTCAGGGTTTTCTTTTATAAGATCTCCCCCTTGGCACGTTCTGCCAAAACTGTTCATGTTGATGCGCATACAAATATCGGGGACAATTTCTGGCAATGTGATCTGCGATTCCACAGTTAAAACAAGTTTGTCTTTTAACAGGGGCAGTGGATATTTGTCCAGGTCCAGATGCATTTAAAGTATTTCCACATACACACAAGCATGCAACAGAACATTTAACAAAATTTTTAAACCTAGAAGTTTGAAAGTTAACATCATCACGATTTTTGAAAGGTCTTACAATCTTAGCAGTTTTAACACACAAATTTGAAACAGATGAATCAGAATCATTAGTCTTAGAACAAGTTTTAACAAAATCAAAAATACGCTTGTCTTCTTTCTTCTCATCTGTCTCCTTCAAACTATCAGCACATGAGGTAGAAGCATCAGTAGAGTTCAGTTTATTACACTCAGAGGTGCCATATTGATCCTTTTTGATGAAATTCTAGAGATAACATTCTTCTGACTCTTCAGTTTCGACAGATGATACATAATTATGATTATATGGAGGTGGAACAGATCTATAACCAAAACCTTCACCATGTTGACTGGCCCATTTAGTTTGATGTTCAATTATAGACTCAACTACTTTGCTTGACACATCAAACTTTTTGAAATTAAATTCAGCATCATTGAATTTTGCTTTCAATGCGTCAAGTTTAGCAGTTAATTTAGCAATTGTTTCTTTTGCACAACGATATCGAGTACTTACAGTACTCCATTCCTCTTGAACTTTCTTAAAATCAGATATTTTAGCATCAAGTTTTTCTTGTAAAGGTCTCAGTTTCTTTTTAGCATCGTAAACATCATTTATAAGGTTAAACACTTCTTTACTAAGACGATCATTATGTTCACGATACTTAGCAATTATATCAACACAAGTTTGAGAAGAGCATGATACTTTACTAACCTTATCATTGGCGGAAGTGGTTGACAACGGCTAGTAATATCAAGTATTTTAGTCGTTGTTGAGCCCTATTCTTAGTGAAATTATATCATATATGTTGTGGTATTCTCACTTTTTGTGTCAGTGCTTTTTTGGAAAGAAATGATGTAAACAGGGGCTAAAAGTGTACAAAATGGAAGAAGTTTGAAGATAAAGACAAAACAGTCGAATTCACACGCGCGCCGCGGGAATTAAAAAGGCGCGATGCGGTGACTCAGCATTGAGGCGGTGGAGAAAATTCAAATGCCGAGAAAACGGGGATAAACCCAAACGCGCGCTGCGGATTTCACTTGTGCACGGCGCGGCCTCTTAATTTTTGTAACTATAAATAGAGGGTTTTAGGCCGAAAAAGGCAGCAAAGACCTGGCATAGGAATGACTCCCAAGGCTTCTTTGACTCCGAGTTTTGGTTTTCAGCAACCATAATTTGGTATTTTATGTTTTTCTCTTTTAATTACCAATTAGTTTAGTAATTTCGGTAGATTTGGTTAGTGTCTTTGGGCGTGACAACCATTGGCATTAGTTCTTATTTCTTGAATTTTCTGTTTACTGTTTTGGGAACATTGAATCTGAGTTTTTAATAATAATCATTCGGTTAGTGTTAATTATTCTATTTTCAGTATTTTATGCTTTTGAATGGATTTTGGATGTTTTGATTGTGCTGGATCTTTGGATTTGATCTTGGTTACTTCTGATTTTGAATTATACTTCTGATTTCAGTAGGTAATTAGGATTAGTTATTGGTTTAATTTAGTTGATGCTTGAATTGGTTTATTGGATTTGTGATTTTTGGGATTGTTTTTGGTATACGTCGGAAACTAGATCATCTTGCTGTAGAAGGGACACTACAGTTGGTAATCTGTTGCCTACCTTGACCACGTAACTCTTATGGATCGACCCTGACTACCACTGTGCTAAGTGAGAGTGAGGTTATTTTACTATTTTTGACCGCATGACGACCGCTGCGATGTCAAATTTTGGCGCCGTTGCCGGGGAGTTGTGAGCTTAAGAGTAGGTGATCTGTAGGACTTTTAGTTTCTGATTTTTGGTTTTAATATTGAGATTTCAGTTGGTTAGTATTTTTCTTTTGGTTTTGGCGGGCGTGTTGCACTAGTGCATGCGTACCCGTCGGGGTGGGCAGTTATCACCCTTGTGTTTTGACTAAGAGATCGAACGAACCGTGCGCAAGAACCGTGCACGTAGGCGTTTAGATACAATGAGTTTAAGTAATATTAGTAGCAGTTTAGTGAGTGTTGCCCAGGAACCTTCGGGTGAGGCAACGGGGATGTCGTTTATTCCCCCTGTTTCAGAATTTCAGTTTGGGAGCACGAGTGCTACTGGTGGTGCAGTTTCAGCCCCTGCACCAATACCATCATGCACTCCACCTTCTGTTCTGCCATTTCAACCACAATCTACAAACCCTTTCACATCTGCTATATCTTGGGGAGCGCCAACCCGTGATGGCACCCCAGTGACTATGCAACATACTACCCTTTCTCAACCACAATCACAACCCTTACAACCACCATTAATCTTTAAACCACAAACCACCTTTTCACCCGTACCACAACCATATCAACCACAACCTCCGCAGTACCAGTACCAGGAGGTTGAGCAGAGCTATGAGGATGAAGAAGAAGGATGGGTTCAGCAGCAGCCACCACAGCAACCATGGAACCAAGGTCGAGGACCTCCACGAAGGGCACCACAGCAACAACCACCGCAAGGTCAGCAAGGGTACAACAACGATCATCAATATCACGGTAATGTAGTTAGACCTTTGTACTATGCACAACCGAGAGGGCAGTCGGTTGCGTCGCACTTCCAGCCACGGGAGTACGATGACTCATTGCCTATTTATATTCCTGATGATATAGACACTTAAGTAGAAATTAGACCACAACTCTTCGGAATATTGCCTGAATTTAGGGGATATAAATAGGATGATCCATACAATCACTTGTATGAGTTCATGGCGATAGCAAATACTAACACCCCTAGGAACACGAATAAGAATATTTTTAGGTTAAGATTGTTCCCGTTCACTTTGAAAGACAATGCCAAGTATTGGTTCACGTCTCTTCCAGCCAATAGCATCATTACTTGGAACCAGCTTAAAGCTAAATTCTTCCAAGAGTTCTATCCGACGAGTAAGATGACGGAGATTAGGAGAGCCATCCAGAATTTTCAACAAAAGCCTGGAGAAGCTTTTCACGAGGCTTTGGATCATCTGAAGGAGTTGATGAGGTCGTGCCCTCATCATGATATTCCGAAGTGGCAGTTGGTCAGGCATTTCTTCGAAGGGGCGAGTGAGACGAATCAGGCAATGATCAACGCGTCGTCCAGTGGCACTATCATGATGATGGATCCTGATGAGGCTTGACAATTTTTGGAGCAGTTGAGCAATGGATCCAAGGCGAAATTCTCTACTAGGAAGACGGTAGATACAGCTGCAGCAGTGGGAGCTAATGCAGACTGGAGGAAAGAGGTCAAAAAGGAAATAAGCGAGCTGAACAAAAAGTTTGATAGACTGATGTCTACTCTACAGAACGGACCTCAGACCCAACAACAAGGAGGCCAGGGAGGACAAAGAATGCAGGAGGCAAATCAGGTTTATGGCCAAGGTCAAGGTCAATACAATAATGGACGACCTTATAGACCATATAACCAGGGCTAGCAAAATTTCAACAATCAAAGGCAGAACAATTATCAGGGCCAATCATCTAACCAGTCTAGGCAGTATCAACCAGCAAACAACAATGGCAACGCAAGCGGGAGCGGTAACAACAACAGCAGGGGGCCGACTAATGCAAGCAATAACAGTGCCTCAGGAACTCAGGAAGATTTGACCGCAAAGATGTACGATATGTTCAACACCACACAGAAGCAGTCTCAGGCCAATGCAAAAGCTATCGCCAACATGGAAAGACAGATCGCTCAGACGGCTGAGGATCAACGGAAGAGAGATAGTGGCAAGCTAACTAGGACCATAGAAATCAACCCGAACCATACTCAGCGAGTAGGAAAGGAGCATGTCAATACTGTTGAGTCAGAATGGAGAAAGGTGACCATGGAAGATTTGCTAGGTCATGATAGTGGAATTTAGGGACCAGATAGAGAAAAGGAAGTTAAGGATGAAAGTGAAAGCAAGGAAGAGGTTGAGGTTGAAGTCGAAAAAGTTGAAGTTAAAAAGGAGGTAAAGGAAATTCCAGTTGAGAAGGAACCTCAACCAAAGAAGGACAAGGATGTCCAAGAAGAGAAGCAGCCAATAATAGCTGGAATTAAACAAAGGAAGAAGCGTAAGAAGGAAAAGAAAAAGCAGGAAGTGCCCAACAAATCGACTGGGCCATCAATGAACCAACCCTTGTGGGATGAGCTTAAGAACGCTCCTGAGGATACAAGAATTCTTTAGGAGATGTGTGAGAAAAATGGAAAAAGCAAGACTCCCACACCTGACACTGTGAGGTTGACCATCAAGGCTAGTGAAGCATTGTTGGGAACGCTACCCAAAAAGGAGAGGGATCCTGGATCGCCACTGATTACTGCCACGGTAGGAGATGTGGTCATTAGGAATACCTTGATGGATTTGGGGGCAAGCGTGAATATGCTACCTAGATACTTGTATGATAAATACAAGAATGAGGAGTTAGAGCCGACAAATACAGTATTACAGCTGGCTGATCAATCAACCAAAGTATCCCGAGGTAAATTGACCAATGTCATAGTGAAAGTTGGGGATTTCTTCTACCCAGTAGACTTCTTAGTTATGGAATACGAGAGTCAGGAAGACGCGCCCGTGCTCATACTAGGACGTCTATTTTTGGCTACATCCGGTGCCGTTATTGATTGCAAAACAGGAGACTTGGATATCTTCTTTGGGTCAAGGAAAAGAAGGTTAAATATGTTTGGAAGTCTCATATCTCTACCTCAAGGGTATGATGACAAGTATTGGAGCAGCAATATGCTGATGGAACCAGGGATTAGGGACAAAGGGAAAATATGGACCCGAACAGGAGAAGGAGGAAAAGAAAAAGTTTTGAAGGAAACAAAGGAGCATCCGTTGTCAATCATTGACAAGGAACAACTGCTGGATATGATGAAAATGTTGGAGACAAGGCATCAGCAATATAAGAAGGATGCAAGGCACAGAGAAGCAAAGGTCTTTCAACTTCTGGAAGCGCAACTGCAATAGATTAGCCAAGTTAGTGACAGGATGACTCAACTTACTTGATTGCTGTCAATGATGGTCCACAATTTTGCACCAGACCACAAGATGATGCCACCATGAAATCAAGAAGAGTAGGAACAGGAATAACCCGTCTGGCTGAGGACGTTAAACTTAGCGCTTGTTAGGAGGCAACCCATCTTTTATAGGTAGGTAGTGTATTTATTAGGAGTAATTAGGAAGATACTATCATCGTCATTGCAGGTGTTATTGGTCCAAGGCAAGTGTGGGGTTAGTATGAAGAAAAATTGAATTTTTGAAGACCGCGCCGCGGTTATGCGTTTTGCGCACCACGGGATCGTAAACCAACCCGATGCGCAGAGGTTGATTTGGGAACACGCGCGCTGCGGTTTGCTCATATCCGCACCGCAATATAAGAAGGATGCAAGGGACAGAGAAGCAAAGGTCTTTCAACTTCTGGAAGCGCAACTGCAATGGATTAGCCAAGTTAGTGACAGGATGACTCAACTTACTTGATTGTTGTCAATGATGGTCCACAATTTCGCACCAGACCATAAGATGATGCCACCATGAAATCAAGAAGAGTAGGAACAGGAATAACCCATCTGGCTGAAGACGTTAAACTTAGCGCTTGTTAGGAGGCAACCCATCTATTATAGGTAGGTACTGTATTTATTAGGAGTAATTAGGAAGATACTATCATCGTCATTGCAGGTGTTATTGGTCCAAGGCAAGTGTGGGGTTAGTATGAAGAAAAATTGAATTTTTGAAGACCGCGCCGCGGTCACGTGTTTTGCGCACCACGGGATCGTAAACCAACCCGATACACAGGGGTTGATTTGGGAACACGCGCGCTGCGGTTTGCTCATATCCGCACCGCGGGAATCGATCGGTCGGTTTCCTTCGTTAAAAAGGTATGTCGCGTCACTATTCACAAACAACCCACGCCGCGCCTCAGAGAGCTCTGATTATCGAATTTTTTCTCGCGTTTTTCTTGCTCATTTCGTTCCCGCTATTGACGTATGTCATTCTAACTAGTTTTTACGCATTAGAACTAGCGATTAGGCTGTGAAATCGGTTGATTTCTTTAAAAAAGTCAAAAACTTAGAAATCGGCAATGCTGACTTGTAAGGTGTTTATTTCGCCAAATAATGACCCTAGATGAGTTAGTCGATGCTTAGGCTACCTTGTAGTGCATTTGGATTGAGTTTTAACTGGTTAAATCGCGTGTTTGGGTTTGGAACTAGAAACAGCCGCTCGCCGCGCCGCGCCCGTGTTCTTGGGCCGCGCCGCGGTGCGGTGGGGAAGAAAAGGACTAAAATTGCAAAAATTTTTGTGGCTATTTTTCTTTTGTGTAGATGTCTTTCAGACTTGACCACCCTTTTCTCCAGTTCCCTGAGGGACCGGAGAGTTCTGTTGAGTATGCTGCGAGGAGGGATGCACTTACGGGTCGCCGGGTTCTTGAGGCGACGATTATTGACCGGGACATTTTGAGGGAGGCCGGACTCTGGGCCGAGATCGAGCCGTTTCTGCACCGTACATGGTCCCACGGGGAGGCCACATTCACATGTCGTGGTTGGGACAGGCTCATGGCCACCCAGGACGACACCGTTTACATCGAGCTTCTTCTGGAGTTCTGTCCACGGTCCGTTACGCACCAAGTTAGACGGAGGATCGGTCCAGGCTGGTCCGATTTCGATTGGGGGGAGTCCCCAGGGAGTGCAGTCTTCGGGAGTTTGGGAGACGCACGGGCATTTACACGGACGCGGACCTCCAGCACCGACACTTCACGCCATTCTTTCATGCGTGCATTCAGGGGCAGCCCGAGAGGGATGCCAATGCAGTTGTTTGGGCACCTTTGTCCAACGTGTACTTTGAGGCGGGGTCGGCCAGGGAGAGTCATCTCCGCAACCCGCTTCACCAACTCATGCACCGTATCGTCACCACCTCTATCCTGCACAGGGAGGGGGGGCGAGAAGGTGTCCGGTGAGGACATGACATATCTTTGGGTGCTCCTCGACCTTTCCAGGTTCTTCCACCTCCCGTATGCCTTAGCCGTCTCTCTATCCACCCATGCGACGGGTGCATCGTCGAGCAGCCCTTTGGCGCATAGGCACTACATCACCCGCCTGGCCCGTTCTTACCGGATACTTACTGCTGCGACCGTGGCCTCCCTGACGGCAATACCTCCAGCTTGCACCACGGTGCGAGCCCTGGAGAACATGGGGCTGATCGAGCAGCCGCGCCCAGGTCATTATGTGAAGGTGGCGACAGAG
Source organism: Cichorium intybus (assembly GCA_023525715.1). NCBI lineage: Eukaryota > Viridiplantae > Streptophyta > Magnoliopsida > Asterales > Asteraceae > Cichorium > Cichorium intybus. The sequence goes on along the minus strand of CM042012.1, from coordinate 111,614,442 downwards.
GCACTCCAAGCTCCCCAGCCAGCCTATGCCCAGCCAGGCAGGAGACGTCGGAGACCGGCAGCACCAGTGGAGCCAGAGCCACAGCCACAGCTATCCGATGTGCTGGCGGCTATCCAGGACCTGAGCCAGAGGATGTCTGCGAGGGAGGCACATGACCGGTGGTTGGCGGAGACACAAAGGATCATCATGCTCCGGATGCAGATCGATGACATTCCACCTCACCCCTCCGAAGGAGATGATGGGGCAGCCCGCCAGGATGACGAGTGATGTACTTTTCTTTTCTTTTGATATACATGTACTGTAATTATGACACTATTATCTTTTGTTTGCGTATATTTTACTTTTAGCTTTTGTTGTTTCTGTTTGCATTTAATGTTTTTATGAGTTATGCATGTAATACCAAATGGAGGAGTTGTTTCAAGCAAGTGTGGGGTCACCGCGCCCCCTCCACTTGCTTTGACCACCGGCGTGTTTCACTGTTGCGCTACAACTCCTGAATTCTGAGTCGAGGACTTTTGTTCGTGTTTGTGTACCTGTGACAATCAAGTAGTCTACCATCAAAGGGGTAACTCTTTCTCCCTAGTTCTAAAATATTTTTTATGTACAACGGGGACATTGTATGGTTTTAAGTGTGGGGTGTGGACGGTCGAAAGAGTATTTTTTGAAATTTTTGCAGGAAATGGCCAGTTTTCAAAAATTTTAGCAAATTTTCAAAATTTTTAATAGATTGTAATTTTGAAACGAATAGTTTCTGAATGTTTTAGCAATGGTATTTTTCAAGAAATACTATGTAGTTGTTATCATGCTATGAGTTTAGTCAAATAAGTTGAGTTTTAGGAGTTAGAAGATTGGAATTTAGGAGGGAATTGTCAATCAGTGGCCTTTGTTGTTCGAGCCGGTAGGTTCGAAAAGGGTGGCCTCGAAAAAGGCAAATATGCACCTTACCACCAAAGATCGTTTGGTCTGGGATGGTATTTTTGAAAGCTCGTTACACGGACAACATCGAAAGTCATGGACAGTTCTTTAATGGCCTTTAGAATCTGAATGAGTATGTACACTTCATTGTGGATAGAAAATTTATAATCAAGGGTTCTCTAGAAAGTCATGAATTCCAAAGAATATTCTGATTATGTTTTCACAAACTATTTCACTCCAACTCTTAGGGCAATAAGCTTTGAAATTAAATGTGTTCAAAAATTGTTTTAGTCTTTATTAGAATTTGTTAAAAACTCTCTTGCTTGGGGACAAGCAAGGCACAAGTGTGGGGTGTTTGACAACGCCTAGTAATATCAAGTATTTTAGTCGTTGTTGAGTCCTATTCTTAGTGAAATTATATCATATATGCTGTGGTATTCTCAGTTTTTGTGTCAATGCTTGTTTGGAAAGAAATGATGTAAACAGGCGCGACGCGGTGACTCAGCATTAAGGCGGTGGAGAAAATTCAAATACCAAGAAAACGGGGATAAACCCATACGCGCGCCTTGGATTTCACTTGTGCGCGGCGCGGCCTCTTAATTTTTGTAACTATAACTAGAGGGTTTTAGGCCGAAAAAAGCAGCAAAGACCTGGCATAGGAACGACTCCCAAGGCTTCTTTGACTCCGAGTTTCGGTTTTCAGCAACCATAATTTGGTATTTTATGTTTTTCTCCTTTAATTTCCAATTAGTTTAGTAATTTCGGTAGATTTGGTTAGTGTCTTTGGGCGTGACAACCATTGGCATTAGTTCTTAGTTCTTGAATTTTATTTTTACTGTTTTGGGAACATTGAATCTGAGTTTTTAATAATAATCATTCGGTTAGTGTTAATTACTCTATTTTCGGTATTTTATGCTTTTGAATGGATTTTGGATGTTTTGATTGTGTTGGATGTTTGGATTTGATCTTGGCTACTTCTGATTTTGAATTATACTTCTGATTTCAGTAGGTAATTAGGATTAGTTATTGGTTTAGTTTAGTTGATGCTTGAATTGGTTTATTGGATTTGTGATTTTTGGGATTGTTTTGGGTATAAGTCGGAAACTAGATCCTCTGGCTGTAGAAGTGACACTACAGTTGGTAATCTGTTGCCTACCTTGACCACGTAACTCCTGTGGATCGACCCTGACTACCACTGTGCTAAGTGAGAGTGAGGTTATTTTACTATTTTTGACCGCATGACGACCGCTGCGATGTCAGTGGTAGCAGGAGAAGTGGAAACCATGAGGGAAAACTACAAATTCATCATTTCTTCCTCAGCTGCATCAGCATCCACATCACCTTCAGCTTGGGCCAAGTTAGCTTCACCACCTTCAATCAAATCCAGTGCTTACATCTGGTCATCCCAAGAGAATTGTTGTGCAACCATGGCTCTTTCAATATTCTGAGTATCTGCATCACGGGTTATTCCAGTAGGCACCAGATTTCTCTCAGTATTCTCCACTCTGGGCTTAGTACATTCACGAGCAAAGTGCCCAGGCTCATGACAATTATAGCACCGGAGTTTGGTCTTGTTGAAACCCACTTTCTTCCCTGTATTGTTAGCAACCCAATTGTTTCTACCCATCCTCTGAATGAATTTCTTTGTCTGGATACCGCCATAGCGATATGCCAGGAAATATCTATTTCTTCCACATCATCGGGGTGAACTTGATCAAGATCTCCTACCATCATTGGTTGAACCAGCTCACCAGCCCAAAGAGCATTATAACAGTTTAGAAGACCAGCCATTAGACCTAAATTTTCTTCAGCTCCTTTGGGAAGAGTTGGAGCTGGAGTAACAGGAATGGAGGGAACTGGAGATGCCATTGGCTTGCTGGAAGAGGAAGAAGCTTGATAAACTGGAGCATGAGCAGTCAAAGCAGAAAATGCACTGTTAGTAGAAACACCTAGGTTGGTAGATTGATAAGAATTTGCGTAATTTATCTCTAGTTGTTTGTCATCCATATCACATGCTTTGATGACAGCCTGTAACGCCCCGGTTTTTCTCGGTACGTTATTTATTTTTAATTAATTAATTATGTGATATTATCTTAATTTATTTAATTAAGATGTGATTAATTGAAAGATTGGGCTTGTAATTATTGCCATCTTTTAATCATATAATTAAGTCCATGAGTTTATAGCCAAACCCAATTAGAGCTTAAATGTTCTTCTAGCCCAAAGGCTTTAGGGTTTAGCCCATTAATCTAGTATATTAGGGTTCAAAACCCTAATTTCCTCACTCCTTCCCTCCCTCACGACTCACTCTCCTCTTCTCCCTCTCGACTCGCTCTCTTTCTCTCCCTAGCTCTAACTCTCGGCCGAACCAAGGCAGCCACACCGCCGCCCTCCTGTCGCCGGAATCACCATCAAGCCACCGTCATCACCATCATCCTCCTCCAACCAAGAACCTTGCTTTTGTGTTCATCCCTAACTCCAATCCTTGGTATGTTTGTAATCTTGGTTGTTCATCAATTCTATCGTATTATGTATCATTTTATGTTGTTATTTTGATGTAGTAATCTCTCTACTTCTACTCTTTCTTTTAGAAGTATATATCTTAGTGTTAGATCTGAATACACCACCTCATTACATCATTATTGATGTACATATGAGTGTGAGTGTATGAGAAAGATCACTACAAAACCCTAATTGAAAATCATGATCTTAGGGTTTTGTACTTGGATTTATGATTAAGTTCTTGTAGTTATCATGTGGCTAAATGAATCATTAATGATCTCAAATCCTTTTTAGTACCACCATATTCATGGGGACTGAATAGGATGAGTTGGTACATCCTAGAATGTATCCCAATGAGAAAAGGGTGGATTGGCCAAGAAATGCCATTAAAGGCTATGTTTCTGTTTCAATCAGATTCGGTAACCATTTTTTAAAAATCATATCTCGAGTTCTAGAACTCAAATGGACCCAATATCAGTGCCCAAAGTTCACAAATCGAGTTGGGTAACTTTATTAAAAGGCACCCTCGCTAAAAAGGACTTTATCTATGGGCAACAAAAGCTTCTTTGCTGTTAGGTCTGATCCGGGTCTGCTGTGATATGTCATTTCGTTTTTATCATTACTAGGGTTTGGGAAATGATCCTGAGTGATTCCAAATACCCACATGTACATTACATAGTTAATTTAATATCTGGAGAAGATGGGTCGTTAATTCTCATTATAACTTGGTGAGAATGGACCTACACTCCAGATCAGTGGACAGTCACCAGCTTATGCTGATTCTGTGATTGACCACATTGTAATTTTTATATCTAGAGCTTGGGAAACCCTTTTTAATCGATTCCAACTCTGAGACTTGTATTGTTGTGTCTAATGTTCCTCTGATTTTGTTTTGGGGCTAATTCCACCCACAAGTTGGGTAGAATTGGCCAACACCACCTGACTGTCCATCCAAAGACAGCAGTGACATGTCTTTTTGTAAAATTCATATCTCTTACATCCTTTGGAGTTAGGAGGAGTTCTTTATGGTTCTAGAAACCTAGGTCATTGTGGTTTCTTACAAAAATTATTTAAGCCTATGGTTCAGTTGTGTATTTTGGATTAATTCAGTCCCGAACAGCAGGGCTGTTTTAGAGACCTTCCTGTGATTACTCATTTAGGTGAAGCGTTGAAGTTTGCACAAGCTTGGTAGCCTTATATTGACTCCTATCTATTAATCACTCACTCAAGGTGAGTTCTCTCACACCGTTGTATTGATGTTTGTGTTTGCTAGTTAGTTCGTGTGTGATTGTTTAGATTTATTATTTAAAGCATGCTATATTATTATTATAAATAGTACATGTGCACTGTATGTAATTGATTAATACTATGAGGGGTAGTTAGGTAAGATCACCAACGTTATACTCTTTATGAGGTGGGGGGGATCGGGGCCAAAGGATACGGGATTTACCCGGTGCGGCTCAAATCTACAATTCCGCCCTATTATAAATAAGCATTGATTTGTTCTTTGCTAATTAATGAAATTATAATTGGAAATGGATTAGGACTGGTAAATGTGAATATTAATATGATTTCTGTGTTTGAATTCACTAAGCTTTATGCTTACGGTTCCCCCTAACATTTTCAGGAGTTAAGATCAAAGAGGCTAATGCGTGACTTGGAGCACCGGGATGCCACTACTAGAAGAATTTCCATTTTTGGGACATTACCATTATTTTGCTTCCGCACTTTATTATGTTTATTTTGTCATAAGTTGGTTTTGAGATATTTATCTTTTGTAAACTCATAGTATCTTTTTATAAAAGTTGTTTTAGAAGTTCAAATATTTTGCGAAAATTTTTGGGTGTGACACAGCCAAAATTTCAGAGAGAGACAAACTATTCAAATCCTTCGTCTTTTTGATCACAGCCACATGCATAGCCCAATTTCTTGGAAGGGAGTTTAGCAGCTTCATGTTGAGTTCAGATCTTGACAACACTATTCCAGCGGTACTCAACTCAGTGTTGAGAGTGATAAAGCGTTGCAACTAAGCTTCAAGTGTCTCCCCGAGAACATGATTAAACAAGTTAAATCTTTGTCTAAGCAGATCCTATCTGCTTTGTCTCATGTCCTCGTTCCCTTCATAAACCTTAATTAGTGCTTCCCACAAAGCTTTGGCAGATTTGTATTCCCTGAATCCTTGAGCGATATCAGGAGACAGAGCCATCATGAGAGTGGCGAGGGCACGATCATCAACTTCAGTTAAGTCAAAATCTTCATTCGAGTATTCTTCCGGAGACTTTATAACCACCGTACCGTCCTCAAGTGTATTTGTTATTATAATCGGACCTCTCACAATGCTTCTCCATATCTTGTTGTCTTTCATTTTCGCATATTTTCCGAATCTGAATTTCCATTCATCAAAGCCTTCAGCATTTAATAGTCTGGGAATGCGGTAACAGTACCCATCATGGTATCGAGATCGGAATGCAAATTGGTAGTAGTCAAATCCATTGAAAATGAACTTAAAAACGCCAAAAGTCAACTAACAAGTCAAACTGAAAAACACTAAGTCAACAGTACTTAAACCGAAAACGAGACCGAAACGCCAGAAAAAGTGGTCGAAAACCCAAAACAATTCTCCATGAAACCAAAATTTAACCCATTCGAAATTTTTACCCTTTAAAATTTGTGAAAAATACTGTTAACGTAAGAGCCTTGGACCGAACCACTTAACCGAACAACACTTTGGCGAGAAGCTACAGCAACCTTGACCGAGTAACAAAGCCACCGAACAACACTGGACAGATCAATGACTGCTTGACTGATCAATACTCAGATGGACCGAACAACACAGTCGGACCGAAAAATAGATACACCGTGCAAAACTTCAACCGATCAAGAAATGGAGCCGAGCAATCAATCACACCGAACAACAAAACCAACCGATTAACCAAATATGCCGAGCAACCACAATAAAACCTAAAGCACCAAAAAATTAATGTGGGCTGACCAAACCACAGCTAAATGGGCCAAAAAAATCACAGAAACCCTAGCCGCCACACTACCTTCACCGATTTACCTCCAAAAACCCTTAAAGTTGATCTGCCGCCGAATAACCACAAGGAAACCCTAGCCGCCACAGTACATCCACCGAACAACACTAATGAGATCTAAAAAATAGCAAACAACTTCCATAACACACCTTTTTGGATCAAAAAACGATTTTTAGATGAATTTTGGCTTGAAGATACAAAGAACACTAAGAACATCAATGAACAAAACACCAAAAACAGTCCAAATTTCTCATAAAATGGATTAAACACCCCAAAATCTTCTAAATCTCCAACAACCAAAATAAAAGATTGATACAAAAACAAGCTCTGATACCAATTGTAGGTCCACAAATCCTAGATCTATACACAAATGGTATCAATCAAATCACAAGAATATGAGTAGAACAAGGAGATTAACCAAACTTCAATGCACTCTTGATTAATCCAAGACTAGTACATAAGTTCCTCTTTGGTTGCCAAGAACACAAGGATTCTCTCTCTAATTCGCACACACTTCTAGGACAACCAACCTCATAAATGAGGCTATAAAACCCTTAAATACCCTAGACCTAAAACCTAGCTAAACCCTAAACCCATTTAGACAAGCCCAGCCGAACAACACATGAGCTGAACCGAACAACCTCAACCGAAAAGCCTATAAAAACCTATATTTTCTATTTTAAGCCCGAAAAAAATATTATTTTAAGCCCAAAATGCAAAGATTAAACCATAATAAATTATTACCCAACAGGGTTTCCCCCATTTCAGCCACAATCACGAAATTAGAGAGGGGAGAAGAGGGAATGGTGATTTTTCTTGGAGTTCTTGAGAGATTTGAGCTTTTGATTTGATGATTCTTGCAAGCCTTGAAGTTTCCTAGCAATATAAGGTATAAACCCTTCATATTCTATGTTTATATTCGAGTTAGGGTTTGGGGTTTTGACCCAATTCGAGATTTATGGTGGGATGAGGTTATTCCTATGATTCCCCAAGGTTTATTTGATGTTTCTAAGTTGTGGGAGTCTATATTCAATCCATGGATGCTCTAGATTCAATTACTTGGTTGAATTGGGTGTTATGAATCCTAGAAATTTGGGCTTTTATGATTTGTTGAGGAATCTAAAAATTGGTGGGTGAATATAGTGGTTTTGGATGAGGGGATTCATTTCTAATGATTCCCTAAGGATTCCAACCCTTGAATTGTAATCTTAAACCTTGAATCACTAGAATATGGGAAATTGGGTGTTGAAATGGGTTTTATTCATGTAGATGATGATTGAATCTCTTGTTTGAATGTATGAATGGATTTTTTTATCAATTTGATGTAATGGTGGAGTAAGGATCATTTCCTAATGATTCCATGGAATGGAGAAAGGAATCTCCACTTGTAATCATCAATTGATGGAATGGAATTGGGTATTCCATGTTTAGAGGCTTTGGAGTAATGTTTCGATCACAAGTTGAGTTCATTTATTTGGATGATTTTGGGTGGTTTAAATGAGTATAATTATGTTTAAATTGAAGTTAAATCATGTCCTTTTGATGTCCATAAGGTTGGGAAAGTGTTAGAGCTTGATTCGGGTCAAAAAGGGGTGAAAAGGACCAAAAATCGGAGCTACAGCAGACTGTACACGACCCGTGCAGGATCCACACGACCCGTGTGAATATTTTTGGACTTACTGGTCAATCCTACACGACTCGTGTCAGACCTACACGACTCGTGTAGCTGGGTCTGGCCAGAAATTGCAGTTTTTGGGTTTTGAGCTTTAAGGTTTGGGCCTTGGGTCCTTATTTTAATGCCAAACTTTAGGGATGTTTTAACTAAGATTTTCCTTATATTAGAGAGTCAAATACTTCATTTTAGATGATGGATGATTATTCCTTCTTAGTTCAAAGAAGTAATTATAGTGCGACTTTTAGAAGAATCGAGTATGATACCTTCCATTCTTGTCTGTATGAAGGAGATGTTTTGTTATGACTTAGAGGTGATACTAAGGACTTGAGTTAGCACTCAACTAAGATGATTTGATGGATGATATTATGTCTAGGAGTGCCTCCAAATGCATCAACCTTGTATGGAGTTAGTGTTGACTCGTCAGTTGACCTTGGGTGAGTTTACCAGGAGTACACATCCTTCCCACTATCTTTTGTGTGTGTTATCAATTAATTTTCATGCATGTTATTATGTGCAATGTGTTATATGATTACTATTTATGCATTGCATGAAAATAAGTTTCTAAGATGGTTTCAAATAAAGATGATAATGATGTTTTGAAAGATGTTTTAAGCATCCTATTTGTGCATTGCATTACATATAGGATGGGATTGACCGTGTGAGCCTATGAGACCGAGTTTTGCCCTTTTCTTAATTAAAGAGGGTGAGTATGAGTTTTTCGCTTTTCTCAATTAAAGAGGGTGAGTTTGAGTTTTACCCTTCTCTAAAATAAAGAGGGTGAGGAGAGTTTGTTCACGACAATAGGGGACCGCATGAGGGAGTTGCTAACCCTCATGGGGCTAGTGTGATGGCCACTAGTCCAAGTTTTGCCTATACGGGGATCGGGTGACATGCTTTGTGCGTGTCATTCGTGAACTTAGGTAGGTGCCATTGTGGTGAGTTGGACTTTTATGAGATGGACATGGGGTTGTGATAGTTGCATCATGTATTGCATTTGCATATCATAACTACCTATTTTGAGTAAATCCTTATGATGTTTTAAAAAACTTTTGAAGTCAGTGTCAAAACTATTTTTGGGGGTTTGTCCCGAGTATGGTAATTCACTGCCCACTCGAAATGGGTCAACCTCGGGTAAACTCACTAGGCATTTCAATTGCCTAACTTATTTTGGATGTATACTCAGGTTGAGAAGATTAGATGACTTTAGAGGAGCTGGACATTTAGAAAACCACGGTTTGTGTGGTTTCATTTAAGCTGTGTAATGGTATTGGAATTGTTACAACCTCGCTACTTTATAAACAAAAATGTTTTATCTAAAATGGGACCAAATGGTGTTTTCTGTAACTTAAACCTAAATTATTAATCATCAAAACCCCATGTGTTTTTAAAATGGTTTTGAAAGAAAATGACTTATTCGAAGATGATGAAATTGAAGTTTTACTAAAGGATGATTTTTGAAATAATGAGGTTAAACCATGGGTTAAAATGATGATTTATGAAAAGCCTTAAGCGAGGGTGTTTCAGTGCTGGCCATCGAAATTCAGTTCCTGGGTTAGCAGGGATGATGCTGCCGCCGATGAAGGAGGTTTCGCCAAAGACAGAGATCCGTCGGAGGATACAGCTTCGCCGGAGAAGAAGCACCGCTGGGAGGTGCAATCGCTAGAGTGTCTGATCACGTTTCAAGCATCGACATGTGGTGATGAGCCGATGAAGGTGAGTTTTACCTCCTTGACTCATTCGTATTAGGTCATAGGTCACTCCATGTGGGCCAAAATATATAACTGTTGGGCCGAGTTAACTTCAATGGACCAGGCTTCACTCTATGGGCTCCCTCCTTTGGAGTTTGGACTAGCAACTGGACTATTAAGAAAACTTTGGATATTAATTGTTGTTTTGAAAACAAAGTAATTATAAGGGAAATTAGTTTTAACTTGCTGATAATTAAATAAAATGTTTTATTTTAAGTAACCAATCACTTAAAATATAAGTTTTTTTTAAGTAAACGTAATTTAATCTTATTATTGGAAATAGCATGAGCTTTGAATATAATAAGTTGCACTTTTAATTATATGAGACTTTTGGGGTAAAACATTGTTTAATGAACGATGTGACATTTAAATATGAATAATGACCGGTCAAAGATAATTTATAGACTAAACCACAAAATCTAGTCCCCGGGTAGACATAAGTTCAATTGTGAGACGAGGTTGAGCTCAAGTTGAAATAAAGGTGACATTTTTGGATTGCGTATTTACCCTTATACGTTTGATTACTTAGGAAAAATTTGAGATTGAGGAGATGATGCCTAGTAACGAGTTCAGACACGACAATAGTGCAGAGATGACTGTTGACTTTTCAATCAACACAGAGGTGAGTTTACCGGGAGTACACATCCTTCCCACTACCTTTTTATGTGTGTTATCAATTACTTTTCATGCATTCTATTATGTACAATGTTTTATATGATTACTACTTGTGCATTGCATGAAAATGAGTTTCTAAAGATGTTTTCAAATAAAGATTATGCTGATGTGTTGAAAGATGTTTTGAGCATCCTATTTGTGCATTTCATTGTATATAGGATGGGATTAACTGAGTGAACCTTATAATGACCTTAATGATGTTTAATGATGTTTGGCTTAGATAGCCACATTTATGATGTTATACCCATGTAGAGGGCCTTTTGGCCTGGATAGCCACCCTCAATGATGTCTTGGGATTGTTTTCGACAAAGGAAACTGCATAAGGGAGTTGCTAACCCTCATAGGGCTAGTGTGATGGCCTCTAGCCCTAGCTAGTTTTGCCTATGCGGGGATCGAGTGACATTCTTTGTGCGTGTCATTTGTGAACTTAGGTAGGTGCCATTGTGGTGAGTTGGACTTTTTGACATGGACATGGGTTTGGGATAGTTTCATCATGCATTGCATTTGCATATCATAGCTATCCATTTTTATTAAACCTTTATGACGTAGTGATGTTTTATACAACTTTTGAGATGATGAACTTTACAAACTAAGTGTGTGTCAAAACTATTTTTGGAGGTTTGTCCCGAGTGTGGTTGTTCACTGCTCGCTCTGAATGGGTCAACCTCGGGTAAACTCACTAGGCATTTCAATTGCCTAACTTATTTTGATGTGTAATCAGGTTGAGGAGTTTAGATGACTTTAGAAGAGCTGGACGTTTAGAAGCCCACTGTTTGTGTGGTTTCATTTAAACTATGTAATGGTATTTGAATTGTTACAACCTCGCAACTTTATAAACTAAAATGTTTTATCTAAAATGGGACCAAACGATGTTTTCTGCAACTTAAACCTAAATTATTTATCATTAAACCCCATGTGTTTTAAAATGGTTTTTGAAAGAAAATGACTTATTTGAAGACGTTGAAATTGAAGTTTTCACTAAAGGATGATTTTTGGAATAATGATGATAAACCATGGGTTAAAATGATGTTTTATGAAAAGCCTTAAGCGAGGGTGTTTCAATTTGGTATCAGAGCATGAGTTTAAGTGAACTAGTTACTAGTAGTAGTGCTTAGACTTAAACTATGATGCTTTTAAGGATGTTTGACCTCTTAAGTAGTTGGCCTTTAGAACTTAGTGGTAAATGCTTGGTTGTGACTAAGTTTCTAACCATTTAATTAGTGACTTAGGATTGGCATGAGTATAGTTTCTTGGTAGAAAGGATTCTTATATGAAGCATCTCATGAGGATATGAAGTGCAACATTAAAGAATGAAGAGTGCATTACAACATGAGGAACAACCACATGAGGATGATTACTGGTAAGGACTTGGCTTCAAACTTTGAAGTGCATCTGAAGAATAAAGGATGATAGTAGATTATGATGAAGGGACAACTTATATCGGATAAAGCATGAGGAGAAATGATATTTGTGAGGTAGTCTCGATCTTGAGGAGTGAAATAAGGGATGAAGCGGTGTTAGAAGACTAGTGGAATCATGGTGACAACACTGAGCAAGCAAGAAGCATGATGAGTATAGTGTTAGGTAAGTGAGGAGTCAATGAAGACATAGAGCTGTTAAGAAATTTTTTTGTCGTGACCCGTAGACCTTCCTTCCTTACCCATAACCTCTTGTGCGATCGTCTGTCATCTCTCGGTATTCATGCTTCTGATCTGGCCGTTTACCCCTCGACGATTAGCCATGATTGAGGATTTTGCGACTCTTTCGGAGGTTATCGGTCTTCTATTTAGGTGGAACCATGGAATTTAATGGATGAGCTGGATCGTATCAGTTTTCTTGCCTTAGTAATACCATTGTGACTTTCCCTTTCAAGTGGTATCAAAGTGATCATCCTTGTGATGTTGCCTTAGCTTTAGAAGACTAAGTGAATGTAAGAGTGGCGTGGTTCGTACCCTTCGTGTCTGATCTAGTGAAACCCTTATGGAAGGCAAACGAGGGATTAAATTATTGGGTTTCCCAATAGTAAGTGATGTCCTAATTGACCCGCAGAGACTTATTAGTATGTTGAAGTGCTAATTCATGTTAGGGGAAGAGACTTGGATGCATGATGAGACTAGAAGTCATAGGTTTAGACCATTAATCGCCTTGAAGTATGTGAATTAGTGAACAACCTACCTTAATAAGAACTTAAGAATGAAGTAAGGCCAATTTTTTTTCAAAAAGTATTGTTAAAATTTTGAGAATATTTTTGTAAACGATTTTGGACGTGTATGTCCTTCAAAATGTAAGATTTTTATAGAAATAAAGGACAATGGGCCATCATGAATCGGTAATAAATACCCGGGATTGATGATCGCTTGGAGTTTGGTTAATGATTCGATAAATATGTATTTAAATAAATTTTAAAATTTGTTGTGCCACGTATAGTGTGCGAGATATGATAAAAGTTTTGTTTTTTATATATATAAAAGTGAATAAAATTTTCGTAATGAACGATTTTCTTCAAAACATTAGTTACAAAGTTGAATGTTCGAATCTTTTTGCAAAAAAAGAATAAATAAATAAGGGATTGAACTGATGAAGATTTCAAATTTAATATTTGCATGTTTCAAAGAAGAACATTTATTGAAAGGAAAATCGAGACAAGTAATCCCTTGGAGTAAAGAAAATTTTACAAAGTGGAATTTATGGTACCCTAAGTTTTATAATGTTATAAATTTAAAATATGGATAACTTTTGATATTTTTGGAAAATGAATACTTAATTCCTTATCGGTGATTCCGAGGACGGAATCCTTTTAAGGTGTGGATAATTGTAACATCCGTGTTTTGGGCCTAGGAGTTTTGGGCTTAAACCGAAAAAATAAAAATTATTTTGGAAATAAAGAAAACAAATAAATAAATAAATTTCAAATTTACTAAAATGTTCCATAACTGTTTTCATAAAAATCCTATTTCGCACACCTATACTTTTAAATATTATCGTTTTATAATTAAGCTAAAAAGGGGCAACTTGGTAATTACGCAAGTAGAGTTTAACAATTAGTAACGAGTTTTACTGTTGTAATAATTAAACCGCCACTTAGCTTAATATCATCATCATAGCATATTAGACGTTTTAGTAATTATTGGATGTCGAAGGTTGAACCCTTAGATTTTATGTTTCAAATGACGAGAAGTCATGCGTAAAAGACGTATAGTGAATTCATGTGGAAGACTAATGCATAGATGGATTAAAAGCAAGTTAGTAATTAGACATAAGTATAAGTAATTATTTGGATAGGTATTTTGTGACTTTAAAAATCAAATAAGAATGCCTTTTAGTAATTCTACAAATATGACATGTATATGGATGGTAATTTAGTAATTTCTCAATAAGGACAAATTCATTCCCAGGAAGCAGTAGTGCATGTTCCACATTCATATACGAATTTTAGAATGGAAATGGGAAAACGAGAGAGAGAGAGAGAGAGAGAGAAAGAGAGAGAGAGAGAGAGAGAGAGAGAGAGAGAGAGAGAGAGACCATTGGAGGCGGTGTAGGCGGCGATCACCTTCCTGGTGACTCCGAAGGTTTCAAGAGAGAGAGTGTTAGGGAAGCAGGGAGAACCGGCCATAATCAGAGCTGAGAGAAAGCTGCACGATGGATAAGGCAGTACTCCTCTCCGATCACCACCCCCTGTTGATGACTGTTTGCCTGTAAAACGAGAAAAGGAATCGGAGAGATCGAGAATAAGAACTAGAAAATGAAGGTATCGAGAAAGGGAGAGTTGAAGCTTGAGAGAAAATGGTGCAGTAGCCGAGTGAGAAGAGAAAGAAGCAATTAGAGGAGGACTTCCGATCACCATCTTCGGTGACCAGTAATGAAGAAGAGGAGTAGATGATAATGATGGTGTCCATTTCTGCATCTGGAGCGGCTGGGTTATCTCGCAGTTGCCGTATCTGGACCCGATAGGTGGGGTAGTCGCGGGGACCTGCTGTCGGGTTATCGGAACACGACTTGTCGATGAGTTTGGGGTCGCCTTGCCATTGTCCAATGTTGAAGAGTGGTGGGGCTAGATTCAAGTCTCCGTAGACGATAGTATATCAGGATGTGAGCGGTTGTCAGTTTGAATTATTGTCGCCAAGGATGGACAGCGGATCGAGACCGTCGGATTTGGGTGTGGAGGCGGAGAGGAAATCCACCAGAGACAAAGTTCACGACGGAGCAGGTGCTGGCCATCGAAATTTAGTTCCTGGGTTAGCAGGGATGATGCTGCCGCCGATGAAGGAGGTTTCGCCGAAGACAGAGATCCGTCGGAGGATACAGCTTCGTCGGAGAAGAAGCACCGCTAGGAGGTGCAGTCGCTGGAGTGTCTGATCACGTTTCAAGCATCGACATGTGGTGATGAGCTGATAAAGGTGATTTTAACCTCCTTGACTCGTTCCTATTAGGTCTAGAGGTGCACAAACCGGATTTTTTCCGGATCGAAAACCGAATCGTAAACCGGATCGGGTCCAGTCAACGAAGTCAAAACCGGATTTGGGGTGAAACCAGATCGGATCCAAACCGGATTATACACAAAAATCCCGATCCTATACAAACCGGATTGAAACCGGATCGAAACCGGATCACAACCGGATCGAAACCGGATCGGATCTCAAACCTATTTTAAAAATCTGGTTTTTTGGAGCAAATTAGATTGTTGACAGGAGGTTGTTTTTTGAAGCAATTTTCATTGTTTTTTTTATTTTTTTTGGCTTTTTATCAAAGGAATACATAAAGCAATAAACTAATGCATCATGAAACAAAAAAACATAAAACTTAAAACATCTTCGTCATCTAAGCGTGAACTTTTTGTAATTGTCGTCGTCGTAGTCGTTGTTGCTTGGTTGCTTGGTTTTAGTCCTCATTATTATACATCATGTTATGCAATTCTTCCTCATAAGCAAGCTCTTGTAAGGTAAGTGGTACCGACAATCCCATTGTTATTTCTTCTTCATGGATTTCCTTTTCAACCTCCTTTATTTCGCCTTCAAGTGGTGAAACGTGTTGTATGCGTTCCACGCCATCTAAGTAATCTTTCAAACAAATGCACACTTCAACCGACAAAGGGGTGAGTTTTGTTCTTCTTGGTGAAATAAACCTGCCACTAACAGAAAAAGCAGATTCCGAAGCTACCGTAGAAGCTTGGACGGTTAGTACATCACGCGCTATAGCGGCTAGAATCGGAAATTGGGATTCCTTTTCTTTCCACCAAGCCAAAATATCCAAATTCTCAATGGACAAGGCTTCACTCGTTAGGCTCCCTCCTTTGGAGTTTGGACTAGCAACTTGACTATTAAGAAAACTTTGGATATTAATTGTTGTTTTGTAAACAAAGTAATTATAAAGGAAATTAGTTTTAACTTGCTGATAATTAAATAATATGTTTTATTTTAAGTAACCAATCACTTAAAATCTAAGTTTTATTTAATTAAACGCAATTTAATCTTATTATTGGAAATAGCATGAGCTTTGAATATAATAAGTTGCACTTTTAATTATATGAAACTTTTGGGGAAAAACATTGTTTAATGAATGATGTGACATTTAAATATGAATAATGAGTCGTCAAAGATAATTTATAGACTAAACCACAGAATCTAGTCCCTGGGTAGACATAAGTTCAATTGTGAGACGAGGTTGAGGTCAAGTTGAAATAAAGGTGACATCTTTGGATTGCGTATTTACCCTTATACGTTTGATTACTTAGGAAAAATTTGAGATTGAGGAGATGATGCCTAGTAACGAGTTCAGACACGACAATAGTGCAGAAATAACTGTTGACTTTTCAGTCAACACCGAGGTGACTTTACCGGGAGTACACATCCTTCCCACTACCTTTTTGTGTGTGTTATCAATTACTTTTCATGCATGTTATTATGTGCAATTTGTTTTATGATTACTACTTGTGCATTGCATGAAAATGTGTTTCTAAAGATGTTTTCAAATAAAGATTATGATGATGTTTTGAGCATCCTATTTGTGCATTTCATTGCATGTAGTATGGGATTAACTGAGTGAACCTTATGATGACCTTAATGATGTTTAATGATGTTTGGCTTAGATAGCCACCTTTATGATGTTATACCCATGTAGATGGCCTTTTGGGCTGGATAGCCACCCTCAATGATGTCTTGGGATTGTTTCTGACAATAGGAAACTGCATGAGGGAGTTGCTAACCCTCATGGGGCTAGTGTGATGGCCACTAGTCCTAGTTTTGCCTATACGGGGATCGAGTGACATGCTTTGTGCGTGTCATTTGTGAACTTAGGTAGGTGCCATAGTGGTGAGTTGGACTTCTTTGATATGGACATGGGTTTGGGATAGTTGCATCATGCACTGCATTTGCATGTCATAACTATCCATTTTTATTAAACCTTTATAACGTACTGATGTTTTATACAACTTTTGAGATGATGAACTTTACAAACTAAGTGTGTGTCAAAACTATTTTTGGAGGTTTGTCCCGAGTGTGGTAGTTCGCTGCTCGCTCTGATTGGATCAACATCGGGTAAACTCACTAGGCATTTCAATTGCCTAACTTATTTTGATGTGTACTCAGGTTGAGGAGTTTAGATGACTTTAGAAGAGCTGGAGGTTTAGAAGGCCACGGCTTGTGTGGTTTCATTTAAACTATGTAATGGTATTTGAATTGTTACAACCTCGCTACTTTATAAACTAAAATGTTTTATCTAAAATTGGACCAAACGATGTTTTTCGCAACTTAAATCTAAATTATTTCTCATTAAAACCCATGTGTTTTAAAATGGTTTTTGAAAGAAAATGACTTATTTGAAGACGTTGAAATTGAATTTTTCACTAAAGGATGATTTTTGGAATAATGATGATAAACCATGGGTTAAAATGATGTTTTATGAAAAGCCTTAAGCGAAGGTGTTTCAGAAAAAGAGGCACAAGAAGGAACAACGAAAGAATCCGAGAGTAAGTGGGAGAAGGGAGAAACTAATGGTACTGCCCCTTTCCCTGCACCCTTGGAAAAGCCGATGGACAGGCCATATGGTAAGCGAGGAGCACAGGCAGAGGACATGTGGGAATTATTTAGCCAAATTAAGGTCAACATTCCATTAGTCAAGTTGATTAAAGAAGTTCCTACTTATGCTAAATTCCTTAAGGACATGTGTATCCATAAAAAACAACTTCTTTCCCATCTTCCGAAAAAGATTGAGTTAACTGAATATGTTAGCTCGATAATTATGGACACCTTGCCACTAAAAATGAAGGACCCAGGAGCACCTCTTATATCCGTAGATTTAGGATATGTTCACATCAAAAAGGCTTTGTTGGATTTAGGCACAAGTGTGAATATCCTCCCAGGACAACTCTTCGATAAGTATGAATTTGGCACTTTAAGACCCATGGACGTCATTTTATAGCTCGCTGACAAATCTACCAAAATTCCACGAGGGATGCTGTCGGATTTTATAATCAAGGTCGGGGACTTCTACTACCCACCAGATTTCCTGGTGCTGGACACTCACCAAGTGGTCAAAGAAGAGAAACCAACGATTATTCTCGGGCGACCATTTTTCGTGACAGCGAACGCACATATTGACTGCCGCACTGGAGAGATGGGGATATCTTTTGGGCACCAACTCTCAAAGATTAACATCTTCAACGCCAATGGAAGCACGATGGAAGAACAGGAATGTTACCAAATCGACATTATAGATGAGTTGGTCCAGCAATATATGCCTGAAGTGTTGCAACAGGAAGCTGAAGAGTTCTCTGAAGAAGAAGAGACATGGCAGAAAGACCCTCAGGAAAAGGAGAAGGAGGAAGGACTAAGACACGAGGAATGCTTGCAAGTGGATAAGTTGCCAACAGAAAGTACCAAGTCGCTTAAGCCTTCACTCCAAGAGCCACCGACATTAGAATTGAAGACATTGCCAGCTCAGCTCAAGTATGCATTTATGGGAGAAAAGGAAAGTTTTATGGTGATCCTGTCAGCGGATTTAATAGCAAAACAAGAGAAGTCCCTATTGGAAGTCCTATCTATGTACAAGGAAGCCATTGGATGGACTATTGCCGATCTGAAGGGTATTAGTCCCACAACGTGCATGCATTGCATTATTATCGAGGAAGGAACTAAACCCGTCAGAGATACGCAACGCAGGCTGAACCCCAATTTACGTGAAATTGTTAAGAAAGAAGTGCTAAAGTGGTTAAATGCAGGAATCATCTACCCGATCTCAGATAGTGAATGGGTTAGCCCTAAGCAAACGGTGCTTAAGAAGTCGGAAATTACAGTGGTAGAGACTAAGGACGGTGACCAAGTGTCTACAAGGCCATTGACAGGATGGAGAGTATGCAATGACTATAGAAAACTCAATGGCGCGACATCAAAAGATCATTTTCCACTCCCATTTATTGATCAAATAGTGGAAAAACTGGCAGGGCAAAAGTATTACTGCTTCTTGGACGGTGATATTGCCTCATTTATACATATAATTCGGACAATATCGAGTTCCTAAACACGTGTTTTTGGTATAATATCAAGATAAAAGGTAATTATATGTTTAAATTACCAAAACATAGGAAACATTGCTGTATAATGAAGAAGGAGCTGGATTCAAGCTTTAAAATGAGGAAAAAGGAGTAAAAGAACTATCGGGAAAGAAAGAGCCAAAAAAAAGAGCGTATTTTGGGCGAAAAACCGAAGAAATAATTCCAACAGACCTTAGATCGCGACCCTATCTCACCTTAGATCGCGACCCGACCTGCTGACCATTGCGTGACAAGGTGCTGACAAAAGGATCGCGACAAAGGGCTCAAAATCGCGACCTTACAGAGATCGCGACGCGACCTCCACATGGATCGCGACGCGACCCACCAACCACAGTCCACAAAGTCAGAATAGCGGCCAACTGAGTCACGCATTTCACACTGGATCGCGACGCGATCCCCTATATGGTCGCGACGCGACGGGGCCTGGACAGCAGTATAAATAGAGGCCTTCTCTTGTTGTTTGAGACACCAACCCATAAACACCTACACCCCATTACCAACACCAACCTCGGGAGTTTGCCCACTGCAACTGCCAGAAGGCTTGGAGGAGACGGTACGGTGCGTATGGAATCGAGAGCTTGAAGAATGTTCGGCCGGGACTTCATTCGGTTTGCTTTATATATGTTTAGCATTCTACTATGATTTCCTAGGCCGTATTCTTCAGATCATGTTATATTTATCTGCATTATTTATTACTTAGATTTGAATACTATCTAGTTATGATTTGATTGTTATTTATCGGATATTGAACGTTTATTATATTTTATCTTGCATAATTTATTTGACTATCATATATGTTAAGGAACCTTCCTTTTTGAATTATTGCTGAGTTATTTTAGTCTAGAGGACCAATCTGACTATATTACTTTCATCATAACTGCGCTATGACCATTAGACAGATATGACTAGTGATGGACCAAATCCTAGGGTTAAGTCACGAAGGTAGGAACTTATATGTGTATGGCAAGTTTGTACTAGAGGACCAATCTGTACAAACCATTTTGATTTTCATGACCATTGAGATCAAAAACTCGAATGAATCTTGTATGATACGAACCAATACATGATTATTTGGAATATGTAATTGCATGACCATTGCCATTAATGACCTTATAATCATTGGATTAGGTAGTTGGACCAAAACATCTAATCACTCTAGAAATCGATATTTAGCTTTCAATATCCATTGCACTGATAGCATATCAAACATAACTAGATGGTTGAATCGAATCTAAACGTTTACTTTTATGTTTTGTAATTTATATTTATATTTTCCGATTCTAATAAACTTTTGCGTTGTCTCTTGACACGAGTCAATGCATTATCTCAAAACCCCCCTCCTTTTTAATTACTGTTTGCTTGAATAATTGTTAATTAATAATTGATTTTCTTAACTTGAAAATATCCGTTTTCCCTTGGGTTCGAGAACCCGGATTTACCATTACTATACTACAACCGATTAGGTACACTTGCCTAATTGTGTTGTTCTATTCATACATGCTATTTCCCTGTTTAGAAATGTAAAACTAATGTGAAAACCAATTGCTAATATCATATATACGCTCGTAACACACCAAGTTTTTGGTACCGTTTTCTGGGTATTTTATATGTATGTTTGAAAACACATCTAGTTTTTGGCGCCGTTGCTGGGGAATTCGGTTTTATTTTTTTGTATAGAAAATTAAATTATTAGTTAATATTTGTGTGATTGAAAATTTGTTTTTGTGTATTATGTATTTTTATTGTTTTGATTGACATATCACTAATCATAAAATGGATATTTGCACACCTTAAGCATATTTTAAGTGTGGGGTGAATATTTCGGAAAAAATGAAGTGACAAAACTGTGAAGTCTTTTCTGCTCACGCAATGCGACGTGTATGCCATCCGGACGTGACGCGTCGACAATCCGGATCGCGTTGAGAAAGAGGCAACTTCAAGTTACGCGACACGTAAACGTGCATAACGCGTAAACAACCGAGGCAGATGCTGGTTGTGCATAATGATACATGGTTTTTCAGGCTAAAAATCAGTCACTACTGAGAAGGGGGACGCTTCTTTACAGTGGAGGCAGCGATACTGACCACGGTCAAAAGTCGCACAGCCAGGACAACACACCACAACCGCAACCCAGTAGCCACGGCTTTGAAACTTCAGGGAGCACAAAATGAGTGATATTTTTCTTTTATTGTTATTACTTTTATTATTTATTTAATTTTTGTGTGTTTATTTGTGTGTGAATAATATTTGTCTGAGTGATATGTATGCAGATTTGCTAAGATTCAATGCTGGCAGCATGTTCAACGAATTCTTTTCTGTGGAAAGAGCCTCATATATGACGTCGACCGGTACCCAAGGGGAGTCTGTTCCATTTTTCTCCCTTTACTGTTTTGAATTATATATACAATAAAATTATTGTATAAAATAAGTGTAGGGTAAGAGCGTCATACTGCAATAATTAACTAAGCCAAATTAAATGTTTTATCTTAAACATCTATTCCAAAATTGAACGCTAAAAAGATAATTGTTAAGAAAAATGTTTTGAAAATAAATTCGTAGGTTACATTTAATTTTATGAATGTATTTTTAGTTTTTCATTGTTTTATATAAAATTTAGTTCTATAAAGGACAAATTTTCTGCTTGGTAGTTGCAAAATGTTTTGCATAAATAATGAAATAGACCCGTTGAAAATTTATCAGTTGTTAAAAATTGAGTTTTTGCCAAAAGAGATTGAGTCAGTTTCCCTACTTGCAAAATGCACGAATTATATGCTGTTACTAAATTGAGGAAAATAAGCCTCGATAAATGAACTTAAAATGAGAAAATTTCTCAAGAAATTTGATGTGCTAAAAAGCAGAAGTCAAGTAATGTTACACCATAATTTTGAGACTCAGAAAGGAAAATTCAATCAGTGGCCTTTGACATACGAGCAAGTAAACATAAAATGGGTGGCCTTCTGGCATTTATGCACCTTATTACCTAAAACCAACTGGTTTGGGATAATATTGCCGAAAGCTCGCTACACGGGTGTCATCGAAAGTCATGGAATCTCCTTAGTGGCCTTTGGAATTTGAATTAGTAGACTCTGTACAGTCTTGAGTCGAAAATTCGTAATCAAGAGTTCCATCGAAAGTCACGAGTTTCAAAGGTGCGAAAAAATAGAAATAATAACTAAACTTGATAAATTTAGTCCAGCATGATATTTATTTTAAATATGGGAAATTCGACAAAAAGTCTTGAGGTGGAAGAATCTTTAAAGGGTGTATTCGATGTTATGTAAAAATGAGTATTTATCAATCTAAAGACTTGTCGTTTATAGAAAGAGAGTTTATGTAAAGTTTTGAAAAGTTAGAAATATATACATAAGGCTAGGTATAATCTACTATGTTTATTCTTAATTCATTATTCTTAACATCGGTAATAAACGCTAGATCTGTGATAGCGTATGGAAAGTTGTTTGGACATCAAGTTTCTCGGCTTGGTTTTAAATTGTAGTTTGCTTGAGGACAAGCAAAGTCCAAGTGTAGGGTATTTTGATATTGCCTCATTTATACATATAATTCGGACAATATCGAGTGCCTAAACACGTGTTTTTGGTATAATATCAAGATAAAAGGTACTTATATGTTTAAATTACCAAAACACAGGAAAAATTGCTGTATAATGAAGCAGGAGCTGGATTCAAGCTTTAAAATGAGGAAAAAGGAGTAAAAGAACTATCGGGAAAGAAAGAGCCAAAAAAAGAGCGTATTTTGGGCGAAAAACCGAAGAAATAATTCCAACAGACCTTAGATCGCGACCCTATCTCACCTTAGATCGCGACCCGACCTGCTGACCATTGCGTGACAAGGTGCTGACAAAAGGATCGCGACAAAGGGCTCAAAATCGCGACCTTACAGAGATCGCGACGCGACCTCCACATGGATCGCGACGCGACCCACCAACCACAGTCCACAAAGTCAGAATAGCGGCCAACTGAGTCACGCATTTCACACTGGATCGCGACGCGATCCCCTATATGGTCGCGACGCGACGGGGCCTGGACAGCAGTATAAATAGAGGCCTTCTCTTGTTGTTTGAGACACCAACCCATAAACACCTACACCCCATTACCAACACCAACCTCGGGAGTTTGCCCACTGCAACTGCCAGAAGGCTTGGAGGAGACGGTACGGTGCGTATGGAATCGAGAGCTTGAAGAATGTTCGGCCGGGACTTCATTCGGTTTGCTTTATATATGTTTAGCATTCTACTATGATTTCCTAGGCCGTATTCTTCAGATCATGTTATATTTATCTGCATTATTTATTACTTAGATTTGAATACTATCTAGTTATGATTTGATTGTTATTTATCGGATATTGAACGTTTATTATATTTTATCTTGCATAATTTATTTGACTATCATATATGTTAAGGAACCTTCCTTTTTGACTTATTGCTGAGTTATTTTAGTCTAGAGGACCAATCTGACTATATTACTTTCATCATAACTGTGCTATGACCATTAGACAGATATGACTAGTGATGGACCAAATCCTCGGGTTAAGTCACGAAGGTAGGAACTTATATGTGTATGGCAAGTTTGTACTAGAGGACCAATCTGTACAAACCATTTTGATTTTCATGACCATTGAGATCAAAAACTCGAATGAATCTTGTATGATACGAACCAATACATTATTATTTGGAATATGTAATTGCATGACCATTGCCATTAATGACCTTATAATCATAGGATTAGGTAGTTGGACCAAAACATCTAATCACTCTAGAAATCGATATTTAGCTTTCAATATCCATTGCACTGATAGCATATCAAACATAACTAGATGGTTGAATCGAATCTAAACGTTTACTTTTATGTTTTGTAATTTATATTTATATTTTCCGATTCTAATAAACTTTTGCGTTGTCTCTTGACACGAGTCAATGCATTATCTCAAAACCCCCCTCCTTTTTAATTACTGTTTGCTTGAATAATTGTTAATTAATAATTGATTTTCTTAACTTGAAAATATTCGTTTTCCCTTGGGTTCGACAACCCGGATTTACCATTACTATACTACAACCGATTAGGTACACTTGCCTAATTGTGTTGTTCTATTCATACATGGTATTTCCCTGTTTAGAAATGTAAAACTAATGTGAAAACCAATTGCTAATATCATATATACGCTCGTAACACACCAAGTTTTTGGTACCGTTTTTTGGGTATTTTATATGTATGTTTGAAAACACATCAAGTTTTTGGCGCCGTTGCCGGGGAATTCGGTTTTATTTTTTTGTATAGAAAATTAAATTATTAGTTAATATTTGTGTGATTGAAAATTTCTTTTTGTGTATTATGTATTTTTATTGTTTTGATTGACATATCACTAATCATAAAATGGATATTTGCACACCTTAAGCATATTTTAAGTGTGGGGTGAATATTTCGGGAAAAATGAAGTGACAAAACTGTGAAGTCTTTTCTGCTCACGCAATGCGACGTTTATGCCATCCGGACGTGACGCGTCGACAATCCGGATCGCGTTGAGAAAGAGGCAACTTCAAGTTACGCGACACGTAAACGTGCATAACGCGTAAACAACCGAGGCAGATGCTGGTCGTGCATAATGATACATGGTTTTTCATGCTAAAAATCAGTCACTACTGAGAAGGGGACGCTTCTTTACAGTGGAGGCAGCAATACTGACCACGGTCAAAAGTCGCACAGCCAGGACAACACACCACAACCGCAACCCAGTAGCCACGACTTTGAAACTTCAGGGAGCACAAAATGAGTGATATTTTTCTTTTATTGTTATTACTTTTATTTTTTATTTAATTTTTGTGTGTTTATTTGTGTGTGAATAATATTTGTCTGAGTGATATGTATGCAGATTTGCTAAGATTCAATGCTGGCAGCATGTTCAACGAATTCTTTTCTGTGGAAAGAGCCTCATATATGACGTCGACCGGTACCCAAGGGGAGTCTGTTCCATTTTTCTCCCTTTACTGTTTTGAATTATATATACAATAAAATTATTGTATAAAATAAGTGTAGGGTAAGAGCGTCATACTGCAATAATTAACTAAGCCAAATTAAATGTTTTATCTTAAACATCTATTCCAAAATTGAACGCTAAAAAGATAATTGTTAAGAAAAATGTTTTGAAAATAAATTCGTAGGTTACATTTAATTTTATGAATGTATTTTTAGTTTTTCATTGTTTTATATAAAATTTAGTTCTATAAAGAACAAGTTTTCTGCTTGGTAGTTGCAAAATGTTTTGCATAAATAATGAAATAGACCCGTTGAAAATTTATCAGTTGTTAAAAATTGAGTTTTTGCCAAAAGAGATTGAGTCAGTTTCCCTACTTGCAAAATGCACGAATTATATGTTGTTACTAAATTGAGGAAAATAAGCCTCGATAAATGAACTTAAAATGAGAAAATTTCTCAAGAAATTTGATGTGCTAAAAAGCAGAAGTCAAGTAATGTTACACCATAATTTTGAGACTCAGAAAGGAAAATTCAATCAGTGGCCTTTGACATACGAGCAAGTAAACATAAAATGGGTGGCCTTCTGGCATTTATGCACCTTATTACCTAAAACCAACTGGTTTGGGATAATATTGCCGAAAGCTCGCTACACGGGTGTCATCGAAAGTCATGGAATCTCCTTAGTGGCCTTTGGAATTTGAATTAGTAGACTCTGTACAGTCTTGAGTAGAAAATTCGTAATCAAGAGTTCCATCGAAAGTCACGAGTTTCAAAGGTGCGAAAAAATAGAAATAATAACTAAACTTGATAAATTTAGTCCAGCATGATATTTATTTTAAATATGGGAAATTCGACAAAAAGTCTTGAGGTGGAAAAATCTTTAAAGGGTGTATTCGATGTTATGTAAAAATGAGTATTTATCAATCTAAAAGCTTGTCGTTTACAGAAAGAGAGTTTATGTAAAGTTTTGAAAAGTTAGAAATATATACATAAGGCTAGGTATAATCTACTATGTTTATTCTTAATTCATTATTCTTAACATCGGTAATAAACGCTAGATCTGTGATAGCGTATGGAAAGTTGTTTGGACATCAAGTTTCTCGGCTTGGTTTTAAATTGTAGTTTGCTTGAGGACAAGCAAAGTCCAAGTGTAGGGTATTTTGATATTGCCTCATTTATACATATAATTCGGACAATATCGAGTGCCTAAACACGTGTTTTTGGTATAATATCAAGATAAAAGGTACTTATATGTTTAAATTACCAAAACACAGGAAAAATTGCTGTATAATGAAGAAGGAGTTGGATTCAAGCTTTAAAATGAGGAAAAAGGACTAAAAGAACTATCGGGAAAGAAAGAGCCAAAAAAAGAGCGTATTTTGGGAGAAAAACCGAAGAAATAATTCCAACAGACCTTAGATCGCGACCCGACCTGCTGACCATTGCGTGACAAGATGCTGACAAAATGATCGCGACAAAGGGCTCAAAATCGCGACCTTACAGAGATCGCGACGCGACCTCCACATGGATCGCGACGCGACCCACCAACCACAGTCCACAAAGTCAGAATAGCGGCCAACTGAGTCACGCATTTCACACTGGATCGCGACGCGATCCCCTATATGGTCGCGACGCGATGGGGCCTGGACAGCAGTATAAATAGAGGCCTTCTCTTGTTGTTTGAGACACCAACCCATAAACACCTACACCCCATTACCAACACCAACCTCGGGAGTTTGCCCACTGCAACTGCCAGAAGGCTTGGAGGAGACGGTACGGTGCGTATGGAATCGAGAGCTTGAAGAATGTTCGGCCGGGACTTCATTCGGTTTGCTTTATATATGTTTAGCATTCTACTATGATTTCCTAGGCCGTATTCTTCAGATCATGTTATATTTATCTGCATTATTTATTACTTAGATTTGAATACTATCTAGTTATGATTTGATTGTTATTTATCGGATATTGAACGTTTATTATATTTTATCTTGCATAATTTATTTGACTATCATATATGTTAAGGAACCTTCCTTTTTGACTTATTGCTGAGTTATTTTAGTCTAGAGGACCAATCTGACTATATTACTTTCATCATAACTGTGCTATGACCATTAGACAGATATGACTAGTGATGGACCAAATCCTCGGGTTAAGTCACGAAGGTAGGAACTTATATGTGTATGGCAAGTTTGTACTAGAGGACCAATCTGTACAAACCATTTTGATTTTCATGACCATTGAGATCAAAAACTCGAATGAATCTTGTATGATACGAACCAATACATGATTATTTGGAATATGTAATTGCATGACCATTGCCATTAATGACCTTATAATCATAGGATTAGGTAGTTGGACCAAAACATCTAATCACTCTAGAAATCGATATTTAGCTTTCAATATCCATTGCACTGATAGCATATCAAACATAACTAGATGGTTGAATCGAATCTAAACGTTTACTTTTATGTTTTGTAATTTATATTTATATTTTCCGATTCTAATAAACTTTTGCGTTGTCTCTTGACACGAGTCAATGCATTATCTCAAAACCCCCCTCCTTTTTAATTACTGTTTGCTTGAATAATTGTTAATTAATAATTGATTTTCTTAACTTGAAAATATCCGTTTTCCCTTGGGTTCGACAACCCGGATTTACCATTACTATACTACAACCGATTAGGTACACTTGCCTAATTGTGTTGTTCTATTCATACATGGTATTTCCCTGTTTAGAAATGTAAAACTAATGTGAAAACCAATTGCTAATATCATATATACGCTCGTAACACACCAAGTTTTTGGTACCGTTTTCTGGGTATTTTATATGTATGTTTGAAAACTCATCAGACGGATACTCGGGGTATAATCAGATTGCAATCCATCCAGAAGACCAAGCAAAAACAACATTCACTTGCCCTTATGACACTTTTGCATTTAGAAGGATGCCCGTTGGATTGTGCAATGCACCCGCTACATTTCAACGATCTATGATGATAATTTTCTCAGATATGATAGGGGACGCATTAGAAATTTTTATAGACGAATTCTCGATTTTCAGATCATCTTTGAGGCATGCTTAAAACAGTTGGAGAAAGTTCTGGCAAGATGTGTATAGTCTAATCTGGTGTTGAGCTGGGAGAAAAGCCATTTCATGGTTAGGGAAGGAATTGTTTTAGGACACATTGTTTCTGAACGGGGATTTGAGGTCGACAGAGCCAAGGTCAATGTGATTTCCACCTTACCTCCTCCCACTTCAGTAAAAAGAGTTAGATCTTTCCTTGGGCATGCGGGGTTTTACAGAAGGTTCATCAAGAACTTCAGCCCTATTTCCAAACCATTGTGCGGTCTTCTGTTGAAAGATGCACCATTTGTTTTCGACAAAGAATGTATTAAGGCATTTCATATTCTGAAGGACAAGTTAGCTGAGGCACCCATTTTAAAACCACCCGACTGGACCAAGCCATTCGAAATTATGTGCGACGCCAGTGATTATGTTGCGGGAGCAATGTTAGGGCAACAGATAGACACAAAACATGTGGTCATCTGCTATGCAAGTAAGCCCTTTTTAGAAGCTCAGTTAAATTATACGACCACGGAGAAGGAATTATTAGTTGTAGTCTTTGCACTGGACAAATTCAGGTCATACATTGGGGATCAAAAGTTTTAGTCTACACCGATCACAGTGCAGTCTGACATCTGCTGGCGAAAAAGGAGTCAAAACCGAGACTGATCCGATGGATTCTTTTGCTTCAAGAGTTTGACGTAGAAATCAAAGACAAGAAGGGGATGAAAAATGTTGTAGCTAACTATCTATCAAGATTACCAACACAAGGATTGGTAACGGGGATACATGATGCATTCCCTGATGAGCAATAATTGGAAGCCAACCGTGCACCATGGTATGCTAACTACATCAACTTCCTGGCCATTGGAGCGATGCCCACACATTGGTCGAGGAAACGACAAAAGCAGTTTCGTACTTATGCCAAACGATTTATTTAGGACGATCCTGATCTTTTCAAAGTTGGGGAGGACCAAATAATTCGAAGATGTGTGCTCGATAATGAAATTCCCGAAGTATTGATCCATTGTCATGCGTCTGCATGTGGAGGACACTTTAGTGCGAAAAAGACAGGATACAAGATTTTGGAAGCAGGCTTGTACTGGCCTACGATCTTTAAGGATACATACAAGACATCAAAGGAATGTCTTAACTGTCAACAATTGGGAAACATCTCGAAAAGAGATCAAATGCCAATGAACCCTACTCTGGTCGTGGACATTTTTGACGTGTAGGGAATCGACTTTATGAGACCATTTCCTACATCGCAAGGGTACGTCTACATCTTAGTTGCAGTGGACTATGTCTCTAAGTGGATCGAAGCAGAACCAACCCATACTAACGATCACCATGTGGTATGTAAGTTTGTTAAGAAAAATATATTCACCCGACATGGTGTACCCATGGTAATCATTAGTGACGGGGGGTCGCGCTTTAATAATTTCAAATTTGGGCGACTTCTGAGACATTATGGCGTCAATCATAGGGTTCCTACTCCTTATCACCTGCAGACAAGTGGTCAGGTTGAGGTCTCGAATCGTCAAATCAAAGAGATCCTTTAGAAAACTATGAAAACTGATAGGAAAGACTGGTCACAGCGGTTGGATGATGCGCTTTGGGCATATACGATGACATACAAGACACCGATTGGGACAACACCTTATCGGCTGGTTTACGGGAAAGGATGCCATTTGGCCGTCGAGTTAGCCAGCCGAGCCTTATCCGCTACCAAACAAGTGAACCTCGACAATGACGTAGTAGGGAAGGAGCGGAAACTACAACTGTCCGAGCTGGAATAATTGTATGACGAACCATATGAAAATGCGGCTACGTACAAGTCAAAGCTAAAAAGTTATCACGACGCAAAGCTCAAGTTGAAGACTTTTACGATAGGACAAAAGGTGTGGCTATACAACTCGAGATTGAAAATGTTTCCAAGAAAGCTGCGAAGTAAGTGGAATAGACCATACGAGGTTATAAGTGTTATGGAGTACGGTGCTGTGGAAATCCAGGATTTCAAGGGTGGACCACCATTCAAGGTAAACGGACATAGGTTAAAACCCTATGTTGTATCAGGTACGTTCCAAAAATTAGAGGTAGAAACAGTCGAATTTGTGTCAGACAAGCCAGAGTATGAGTATTAAGCAGGTAAGTACACGTCTGGCTGAAGACATTAAACTTAGCGCTTGTCGGGAGGCAACCCGATCTATGTAAAATTATGTATAGTAATTTTAGTTACGGTAAATAAAAGATAAGTGTGGGGTTGATTCAGATTATTATAAAGACGCGACGCGGGACCTTCAAATCCGTGTCGCAGAGGAATTTGGTTCGCGATATCAGATAAGTCTTAAATGACACTCGCGTCGCGGACGTAACACGCCGCGTCGCGGGTTTATCCAAATTTGAATTTCAAGATAGTCACAAACAGAGTCCTTTTTCTAATCCAATTCTTCCTAACTCTTATAAAAAGTGAATTGCATAATCCGTTGATTCTTTACCGTAATTTGATTCTCACCAAATTCTTGTTCGCAATTCCAGCAGTCTTTTAGTCTACAAATCAAGTAAGTTCTCTGAATTTTCTCTTTTAGTGCTCTTGAACCTCCAAATAAATTCCTTTCAATGTCTCGGATTGATGCATGTAAACCGTAATGTATACTCCTAAGTGATCAATAATGTTGCTTACAACAAAATCAAGTTCATATTATTGTTAATTTAGGCTATAGAGCATTAATCGTTGATTTCGATCAGAGTTTCATATGTCGTGCCGCGTATCTTCAATACACACGACACGACTGCTGAACTTTCATAGCACCCGACACGGGTAGTGATATGCCACGTAGCGGATGACGCTGATCAGCACTGATTTCAAAATTTTCTAGTCTTTTGCAGGAACATGACTTCGCAACACAGTTCAACTGATATCGAGTGGCTTGCTGAGCCTGTTTACACCACCAGTGCCATCCTTCGTCGCTTCCATGAGCGATTGGCGATTTTCTCGAAAAAAAACTTCTTCCCTCTCACACAGTGGATTGCGAACTCACTCGGGAATCGGGTATCTTGGAAGTGCTGGACCCATGGATGACCCCGCAAGGCATTGAATATAATCAACCCACTTTCATCTGCCGGGCATTCAACGAGGTTTTCCACATGGACAAAATTGTGTACTATTGAGCCTCATCGACACGGATGTCATCACGTTCCATCTGGGGAACGTGCCACGATTCTGCAGCATAGCCGAATTTGGTGTTCAGCTCGGACTGTATACTCAGGAGGAGGCTGACGGGGACGGATTCGCCTCTTTCTTGGGTTCGGCGGCACGAACCCCCACTTCGTCACTCTCTTATTCATGATTCTGGAGGTCGATTTCTTCGACTCGCTATAGCGCAAACACAATATCGGCGGGACATACGCACTTACCTTCGCATAGGATGCTCCACCGCCTGATCGCCACCATGTTTCGGCCCCAGGCTGACACTAATCGAGTTTCATATCATGACCTCTAAATCATGTGGGCCATGATATTAAACTAGAGACCTGTAATGTATCGTTGATGATTGCCGAATACTTCCAGCGAGTAGTCGACGCACCACAGGATGTTTAGGTGATAGGAGGCAGGCATTTTGTCACCCGCCTTGCACGTTCTTACGGGCTCCTTTCGGGGTATGAGATGCGGCGGTTGGTTAGTGTGCCATCAGTCACTTTTAGTCCATCGACCGCAACCTCGAAGGAGGTTGTGTATATCGACCACGGGAACGTTTCGGTCACTAGCTTCCCCGTTCCGGTCTTTCGGAACGAGCCGCCGAGCCTAACCGAGCAAAAAAAGAAATGGTACCGCATCTCCGAAGGTATCCAACGCGCACCAATCCCGCAGAGACTGATTTGCGGTATCTAGCAAATGAGATGAGATCGATATGCAGACTTTTCGACGAACAGCGGAAGTAATATCAGGGATTATCGGTCGAGGTGCAGACCACAATCCGCAACACAATGAATATTCAAACACAACTGTGTGGGTAGCAGATTGTACCCGAAAATACATGAGCGATGTTGATAGCAAAATACCACGGGAACAGCCTTGGCTAATCGAAGATGACCCGGAAGAAAAGTCGAAAGAGGAGGAAAAGTATACCCCAGCGAACCACAAGGAAGACTCCGATACGGTGGAGAGTTTACATAAGGGTTAAAAGTTTTGTGAACAATACGTAGTTTTTATTTTTCGGTTTGTTTTTAGAAATGTCTAGGATTTTAGGCTTTTAGGACAAGTACAATGTTAATAAAAGTAATTAGGTCAATAAAGACGGTAAAAAGTTAGGTTATTTGCTCTGAATAATGTTTTAATTGCTGACTGAAAAATGTAGAAAAATCAATAATTACCGCGACATGGCACTCTTAGAGGTGCGACGTGGTAATTACAGAGCATCACATAGTCATAAGATTTCCTAATTACCGCGACGCGCACATCAAACACGTGCGCCGCGGCATACCGTAGCTTCAATTGTGTTTTGTTTTGTTGTATGCTTTTTGCGTTTAATGTTTGTTGAGTGTTTTTTTGCATGCAAGTACCAACGAGATCCACCGAGGAGTTGTATAACACAAGTGTGGGGTCACCGTACCCTAGACTTGTCACATACCGGCGTGTTCACTGTTGCACCACAACTCCGGACAGTCAAACTAAGATGCGCATTTTTTATGTCCTGTTATAAATAGTTTCGATAAGCAACCAGTTCTACCGTTCCTAAGGAGGCAACTCTTTTCTCCCTTGTTCTAAAATTTTTATTTACAACGGGGATGTTGTACGGTTTAAAGTGTGGGGTGGGGACGGTCGAAAAGAGAATTTTTGAAATTTTTGCGAAAATAGTCTAATTTTCAAAAAATTTAGCAAATTTCAAAATTTTTAAGAAATTGTAATTAGAAAACGAATAAATTTGAGTGTTATAGCATCTGGTATTTTTCAACAAATATTGTTTAGTTGTAATCATGTTATGGTTGAGTTAAAATAAGTTGAATTTTAGAAGTTAGAAAACCTTAGATTTAGAACACTTCAGGATTGGGATTCAGGAAAGAATTGTCAATCAGTGGCCTTTGTTGTTTGAGCCGTTAGGTCTGAAACAGGTGGCCCTGAAAGGGTACTTATGCACCTTACTACCTAAGATCGTCTAGTCTGGGATAGTATTTTCGAAAAATTTAGAATCTGAATGAGTAGGTGCACTTTGTAGACTAAAAATTTATAATCAAGGTTTCTTTAGAAAGTCATGATTCCTAAAGGGTATTCTGGTCATGTATTTAAAAATCATTTTTCATCTAACTTCTACATACAATAAACTTTGAAATTGAAGGCATTCAAAAATATTTGGGTTTTAGTTAGAGTTTGTTAAAACTTGATTTGGAACAGTTTTTACTTTGAAGCAAGTATGGAATTTAGCTGAAAATGACATTAGCGTCGCTAATGTATATATTAGCAACGCTAATGTGTGCATTAGCGACGCTAATGGGGTTTTTAGCGACGCTATTGTTCAGCCTAGTGAGTGGATTTGCACGTTGTGTAGTTAGCGGTGCTAATCAAGTTATTAGCGACGCTAACTACTGTTTTTGGGCCAAAACCCTAGATTTTGAAGTTTGGGCCAAATATTAGGGTAAGGAACCCTAGGGCAGCCACCAAACATCACATTTCTACCCCCAAACTCGTTTTTCTCCTCTCTTTAGCTCTCTTGGATGGTTTTGGCTCTTTTGGTCACTTAGGAAGGCATTATTGAAGAGATCATGATGCTTGGTGTTGCTAGGAGGCTTTCTTCATGTGGGAATCAGCTAAAGCTTATTGTTTCTGGACATTTGTGAGTAAAGTTCCCACTTTTATGAATTTTAAGGTTCTAATTGTGTTATTAGTGAGATTTCATGGATTGAAATGGGGTGATGGTCCCTTTTGGTGATTATCCATGGTTGGGGACGATAAATTTTGGAACTTTATGCTTTTAAGTATTGATTTAGAACCATTAAGTTGGTTTACAGAGTAAGCCAAGCTCTCTTGGGTAGTTTTGTTAAGTTTTAGGCCATTTTGGACTTGGATATTGTTCTTGAGCTTGCATGGTTATGTTTGGATTTAAAGTTAGGATTTTTATGGACTTAGGGTCTACTTGGAGATTCCTAGAGGGTCTAAGACTTTGGCAAAATGGATTAAGAGCTTAACGGACTTTTGAGGCTGTTCATAGTTAGCGGCGCTAACTGCACCGTTCACTTTGACTTTGACTTTGACCTTTGACCATTAACTTATTGACCAATTTGACTTTTAGTCGAACTTAGGGGTTTGGGATACCGGTCTTAAAGGATTATTCTATTAGGGATTAGGAAGTTCTAAATGAAGTTTATCCTTGTTAGGAAGGTCGTATTGTCGAGATTTGAGGACACTCGCATCGAGTACTGTCTAGCTTGAGGTCGCTGATCAGGTGAGTCTTCTCACTGTACTATGGGTGAAGTTACATGTGTAGGTAGCTTAATTACTATGTGTAGAAATGTGTTGTATGTGCCGAACGATGATTATAGACGGATCGACGCAAGCTCGAGAGTCAAACGATGATTACTAACGGATCGGGGCGAGCCCAAGAGTCAAACGATGATTACCGACTGATCGGGGGATGCCCGAGAGTCAAACGATGATTATCGACGAATCGGGGCAAGCCCGAGAGTCAGACGATGATTTTTCTAACGATGATTTTATGTGATGAATCGTGTGGTATTTTGGGGAATTCATTAACCTTTGTGCTTACTTTTTCGCCATAACTGTTTTTCAAGTATCTGCCGGCTTGAGTTTGGAGCACGGCGCTACTGTACCACATCTGAGTTTTGGTATCTAAGTCTTTCGTTGTATAATGTTTTCATAAATACGATTTTATATGTTTTAAATATTAAGTTTAATTTGCTTGGTTTTATTCTAAGTAGTTAGGTTGAGTAACATATGGAAGATTACGTTGCATGTTCTTGTTGATTGTTGCTTAGGAGATTGAAACATGGTATGCATACCTGACTTATGATTTTAAACAGGTAAATGAGTTTTAAAGGAATAACATGCGATGCGTACAGTCTACCGGAGCTCATGTAAGTGATTTACTTCCCAAAATATCCATGATATTATGTGCTGATGATACGACATTGCTAGAAATAGGCTAAGGATCCACTCAAGAAAAATTGCATGATAAATTGGCCTGGATCATAGGGATGCCTTCTGGACTTGCTATGTGCTACTTGTGTGTGCCTTTTGGACCTATGCTTATACTTTTAGGAAGTTAAGAGAATGCTTTAGGATTGTATGTAATAGGATCAGATAGTCTAAGAATTCTTGAACCGGCCTTACTGGTTGTTCCTTGTTTGGTTATGACTTTAAGGTAGGGGCATCTATTTGACTGTCTATCTATTCTTATTGCATACGATTACGCGTTGACGATACGACCTGACGGTTTAAGCGGAAGTTCTTGTGGTGTGGGTGAGATGTGCAATTCCTAGGTAGACTAAGAAAAGTGTTAGGCACTTCGGTGCATGGTTGTTTGAATGATATTCGAATGCCCTTTAAAAGGGAGTAAGGCAACTTAGGGAACCGGGACGACCTTCGGAACAAGTACGAATAGGTGTGGAAGTGTGACATCCCTTTTTTGGTTAAGCGTTATAATTAATTACAATTATGTTAATTAGTTCATTTTTTTAATAAAAAGAAATAAAGTTTATCTAGATAATCGTTTTCCAGAATTAAACGCGATTGCTGCTAATAATGATAACAATATCACTGAAATTTAATTACATATGAAAGGGGGGTTAAATGTCAATTATCTTAAACTTGTTATGGTTGGATATTGTGAGATTGGGTTCAATAAAAATACTTCATCAACTCTTACGGACCGAAACTGTCATATGGTCAAAGTTGTACATCACAATTCTTTTGTTTTTGTGTGGGCTGTATAGGCTTCGAGCGACCGAGCCTTTATTTCCCTTAGGAGCATGCGATCACACTATTACTCTAAGTCTCTAACCCTAATTTCCTTCGAGCGGTGACAGTGGCGGACACAGAACAAAATCTCAGGGGTTGCACACAATAGTTTAGGGGTAGTACACCGAAAAATTTACACTACGATAAAAAATTTTCCAAAAATTTTGCACTACACCAAAAAATTTGAGGGGTAGCACTACCCCAACCACCCCATATGTCCGCCCCTGAGCGGTGAGCTTCCAATCGATATACTTCAATGCATGCGATCGTGAGACTAGTTCCTAAATATCCTTATGTGCATGAGATTGATTGAAGGGAGGGTTGCATGTGATCATGTGCGGCCAAGTGAGAGAGGGTACTAGCTATTTGACTATTGTGAGGCCGGGTATAAGGATCACTGCTCATTGGTGCGGCCGAGTGAATTACTTCCGAGTCATGGTTTTGTGTCATTTACGGTTGTTTTACCGAGGGGTGTGAGATCGAGAGGAGGGAGGACGAGAAGAAGAAGAGGGAGAGCATGAGCAGGAGTCCGAAGGGGTAGAGTTGTGTGATTGCTTTTGAGGTAACGGTCCATTCATTTATCCTTGTTTCTAACCATGATACACACCTCATCACTACAACCTCCACCATGAGGTTTGTGTGAGTGTGTGTATGCTGTATTCCATGTACTCTTTCTAATCTTGAGGTCTAGATGTAATTACTCCTAGTCTCCGTATCACCATCTTGGGATTTCTTATGAGTATTTTTAGCCAAATGTTGCATCCATGCATATCCTTGTGTGTATGAGTGTGTTCTTGTTGTGTATGGCTCAAGTGATTATATCCTACCCCCAAGTTTTTGTTGTTGGAATGTTTTTGACCTCACTTCAGACCCTAGAGGTGTTAATATAGGTCTTAATGGGTTTGGGAGTTGAAACCCTAAACCCTAATGTCATTTATGACCTTTTGCTATTTTCACCGTTTTGCCTCATTTTGTTAAATTCATGATAAATCGTGGGAAGGTCCATTTAAGTCAATCTTTATGTCCCTGGTTTATTCCTTTAGTCTAGTTTGTTTCGTAAAAAGGGTCTTAATTTATTCAGACCCTAAGTTGTGTGGAATTGCTCATTTCCACTGATTGGTCCAAGTACTGTCAGATTTGGTCTTCTGTCTTTGAAAATTCACCATAAAATCTACAAACATTATTTTGGGGCAAGATTAGTGGGAAAAGTTCATGTTAGAGGTCTAGTTTCGACATACCAAAACTTAGAATCCAACTCCCTTTCCATTTTGTGTTTTGGCTCTATCATTGAAGGGTGGTCTAGCGAATGGACTGATCAGATCAGTCAACTTTGGGGATTTTTCATTTAATATTGGGAAACGAAAATAACCTGAGGTTACGCCCTATAGCCTTGTCCTTGGGTCTAGTATTTTTCTGATTTTTCTTAGATTTTATATGAAAATCCTCCTTGGCTAGTTATTGAAAATCTTGTAAGTGGGTCGGAAATCATGTTGTTATCAGTTTCCTCTTTTATGCTATTTGTCTTGGTTTTGGATCTTGGGTGGTAGGGTATGGGTTCGGCCTTACCTAAAACTAAATAAAACATATTATAACTCCTTTATTGAGTAAATTGAAGAAGGGATGCGTAATGGGACACGGTGCATGTCGGTGATCGAAAATACACAATTATAAGTAGTTATTTATAAAGTATGATATACGTTCTAAGTTGTGATATATGGGTTGTAGGTCATGAGAAAAAGGAAGGTTTTTGAGTACTACTTTGCTTGTGTGTACCTACTACTACTACTTATCAGGTGAGTTTCTAATTGCATTATATTGATGCCATTCATCCTTTGTTGTGTTGTGTTGTGAATATGAGCTTGATGTTATATCTTTTTATCGTGATATGTGTGGATATATGAATGTGTGGCATTAGGCTAGTGTGTGCCTTGAGTATATAGGATGTTTGTATTTAGTGCAAGATTGCCCGGCAAGATGCACAGTGCACGGCTGAGAGTGCTGAGCAGTTAGCAAGATGCACTAGCAAGATTTGCATGCCCAACTCAAGGTGTTGAGCAAGATGCCACGGCTCATACAAACTGTTGGGTGCATTATGTTGGGATCTATTTTTGGTAGTAAAGCATGCTTGGTTGATATATATTGTGTGTGTGTTGAAATTCACTAAGCTGTGTGCTTACCCTTTCCCGATAAAACTATTGTTTTCAGGTTCTACAGGTGTGAGTGATGGCAAGGCATGTCATGTACACACTAAGGCAGCTTTCGTTGGAGATTTATGTTTTGGTTTTGACTTTAAATGGATTTGACTTCCGTTGGTTTATAACTTGTTTTGACAATAGAATGTTTTAAAAGATTTGGTTTGTGTATGTTGGAAAATGATAAATAATATGACGTGTTTTTGTTGAAAATTTTTTATTAATTTTTTTAAAAATTGCTCTAAAATCTGGGATGTTATAGGAAGGTAGTACAAGGGCCCGTACTATTGGAAGCACATGATTCGTACTTGGGACGAAGCGAGACCCGATGGACCTAAGGAGTCTGTAGACGAAGGGATAGTGTGTGCTATGTCTTATGCATGTGTTGTAACCTGTTTTTGTCGGATTTCAGAATGAGGAAGGCCAAGAGGAAATGATTTTGGACTCAGGTCGAGTTCGCGAGGCCGGGTTGGGTCTGTGATAAGTGATGAGGATGCTTGAGATATGGTCGTCGCGGAGGTGACTAGGGTTGTGTTTGATTCGGTCAAGTCAGAGATGCTAGCACTGTTCTAGGAGCGATTCGCCATGAAGGAGGAGGCGATGATGGCTCGGTGCCAGGCTATGATGAGAAGGAGATTAGCGGGTTTGTGGCCGTTGCTCGACGTCAGACTCTTGCCGAGATAGAGTCTGCTGCTGCATCGAGGGAGATCGAGCTCGATGCGCAGCTGGGACAGAAAAGGCAGATTCAGGATTTGGGTCAACCGTTAGTGAAAAAGTTGCTGGCTATATTTTCAGGTAGAATGGAGGACCCTTACCGCCCGGACGATAAGTTGGATGTGCTGTTTTGTGTGGTATGCAATCAGATTGGCCACGTTAGGGCGAGTTGTCCGGGATAGTCAAGGAATGACGGTCGAGGTTCGAGTGTTGTTGCCCTAAAGTGTGAGGGTGTTCACCAGGATAAGATGGAGGACTCGGAGTTGGAAGGCAGGGTTTATCAGCTGGATGTAGAGGTGGAACCTCGTCGGTCGTTGCCGATATGTTTTCGCAGTTTTTCTTTTGTTGCTTTTCGGTATTGTTAACTTCTTTTATTTCTTAGGAGGCAAGTAGTAAGTCGGTATCTATCTCGAGTGAGTGAGTGAATACAAGTTGTTGTATGTGGTGTTGGCAGTGAGTGAAGGGTGGATTGCCTGTGGAACGTCAGTGGCCGTCCGGTCAGCTTTGAATGGGTTCAAACCCTAAGTGGGGAAGAACAGTTGGGTTAAAGGAGAAAGAATTGTGATGGTGCATTTTCGTTGGGCTATGAGCATTTTGTTGGGATCTCCTGTTTTATATATATTCATGGGTAGACTTCGTTGTCTATGTCGGGATTAAGAGGTGTTGGTGGAAGCGGTTTGCGACGTTAAATAAGGATGTTCTCTATGCGGTTGAGAGTTTCAGATATTTAGTACGGAGCCCGTAGAAGTTCGTTAACGTCAGACGTGGTACAGAATTTTGACCGGGTGTCACGTCTCTTTACGCATCAGAAATGAGTGTGTGTGCTTCCTTGACATCGTTCGAGGGTTATTGGGGGTTCAAACGTCTATAGGTTCTGAGGAACGAGTGGAGTTCCTAGTAGTCGCCTATGGATGATCGTTGGGTGCGGGGTTTGGCAAGTTTAGAAACTGCTGTGTGGAATAGGAAGATTGCATTAGTGCTTGAGTCGGTCGGAATTGGTTGTGCTTCCATTATCGTGTATGTTCCGTTCGGGTAACGACGTTCGTGGTCGGTCCAGTGATGTCTTCGATTGCTGAGTTGGAGGTAGTTGGCTTTCGTTCCGTTTGTTAGGTTTCCGGTTAAGTATGCTTGTTTGTTAGGATTGACTGGGGTTGTGGCTGGTTTCTGGTCAACGTTGTTATGCTATCGGGAGGTTAATGGCTTAGTGTTATTCTTAGGAAGTTGGAGTTTTTGTTAAGAGGTATGGTTTCTGGTGGAGTTAGGTTAGTCGTTGGGTTTCCGTTTAGTTTAATCGAGTAAAGAACGTGGGTGATCAGTGGCAAGTTCTTCGGAGTGGTAGTGCTCAAGTTTTGTTCAGTTGTTCTAGTTCGGGGTAAGTAGTAGCGGTGGCACGTGTGGTAGATCAACCGGGAATGTGTGAGCAGGGAATGTTTGTTAGCGTGCTTGTTCGTTGGCAGCGAGAGCACCTGAGTACTTTAGCATCGGAAATGTTAGGCTCGGTTATTCGGATTTCCTTTCAATAAAATGGAGCGGTCGTATATGAAGTGCTAGGTAGTAGTAGAGGTTCTAGGCAGGGCGTTAGGGATCGGTTGTATAACCGATCTGGGAAGCGATTAGAAGTTTTAAGGTGGTGCGTTTCGAAGTGGGTTTTCATCATTGGGTTAACTGTTGATAAAGACGAGGGGTTCTGGTCTCGGTTCAGGTGTATTGCAGGTTTGTTCTCGAAATTTTTGGGAGATCATATGTTTTCTGGGTGCATTTGGTTCTGTAAGGTTTTCGATGTAAGATGGTTGTTATCGGTTAGGCCTGCTTGGTGTGAGTGTAAAGGATCGGATGTAGCGATCATGTGTTAGAGAATCGAGTGAGTTTCGTCACTTGTGTTCTCTATGGCTGATTGAGAAGTTGATCCTAGGTTGGGAAAAGCCTGCGACTGAACGGAATAGGAAACCTGTTATTCCATGTGTGATGATTAGCGCGGGAATAGCCCGATAGCTTGTGCATGAATAGTGTATCGTGTATTGGATCTTATTTGTTTGTATACTCTTGGACAGAGTGCTTATGGGTTGTTAAGGCAGTGGGTAGTGTGTTTAATTTAGTGGGTGATATGCGTTTGGGTGTCTTTTGAGGCAGTGGGATTAGATTTGTTAGCCATGGGGCTTGGTATGGATTTCGAAGGTGTGTATCTAGAATTATGGGTCGGCATAGATTAGACGCGTAGCGGTCAGTATCTTCCTTGAACACTATGGTGTGGATTTTGGCAATGATGGAGTCGTTTATCGGGTGCTTGTGATTTTCGGAGATTTGTGGTGAATTATTCCGAATTTGGAAGTTTAGGCATGTAAGGATTTTAATGACCATGATCTTTTCGATGTTGGTGATGATATCTTTCTGGTTTCGGTCATGTGAGGATGTAGATAACCATGGATTGGTTGAGATTCTGGTGCGCGGTTAGGGTATGTAATAAAAAGGATTTCGGGGACGAAATCCCATTAAGTGGGGGAGAGTTGTCAGACCCTAATCCCCAAAAGTTCAAGCTCAACGCGAAAAACGAAACAAAGTATGGCAATTGGCTGAAAATGACATTAGAGCCGCTAATGTATATATTAGCGATGCTAATGGGGTTTTAGCGACGGTATTGTCTAGCTTGGTGAGTGGGTTTGCACGTTGTGCAGTTAGCAACACTAATGAGGTTATTAGCGACGCTAACGGTTGGTTTTGGGCCAAAACACTAGATTTTGAAGTTTGGGCCATATATTGGGGTGGGGAACCCTAGGACAGCCTCCAAACATCACATTTCATCCCCCAAACTCGTTTTTCTCGTCTCTCTCTCTCTCTCTCTCTCTCTCTCTCTCTCTCTCTCTCGCTTTAGCTCACTTGGATGGTTTTGGTTCTTTTGGTCACTTAGGAAGGCATTATTGAAGAGATCATGATGCTAGATGATCCTTGGTGTTGCTAGGAGGATTTCTTCATGTGGGAATCAGCTAAAGCTTCTTGTTTCTGGACCATTGTGAGTAAAGTTCCCACCTTTATGCATTTTTTAAGGTTCTTATTATGTTATTAGTGAGATTTTATGGTTTGAAATGGGGTGACGGTACCTTTTGGTGATTGTCAATGGTTGGGAAGGATAAAGTTTGGAAGTTTATGCCTTTAAGTCCTGATTTAGAACCATTAAGTTGGTTAGAGAGAAAGCCAAGCTCTCTTGGGTAGTTTTGTTGAGTTTTGGGCCATTTTAGACTTGAATCTTGCTCTTGAGCTTGCATGGTTATGTTTGGATGTTAAACTTAAGATTTTTATGGACTTAGGGTGTGTTTGGAAGATTCCTGGAGGGTTTAAGACTTTGGATGAATGGATTAAGAGCTTAATGGACTTTTGAGGCTATTCATAGTTAGCGGCGCTAACTTCCTGTTGACCGTTCACTTTGACTTTGACTTTAACCGTTGACTTTTTGACCAGTTTGACTTTTGGTCAAACTTGGGGGTTTGGGATACCGGTCTTTGAGGATTATTCTGTTAGGGACTTAGGAAGTTCTAAATGAAGTTTATCCTTGTTAGGAAGTTCGTATTGTCGAGATTTGAGGATATTCGCGTAGAGTGCTGTCTAGCTTGAAGTCGCGGATCAGGTGAATCTTCTCACTGTACTATGGGTGAAGTTACATGCGTAGGTAGCTTAATTATTGTGTGTAGAAATGTGTTGTTTGTGCTAAACAATGATTACTGATGGATCGGTGCAAGCCCGAGAGTCAAATGATGATTACTGACAGTTCAGGGCAAGCCCGAGAGTCAAACAATGATTTTATCTGACGAATTGTGTGATATTTTGGGGAACTCACTAAGCTTTGTGCTTACTCTTTCTTTTTTAGGTATCTGCTGGCTTGAGCTTGGAGCACGTCTGAAGTTTTGGTATCTATTTCTTCCGCTGTATAATGTTTTCATAAATACGATTTTATATGTTTTAAATATTAACTTTAATTTGGATGGTTTTATTTGACAACAATTTTTATGTATTTGAACCGTTTTTAAAATGAAAAATTTATCTCGGAATTTGGGACGATACTTGTCGTAGTAACTTCTTAGTTTGGATTAGGCTCCACATACTCCACAGGCTTAACCTTCGAAAATACTATGAATAATCTATGGTTTTACATACAAATATGCAAAAATAAAATAAATCACAAGTTGGAGTTAAAAAAGTACTATATATATCAGCGAAAATTTAAGTTTTTTGTTAAAAAAACATTTTAATGTTTTTTGTTGAAGAAACCTTAAAAAAACATTCACATAGCAAAAATCAGTTTTATACCATGTAAAAATAAAGGTTTCATCTGCAAAAATACGAAAACAATAATAATAAAAAAATTAAAAGAAATTCACAGGAAAATAGTAATTTGGCGACTCGTTTTGTGGTAAGAACCTTAAAAAAACACTTACACAAGAAAAGGAAATCTTGATATGGTGTAAAAATGAAAAAAAAAATGGCCTGATGTAGAGGTTTGCTCTCAATTTACCGGATTTCGCAACCTAATGACCAATTTTTGAGCTTACTTATCAATTTCACAACCTGCTAGCTATTTCTCACTCCCTACATACAAAATTCATGGCTATTATGAAAATCCTCTCATTTTTGTCAAACTCTTTAAAAACAATTAATGGTATTAGCCAAGTTTGTATCTTTTTTCTCTATTTATTTATTAGGTTTGACTTTTTATTTGCTTAGTATAATAGGTCTTTTTAATGCTGGTAAATTTTAATTAATTTGACGGATCTTTGAACTAATAAAATAACCATATGCTAATAGCAATATATACTTTCTTTTCTATTTTAAAAAATATAACATGTTCTTTGTTTTTGCGCTTTAGCAAAAAAAAACTAGCTTCTTTGATTTTCTATTATAGAATATAATATCAACTTCTATGTTTTTTTTGTTATAGAAATAATAATAGCTTCTTCTTTTAGAAAATTAACAAGTTTTATATTTACCTTAGAAATGAACAATCCCTAAAAAGAAGAATATCAACATCTAGACCATCTTCAACATGGTTTTAAAAATGTAACTCGAAGAGTTCGATGATCGTGTCAATGAAATAAGTATTGGATTTGTATGACGAGTTTGAATCCATATGATTCATTATGTGACTTTGACTCCTCAAAGTTACGCAAATTGGTTGACTTCCATCATATGATTTTAGTTATAAATATAGGATGGATATTCTATATGAACTTCAGAGGATTTGCAACATTGAATAATATATTCAATCTTACTAATTTGATCATAGAAACCAGGTTGCATATTTACTTTTCCTTTGATCTATTGATTAATTATTTTTAGAACGGCAATCTAACATACTCCTAAACTACACCTTGACACCACATATGTTTTATATGAGACTTAAACCCTCGACCTCAAGTAGGGAGGGCAACACCTGATGTGCTGGGCTATAAGCCCTTTGGCTATTGATTAGTGTAATTGATATTGGTTTTACCTATTGTAAATTGCAATTGTAGATAGATATTTTCAATGTTGAATATTGCGAAGTAGAATTTGCATAAATTGAATTTTAGATGAGTTTTTAAATGATTAATTTGTGCGGTTGATATATAAGGAATTTCTAAGGTTAAAGATGACATATTACGAATTGCATATCCAAATAATGAGAGCTTATACAAAATACTTGTAAAATCTTATTTACTT
The DNA here is from genome assembly GCA_023525715.1 of Cichorium intybus. Lineage (NCBI taxonomy): Eukaryota > Viridiplantae > Streptophyta > Magnoliopsida > Asterales > Asteraceae > Cichorium > Cichorium intybus. The sequence continues at coordinate 111,569,724 of CM042012.1, read as the reverse complement.
GAAGGTTTTAATGTTATCCAACTTTTTATTACTTTGATTTTTTTTTCTTAAATTTTAATATATTAACCATACAGAGGAGCCCTTTCTTGATGGATTTGTCATTGACCATTAGTGAAGTTAAACAAAAAAACATATGACGTGATTTTTTGGAAAGGGAAAACCATATTATTAAAACTAAAAACGAACATATATACAAACGCCAAAAATCTGGCCAGTGAGATGCACATCCTAACAATAATAAAGAAGCAATTAAATGGCTTCACACACATGAGCGGAGCAAAATGTCCTCCCCTGTGCCTAATCCAAAGAAACACATTAGTCATGATCTGATCTGCCACACCCCGTTGGGAGGGTTGAATTTGGCTGAAAATTCATTTATTACGAGCCTTCCATATACTCCATAATGTGCCATATACTATAATCAGCAACGTATGCCTTTTTTTCGGACATCTCCCGCATGCAACAACAGAGTTCAAAAGTTCCTCCACTGTTGACGTATCATACATCCGAACCTCGCACCTGACATCATCGCAGTCGTCGATGCGGTCAAAAATACTAGATTAAATACGTTACAGCACACTAGCTAGTGGAAGGAACCGCGTAGTCAGTGGTTGAATCTACGTCAAGAAATAACCAATCTATAGTGTCACTCTATAGATGGTGTCGATTCATACACGCAACGAAATCCAAACAATACGAAATTACCGAAAACATAAACTTGTAACTATCAGACTATTCAAATCCAAATCTCGCTCAAACCAAACCAATACGTTCTGATCCCGAGGTATACTCAGAAAATCAGAATCGTCAAACACAAAACAATCAATCAAACGAGTAAATATCGTAAACCGAAATCGAAACCAAACAATAAAAGAAACCTAATGATTGCATAAAAACTAAACCAAACCAGAAGCCGAATGTTTCTGACTTCGGTCGATAATCCAGATCTACGCGGTCCAGCGGGTTCTACAAGTCAGAACCGTTGAACACACGCGATAAACAATACCGAAAAACGAGAAATAAAACTAAAACTAGCAATCTACCAACTACCGATCAATGGAATACGAAAATACGAGTCGAAGAAGTCTGAGTTCCACTCAAAGGTCGGATCTTCGCTCCCGAATCACGAACCGGAGGCCTCTATTTATAGTTGCGAAAATTGTCTGCACGCGGGCGCGCAGAGGTCAAATCTGCGGCGTGTCCTTATCTGTAACCCTGATGTTCGCACTTTGAATTTTGAAACTCTGATCCAATACACAGCTGTCCGCGGCGTACGTGTCTTCTAAACCGCGGCGCGCGTATGCTTTTGCCTGAAAGTGGACTTCATTCCAAACTTCGCCGTTTTGCAAGCTTTTAACCCCAGTATTTCACATAATTCGTACACAAGCACTAGACACAAAACATGGTTAATATAACAGTTTCAGATATATATTTTACACAAAATAGGGCTCAACGATGACTAAATTACTTGATATTACTAGGTGTTATCAAACACCCCACACTTGTGCCTTGCTTGTCCCCAAGCAAGTGAGTTTTTAACAAATTCTAACTAAAACCCAAATATTTTTGAATACCTTCAGTTTCAAAGTTTATTGTATCTAGAAGGTAGATGAAAAATAATTTTGAAAAAATGACCAGAATACCCTTTAGCAATCACGACTTTCTAAAGAACTCTTGATTAAAAATTTTCAGTCCATAAAAAGTGTACGTACTCATTCAGATTCTAAAGGTCGTTAAAGAACTATCCATGACTTTCGATGTTGTCCATGTACCAGAATACCCTTTAGGTAGTAAGGTGCATAAATGCCTTTTCAGGGCCACCCGTTTCAGACCTACCGGCTCGAACAACAAAAGTCACTGAATGACAATTCCTTCCTGAATCCCAATCCTGAAGTGTTCTAAATCCAGAATTTTTCTAACCTCTAAAACTCAACTTATTTTAACTAAACCATAGCATGATAACAACTTAATAGTATTTGTTGAAAAATACCATATTGCTATGACATTCAAAATCTATTTGTTTTCAAGTTACAACTTCTTAAAAAAATTTGAAATTTGCAAAAAAAAATTTGAAAATTAGACTGTTTTAAAAAAAATTCAAAAATACTCTACTCTTTTCGTCCGACCCACCCCACACTTTAAGCCGTACAACGTCCCCGTTGTACATAAAAAATTCCAAAACAAGGGAGAAAAAGAGTTACCCCCTTAGAAACGGTAGAACTGCTTGCTTATCGGAACCATGTATAACATGATATCAAAAATGCGCATCTTGGGTTGACTATCCGGAGTTGGGGCGCAACAGTGAACACACCAGTATATGACAAGTGTACAGGTACGGTGACCCCCCACTTGTGTTATACAACTCCTCGGTTGATCTTGTTGGTACTTGCATACAAAAACACTCAACAAAATATTAAACGCAAAAGCAAATATAAACGACAAACAAACAGTAGGTTTGTGTATAATGTTTTCAAAGATAACAAAAAGGACAAATAAGATCACTCATCACCATCGTTGTAAGTCCCAGATGGGCCGGCGCCATCATGTCGATCTGCTGTTGGGAAGGGTCGTGGATCCCGTCCAGTGTGAAGAAGGAGCTCTCGTAATGCCTCTGCCAGCCACTGCTGCTGGTCCTCCAACCATGTCAACCTCACAACAATGTCGCTCAATGCTGCATGTATGTCTACGGGCGGTAGCACTGGGTGTGGCTGTGGTGGTGCCTGGACCTCTGTCTCCACTCTCCTCCTCCTGGTGGGCCTCACCAACGGCTCCTCCTCCTCGTCCTCCTCTGCGATCTCTGGCTCTAACTGGGGTGGAGGCTGCACCTGAGCCTGCTGTCCTACTGGGCATGTGGCTGGCTCGATCTCAGGTAGTATCGTGTATACTCCCAGTCTCACTAGTTAGAGCACCCTCGTCGTCTCCAAATATCGTCCTTGTGCCCTCCGGGGCTCCACCGGCCTCAGATGGGTGATGACCTCGGCGGTAAGGATGTCGTATGATCGAGCCAGTCTCGTAATAAAATTCCTGCCGGTCATCGGGCTCCTCGCGCTCGAGCCCGGGGCTCTGGATGTCAGAGAAGCGACCAAGGTGTACGGCAGGTTAAGGAACCTGCTCGGGTCGGAGAGGACCCACATGTAGAACATATCATCACGGGGCACCTTCTCACATCCCTTACGGTGTGCAATGGAAGTGGATATGATACGGTGCATGAGTCTATGGAGTGGGGAGCGAAACTTGCTCTCCTTGCCCCCCCCCCCCCCCCCCCCCGGCCTCGAACCTATCATTGGACATCCGTGCCCAAATGACCTCATCTGTCTCCCTCTGTAGCTGATCGGTGATGCAAGCAGCCAGGAACGGCTAGAAGTGGATGCTGGCAATCTCCTCATTGGTATAAATCTCTGTGCGTCTGGAAAAATCTCGGATCATGCACTCCTGGCTCTGCCCCCCGAGCCTGAATCTAACAAGGTGGGATCTGGGCTCCTCAGAAGCTGGCTCTCGTATCGGCAAGTGGAAAAGAACTCAAGCATGAGCTCTTTATAAGCGATGTCGTCCTCCCGGGCCATGAGTCTCTCCCACCCCCAACATGTGAATCGGAATGCACCCTCTGAATGAGTCCAGGTGCGGTGGAGGAAGGGCAGCAACTGATCCTATAGCCCCACTGCCGTCAACACCTCCCGGTCAAAATATACGGCCTGCTGGACCGAGCGCGTGGTGATGGCTTGAAGTCGGGCCTGGTATCTCTGTGTCTCCTCTAATGTTGCTGGAAACTGGAGAAATGGGTGCTCTGGTACATAAGGAAGCTGAGCCATCTGCACAAAATATAAAAAAAATTTCGCAAAAAAGTCCCTACGCGTGCCGTGGTGATGGGCACGCGTTGATTCAAATGCCGCGCCACGGCTGATGAACTTTCCGCGTTGCGACGTTCGACTGTTTCGAAAAACCTCCAATTTTGTACCTGTTTTTATTCAAACCAGGCATGCACAAGGTAGCCTATCATACAACTAGCCTATCTAGGGTGAGAATTTTGCGAAAACATCACCCGGAAGACCGGCATTGGTAATTTTCTATGTTTTCTGTCTAAGCCCTAGTTGATCCGATTGTTGAGCCACAATGCAGGCATAATCTTGAAATAGTAAGTTCAGAAGACGTAACTCAGTAGTAGATAACAAAATGCAGGAGAAAACACGAAAATTTTGAAGTTTTTGATCCGAGCTCTCTTTTACCGCGTCGTGTGAAGTGATTGTGATGCGAGACGTGGGTGTTATGTACCTGATTAAACCGTCTAACCGATCGAAATCCGCGGCGCGGTAAACACTGATCCGCGACGCGTGCTTAAATGAGAATCCTTGCGCATCGGGTTCTCCCAAACACACGCAGCGTGTCTTGCTTCCTCCCGCGTCGCGCCTTTCAATTGCACCAATTCCTTACAGTTGACCCCACACTTGCTTCGTCCCCTGATTTCTTGTGACGATGATAATTAATTCCTCCCAACTACTTTGAAAACAAAGCTTAACCTACCTACGAATGGGTTGCCTCCCACCAAGCGCTAAGTTTTACGTCTTCAGTTAGACCATCTTTCTGCGGCTACGGTGGGTCATACGCCATTTGACTCTGCTGATTTCCAATTCCCACCGTTCCTTCCTCGAACCAATGCTCCTCCAGTTTCCCTGGATCAAATGGCTTACCGGTTCTGGAGTTGTCGCGCGGTTGCCGTTTTCTTATTATTTTGCGCGAATGCTTGGGGGTTGTTTTAAACCTCCAAGCTTGATCTTTTCTGCGGTATCTCTTCAAGATCACAGGTTTGACGTGGAGCGTACCCAGTGCCGCTTCCAGTAATTGTTTTGTGAAAAATTTGTTCGCATCTTGCGTGTTGTCTGCAGTTTGCGATTTTGGCCTGCAGTACCAATAAAAATTTTCCAATCGTATGGGATCGGGAGGCATAATACTGGTATGCTCCCGAATGTCCTCATCGATGATATTGATCATATCTAATTTTGCACTCATGAATGGATCATGAGTGGCGCAAAAATCTTATTTATCGTTTTCAAAGACCACATCGTCGTTATCATTTTGGTCATCGTCTAACAAGTGGGTCGGTAACAAGTGGGTCGTTACCAAGAATGAGCAACTGGCTTTTTCTGTTGATGGTACTAATTCACTCATCACCAGATCTGGACAATCAAAATTTTCAAAGTTTTCAAAAATTACGGGGTCGGGGGTGGTATTGTCATTTACGCCCCCTCCCTCAATAACCGTCTCGACTGAGTTTTCTGGTGATGGTTTTGATTCAGTCATCACCAGATCTTGAATTTCAAAAGTACCAACGATTTCAACAATTTCAGGAGTTGTTGGGTAATGTCAGTATTGTCATCTACAGCCCCCTCCACAACGTCCTCTTCACACAAATTGTCTGGTGATGGTATAGATTCACTCATCACTAGATCAACATTATCAACATTTTCAAAAACATCAAAAGTGATTGGGTCAGAGGTAGTATTGTCACCTACAACCTCTTCCTCAACAACCTGTTCGACCATCTTGGTGGTCTCATGAATTTCCCAAGGTGTATGGCCTTCCATCACAGGTTCAGGTGATGCAGGTTCACACACAATATTATTGGTATTAACATCACTCGCCTCGGGTTCTGGCGAGTATGGTATAAATCCCATATTTTCACTCAACTGATCCACCGAATTTTGCATTCTTGAAAGGGAATTGGCTATATCCTTTTCCATTTGGTAGGTACTAGCCATCATTTCCAGCATGTGAGACCACATCGTGGAACTTTCAGATTGAGTTGGCTCCTCGGTCCACCATCCATTGTCATTGAATGATCCAATGTTGCAATCATTCTCGTAATGGTTGTCGGCCAGACTTTCATACTCCCCACATGTGTCATTATTGGTTTACCGATTTTGTTCATACTGATTCGGGTTTCCATACCCATTGTCATTGAATGATTCACTGTTGGAACCATTCTCGTAATGGTTATAGACCGGACCACCATAATTCTTACCATATTTTCTACATCTATTATTGTAATAGACCGGGCCGCCATACCATGCATTTAGGACCGGGTACATGTAATCGCCCATTGTGAGGACGTACACATACAGAAAATTAAAAACTAAAAATCAAATATCAAAAGAAAAATAAAAAATTTGACACAGAGTGTCAAGCACACAACTCCCCGGCAATGACGCCAAAATTTGACATCATCGCAGTCGCCGATGCGGTCAAAAATACTAGATTAAATATCTTACAACACACTAGCTAGTGGAAGTAAGGGTCAAACCGTGGATACCGTGGTTGAATCTGTGTCAAGAAACAACCGATCTATAGTGTCTCTCTATAGATGGTGTTGATCCATCCACGCAATGAAATCCAAACAATACGAAATTACCGAAAACATAAACTTGTAACTACCAAACTATTCAAATCCAAATCTCACTCAAACCAAACCAATACGTTCTGATCCTGAGGTATTCTCAGAAAATCAGAATCGTCAAACACAAAACAATCAATCAAACGAGTAAATATCGTAAACCGAAATCGAAACCAAACAATAAACGAAACCGAATGATTGCATTAAAACTAAACCAAACCAGAAGCCAAATGTTTCTGACTTCGGTCGATAATCCAGATCTACGCGGTCCAGCGGGTTCTACAAGTCAGAAGCGTTGAGCACATGCGATAAACAATACCGAAAAACGAGAAATAAAACTAAAACTAGCAATCTACCAACTATCAATCAATGGAATACGAAAAATACGAGTCGAAGAAGCCTGAGTTCCACTCAAAGGTCGGGTCTTCGCTCCCGAATTACTAACCGGAGGCCTCTATTTATAGTTGTGAAAATTCCCTGGACGCGGCGCGCAGAGGTCAAATCCGCGGCGTGTCCTTATCTGTAATCCCGATGTTCGCACTTTGAATTTTGAAACTCTGATCTGATCCGCAGCGCACGTGTCTTCTAAACCGCGACACGCGTATGCTTTCGCCTGAAAGTGGACTTCATTCCAAACTTCGTCATTTTGCATGCTTTTAACCCCTGTATTTCACATAATTCGTACACAAGCACTAGACACAAAACATGAGTAATATAACAGTTTCAGATATAGATTTTACTCAAAATAGGACTCAATGATGACTAAAATACTTGATATTACTAGGCATCGTCAGCACCACTACCATATATTCTCACACAAACGTTTTGCAAACCTGCACCCTACTAGAACATGATAACGGTTTTTAGGTATAATATTGCAAAAGTTACAATCCGATGAGGGTAGGTTAACACCCCCGAATCAATGCATGCTTTGTTGGTATGCCTCCTATATTGACATTTCAAATAAAGCATGATACCTTAAATGGACCTTCTTGTAGCCATTTCATGCTACTATCACTTAAAGAGTTTGTATGATGGCAATCGAAACTTACCCCTCACGCTTTTCATCGTAGATGTCATTTACAGCTAGTGCGGACCTCCAATCATCCGTTCTAGCCAACTTTTTGAAAATATGATTATAATTAAGGCCTTCTTTTATAAGCTCTTTTTCGGTTCCTGCAATATTCTTCTGAACTCCCGTGATGGTTCTATTGGACAGTTTATCTGCCAGCTTATATTCAAGAATATGAATCCCGACTACAATTTGACTCCAAAGGGACACCAATGAGCCTCTTAATCACCTCCACCACTTTACCATTAGACCAATGTTGAGGGCTCTTAACAAGCCCTCACCAATCACGCTGTGTTCTTTAGGTCCCACAACTTTGTCCCATGAAATCTCCTCCTTATACGTGAAGGGAATCTATGCAATCAATGAACACAAAATATTCCTAAGGTTCACATGCAACCCTAATAAGATCTATGTTTTCTTCTATGAAGATTAGAACTAAAAACCTAAAGGATACAATTCAATTCTAAAGAAGAATTAGGAAAACCAACCTTTGATCTTATGATCCTTCAAGCAAGCAGCAAAAGAATCCTGCCTCAAATGCAAGTCACACCCAAGTGATAGAAGAATTAGTCCAGCAGAATAATTCCAGAGAGATGGAGGCGTGGGATTTAGGGCACCCAGGGGGTTCCTTATATAGCCTCCTAGGGTTACACCTGAAACCCTAGAAAGCCTCTAAGTGGACAAGGCTTTTGGACACTTGGACCAGACTCCCCAAAACCCTAATAGGGTTTCGCCAAAACCCTGGAGGCTCCTCCAGGGTGGCGCCAACTTTGCCCCAGGTTTTTACCTGGCCAGTTATTCAACTATTGAATAAATGCCAAACCAGTCCCTGCACCTTTTAATTAATTAATTTAATCACTGAATTAAATCCAATTAATTCTAGATTAAATCTTAATTAATTATAATAGTTTCTAATTAATATATTAACACTTAAATATATTAATAAACCATATATATATATATTTTTTATTGATTTATTATACAATTAATAAATCAACTATTCTCTCTATTGAACTATATATCTATCATCCATCTATGAGGGCAACCCAAATGGACTTTGATTCTATTCATAAGATAAATACAATTATAAGTCATGGCTTAGACACCTAATCCAACAGTCTCCCACTTGGATAAGTCTATGACTTTAATTGTCTGAACTCTGACCCAATCAGTTCTGTCCAAAGATAAGTGATCTGATGATCCTCCATCCAACAGGATATTTTCAGACTCAAGACATGGACTAACATCAATCTTGGTCTGATACTCTATTTCTCGATTTCTGATTTGCATATGACTTTAGAGACTACTAATTGAACACATCAATTAGTCCTGGTTGGCCAACACTTTCAGTCAACTTCAAAATCATCGGGAGGCCTACATATATCTGTTTCCCATTGGGTCAGGGGACGGATAAGTTTCGACATATATGTCCATATCTTTTGCGGGTCCGAATACATACAACAATGCGTTTTATAACACCGAGTTACTGGCGCGTTTTTCGCATTGTCAATAAGCACTTGTATCGCAAATAACAGATCATATCTCTCCACTTAAAGATCACAGGATATTATCATCTTAACATTGCTCGTGATATAATCCATGAAGCAATATGTTAAGCGCGGGTTTATCCAATACTCAAATCTCTATTTTCTAAGTACTCATGAACGTTGCAGCAGTCTTACTGCAATGTCTAACTCATTAGACAGTCTGCAACCAATTTATGACAGTCTTAGTTCATACTTACTTCCTAACAGTATGATCGACTGTGGAGTTTTAAATAATCTAATTATTAAGGAAGTTAAACATGCAAATATAGAAACACAGAAATAAACAATTGACAAAGGCAGTAACAATACTCATTTATAAATCTCAATTATAAAATCACTGAGTCAATTACATTTATACTGTTATAAGTTTCTAATCTATCTAATTGCTAAAACTAATATCATCCTTCAATCCAATGCTCCGAGCATGCTGATTGTGCTTGATCCTATTCAGAGCCTTAGTCAAAGGATCTGCAAGATTGTCTTCTGATGATACTCGCTTAACCAGTAAGTGCCCTTCTTCTACTTGATGTCGAATGTAGTGGTACTTTCTTTCGATATGTCTGGACTTTCCATGGTCTCGCGGTTCCTTTGTCAAGGTGACCGCTCCTTCATTATCGCAGAAAAGTTCCACCGGGTCCTGAATGCTCGGGACAACTCCAAGGTCCCCGATGAAGTTCTTTAGCCAAGCCGCTTCCTTAGACGCTTCACTTACTGCGATGTACTCTGATTCGCACGTTGAATCAGCCACCGTTTCCTGCTTGGAACTTTTTCAAGTGACCGCTCCACCGTTCAAAAGAAATACCCAGCCCGACTGGGACCGTCCACTGTCCCTATCTGTCTAGAAGCTGGCATCTGTATATCCACTCACTTTTAACTCATCACTGCCACCAAGGACTAATACCATATTCTTTGTCCTTCGCAGATACTTGAGTATGTTCTTGACTGCAATCCAATGTGCTTTTCCAGGATTACCCTGGAACCGACTAACCATGCTCAGTGCATAGGGTACGTCGGGACGAGTACATGTCATAGCATACATGATCGACCCTACTGCCGAAGCATAAGGCACCCGACTCATTTCAGCTATTTCCTCATCGGTACTTGGACTTTGAGTCTTACTCAATTTAGTATTACTTTGGATTGGTAATTCTCCCTTTTTGGAATTTTCCAAGTTAAATCTCTTTAACACCTTTTCCAAATATGTACACTAGCTTAAACCTATCAATTTTCTCTTTCTATCTCTAAGTATTCTTATCCTGAGAATATAAGCCGCTTCCCCTAAGTCTTTCATGGCGAAACACTTCCCGAGCCAAGCCTTAACATTTTGCAGGGTCGGAATGTCATTTCCCATGAGCAGTATGTCATCAACATACAGCACCAGGAAAGTGACTATACTCCCACTAGCCTTGACATATACACAGGACTCATCTTCACTCCTAGAGAAACCAAACTTTTTGACTTTCTCATGGAAGCAAAGATTCCAGCTGCGAGATGCTTGCTTCAACCCGTAGATTGATCTTTCAAGCTTACATACTTTATCAGAGTGCTTTGTGTCTACAAAACCTTCTGGTTGACTCATGTAAACATCTTCAGTCAGTTTCCCGTTAAGGAAAGCGGTTTTGACATCCATCTGCCAGATTTCATAATCATGAAGTGCAGCTATGGCAAGCATTATCCTGATTGACTTAATCTTGGCTACTGGTGAGAAGGTTTCATCATAGTCAACCCCCGGGGTTTGAGTGAATCCCTTCGCAACCAGCCGAGCTTTATAAGTATGCACTTTTCCATCCATGTTGGTCTTCTTTTTGAAGATCCACTTGCATCCGACTGTCTTTCGACCCGGTACATTGTCAACCAAGTTCCAAACTTGATTGTCATACATGGACTTTATCTCGCTGTCCATTGCCTCTTTCCATTTTGCAGACTCGGGGCCTACCACTGCTTCATGGTAGTTAGCCGGCTCATCCAAATTAGTCAATGTACGATCACTGAATAACGTGTCTCCGTCCGAAGTAATATGGAAACCATAGAACTCGGGCGGCATGCTAACTCTACCTGAACGCCTAAGGGGCAACGAAATGTCGGTGGGTCCAACAGGAACTTCTTCCTCATGTTGGTTGCTGGTTTCTTCCAAGGTTGTTTCATCGGGCGTCTCCTGAATTTCTTCGAGATCGATCGTACTCTCACTGTCCTTTTTGGATATGAGTTCTCTCTCTCGAAAGAACCCCCGTCTTGCTACAAAGACCACGTCCTCGCTCGGTCTGTAGAACAAGTATCCAAAAGACTGTTTCGGGTATCCGATGAAGTAACACCTCTCACTTCTTTCTGCAAGCTTATCTGAAGTATCTCGTCTCACGAATGCTTCACAGCCCCAGACTTTGATGTGTGCCAATGAGGGAACTTTCCCCGTCCACATCTCGTGCGGTTTTTCGCAACCTTCTTGGTTGGGACAAGATTTAGGATATGGGCGGCAGTCTCTAAGGCATACTACCAGAAATGGATTGGAAGTGAGGCTTGAATCATCATGGAACGAACCCTGTCCAACAAGGTTTGATTTCGCCTCTCAACAACACCATTCAGCTGAGGTGTTCTTGGAGGCGACAACTGTGAAACAATTCCACATTCCTTGAGGTAATCGAGAAACTCGATACTAAGATACTCAACTCCTCTATCGGATCTAAGCATCTTTATCTTTCTGCCCAATTGATTTTTCGCTTCATTCTTAAACTCTTTGAACTTTTCAAAGGTATCCGACTTATTCTTGATTAAGTAGACATACCCATATCTACTAAAATCGTCGGTAAAGGTCACATAGAACCGCGTGCCATCTTTAGTGGTTATTCTGAAGGGACCACACACATCTGTGTGTATGATATCCAACAGACCTTCACCTCTTTCAAAGGAACCTTTGAATGGTGATTTTGTCATCTTGCCAAGTAAGCAAGATTCGCATACATCATCCGACCCGAGGTCGAATGATTCCAACACTCCATCCTTTTGGAGTTGGGCGATGCGTTTCTTGTTTATATGGCCAAGGCGACAATGCCACAGACATGCCTTTTCTATACCGCTAGAAGCATCAATAGCTAATACATTTTTATCATAATTATCAACACACATAATAGATTCATACACTCTATCAGAAGGCATAGCATTAAATATGAAAACATTATTTTTGAAAACTGAAATTGAACCATTCAATTTATTAAACTCGTAATAAAAGCCTTGTTTAAACAATGCATGAAATGAAATTATGTTCTTTGCCATATCAGGCGCATAGCAACAATTATGTAAATCTAATCTAAATCCACTACTCAACATCAGTCCATAAACACCGATCTTGGTAACAGGTGACATTCGCCTATTCCCCATGACCAGGTTCAGTCTGCCATGCTTTAGCTCCCTACTTCCTCTAGGCCCTGCAAATCAGAACAGATATGAAAACCACATCCTGTATCAAGGACCCATAAACGGGAAAAAGATGAGTTATTAGATATAGAATACGTACCTGCCTGTGACGGTTTCACTTTACCGTCATTGACGTCCTGCAGATACGTTGGGTAGCTCCTCTTCCAATGACCCTTCTGCTTGCAGTAAAAGCAGTCGGCCTCTTTGGGGTTCCGAACATGTGGAATTCCGGAAGACTTACCTTTCGGGGCACCGCTAGATGACCCGACATGAGTCTTTTCCCCCAGTTCTGCTTAGGAGGGCCTTTCCGTTTCTTTCCCTTTCCGGAGCCAATAGCCAGGACAGGCGGGTTGACAGGGAGCACAACCTTTCCCTTCATCCCGTCCTCAACCGTACGAAGCATGTGGTGTAACTCAGCTAGATTTGCTTGGTTGTTGTTCAAATGATACGCCAGTGTGAACTGGTCATAAGAACTGGGCAAGGAGTTTAGCACTATGTCAACTGCTAAATCGTCATGGACAGGCATTTCCAGCTTTCTAAGCCTTTCCACATAACTATGCATCCTCTGCACATGTGCACAGATGGACTCGCCCTCCTTGGGCTTGCTGTTAGTGAAAGCTTTTACAACCTCACTCCTTTCGATGCGCTCTTGCTTACGGAACCTTTCCGCGAGCTCTTTGCGCATCTCGTAAGGCCAATAGTCCTCATAGGTACGCTGCAGTTCAGGGTTCATAGTAGCGATCATGATGCAAGCCACTTTGGTTGCATCATCAGAGTGTTTAGTGTACGCAGCGATTTCCTCGGGAGTAGCGGTTTCAGTGTCCACATCAACAAGCTCGGTTTCCAAAACATACTCTTTATGTTCAAACCTTAAAGCCATTTTGATGTTGCGGATCCAGTCATTATAGTTGGTGCCGTCCAACGTCACCTTTGAGCATAATGACAGAATCGAGGTGACATTACCGGGATTTAAGTGGGGAACGGATTGGTCAGAAGACATCTGAACAAGAATAAGGTGGTTTTAATTAGATATAATAATAATAATAACCCTTATATTCACCCAAGAACAAATATAAGGCTAGGATCCTACAATAACAATCTACAATACCGAAAAAGGATGCCGTAATCAATATTGTAAATTTTATCAGGTAGGCGAATGACGATTCAGCCAATTCCACCGCGGAAACATAATCATATTATAATGGAATTCCTAGTTTCTTTGAGATTTACCGAACTGTTCAATAGCATGTTTTAATCTCGGGAATGCCCCACTGTTTGTGACTGGGATACCGAGGATCACAAACCGGGTGTGAATAACCATGAAAATTGCTTGGTACTCTTGAAGTCAATTGTCATCTCTAATTAACGTGCCGGTAATCCACACACGCTCCATTAATAATGAAAAAATCAAGAAACCATCGCGACTCATTGCGGAACCCAGTTGGGGTGCCGGTAAACCACACACGCTCCACCAACGTTCCACAAAGTGCAATGTGCAATTTCATGGATTAGCACCAATTCACATTTTTAACCTAAAGTAACTAGATTGGGGTTTGTTTTAAGGTTCTAGTACTTTCAATTATAGCATTATACTTTTAAGAGGCTTTAGCGGTTCTATCATATCCGTTCGGCTAACGACACTCGACTGACCAGGAGAGCGGTGGGTAAGAGTAGATACCCATTAGAGTAACATTTTATAGTCACTCGCCTTATACCCTCTTTATAGGACAGTTTTGTGAATGAGGCCTACTAACGGTAGACTAACCAATTTTTCTTATATATATTAAATTAACTTTTAATCATAAATATATATAAGATATATTTTAATCTCATTAAAATATTTTAGAATTAATTTTATCTTAATTTTTGCAAATTTTAACTAATTTTTTGAAAATTTTAATTAATTCTTTAAACCGATTTAATTGGTCTTTTAATTAATCAATTAATTAAATAAATTAAATCTAGGATAGATATTATCAAATTAATTATTTATCATGGTCCCTATGGTGATCGAAATTAGCAAGGCACACAAAGGGGTTCAAGTTATTTCAATTATTCCAATTACCAAAAATAACAACATACTTTTATGGCAAGCAAATCAAGCAACCAAAAGGGGGGACCAAAGGGGATGGCGGCTAGGGTTAGGAAACTCTAGCCTTGAAATCGACAAGGCCATCTCCAAGGGTTTAATTTTCGCCAAAAACCCTTAGGCACAAAACAATTCATGCAGTTCAAATCAATTCACAAGAAAACAACCTGGCTCTGATACCACTGAAGGGTTTCTATGCAATCAATGAACACAAAATATTCCTAAGGTTCACATGCAACCCTAATAAGATCTATGTTTTCTTCTATGAAGATTAGAACTAAAAACCTAAAGGATACAATTCAATTCTAAAGAAGAATTAGGAAAACCAACCTTTGATCTTATGATCCTTCAAGCAAGCAGCAAAAGAATCCTGCCTCAAATGCAAGTCACACTCAAGTGATGGAAGAATCAGTCCAGCAGAGTAATTCCAGAGAGATGGAGGCGTGGGATTTAGGGCACCCAGGGGGTTTCTTATATAGCCTCCTAGGGTTACACCTGAAACCCTAGAAAGCCTCCAAGTGGACAAGGCTTTTGGACACTTGGACCAGACTCCCCAAAACCCTAATAGGGTTTCGCCAAAACCCTGGAGGCTCCTCCAGGGTGGCGCCAACTTTGCCCAGGTTTTTACCTTGCCAGTTATTCAACTATTGAATAAATGCCAAACCAGTCCCTGCACCTTTTAATTAATTAATTTAATCACTGAATTAAATCCAATTAATTCTAGATAAAATCTTAATTAATTATCATAGTTTCTAATTAATATATTAACACTTAAATATATTAATAAACCATACATATATATTTTATTGATTTATTATACAATTAATAAATCAACTATTCTCTCTACTGAACTATATATCTATCCTCCATCTATGAGGGCAACCCAAATAGACTTTGCTTTTATTCATAAGATAAATACAATTATAAGTCATGGCTTAGACACCTAATCCAACAATACGTTCAAGTTGTTCTAAGACACCGTCCGAATCTAAAAATAATAAGAAGTATTAGGAAGGTATATTGTCAAGATCCGCTTTAATAAGCGTAAGTCTACACCCAAATGACAATACTTTAGTTTTCCAAGAGAATAACTTTGAGTTAAACCGATCAATAATTGGTTTCCAAATTTTTCTTGAGCTTCATGTTGGCACCCACGAAAACCCCAAGGTATTTGAATGGGAGGGATCCCGCCTCACATCCAAGAATATAGACACTTCTTCCAAAATCCCTCGATGAGACACAAGTACCATATAATTTGGATTTAGAGAAGTTCACTTTAAATCTGGACACCGCATAGAAGCATCTAAGTATCCTAGCAAGATTCTTCATATTAGTTTGAAATAATTTACCCACAAATAATGTGTCATATGCGTAGAATAAATGAGAGAGAGAGATAGGCCGCTGTTTGGATTTTTAATTCCTTTATATATTCCTTTAGCACAGGCCGTTGAGAGTGCAACATTAAGCCTCTCCATAGCTATTATAAAAAGAAAACGGGAGAGAGGGTCCCCTGGCCTTACACCCTTCGATATATTAAACTCAACTGTGGGAGCACCATTGGCAAACATCGATGCCCTAGATGATCGCAAGTACCCGTTAATCCACATGAGCCATTTGTCACCAAAACCCATTTGTATAAGTACAGAATTTAAATACCCCCAATTAATCGAGTCGAGTGCTTTGTCAAAGACAACTTTAAACATTAATATATTTTTCTTTGATTTTTTCTCCCATGAACACAATTCATTAATAATAAGGGGACCATCTAGAATGTTTCTTCCTTCTACGTATGTCGTTTTTACTTGCCCTATTACATCTCTGATCACCCTTTTTAATGGTAAGGCAACTATCTTAGGCGATGATTTTGTACATGCATCGAATAAGACTTATGGGCCAATAATCACTCAAGGCTATGGGGTCTTCAATCTTGGGCACCAATGTAATAAATGAAGAGTTGCACCCCATTTCAAGAGTGCCAAATTCCTCAAAATATTGAACAAATTGCATGGCATCCCATTTCATTGTTTCCCAAAAGGTCTTGATAAATTTAAACGTGAAACCGTCCGGTCCCGGGGCGCGATCGCTACCACATTCCCATGTCGCCATTTTTATTTCTTCTAAAAAATAGGAGATGCCAAGCCTGTCGTATTTTCAACACTAATGGACCGGAAATTAGAGTTTATGAGTTTAGGCCATGAAGTGCATGGTTCCCGAAACTTTTCCATAAAATCTTAAGATCTCATCTTTTATTTCGTGCACGTCCTCCGTCCATCTCCCGTTTATCGATAGCCCATTAATCTGATCTCTTTGATTTTTGTGTATTTATGACGCCATGAAAAAATCACGAGTTTTCGTCACCATCAACAACCCATTTGAGCTGAGCTTTTTGTTTAATATCTAGGACATTCATTCTTTCGAGTTCCATAACTCACTACAAAGCATGGTTACGTTCATTTCATTCAACTTCCGTCAATTGCTAGGCTTCCGATTTATGGTCCAGATTTTCAACGGTAGACCGAAGATTAGAGATCTCCATGGCTTCGATCACTTTGGATTTGCTCCTTTACCTTTTAATGTTCTTTTTCAGGAACAGAAGTTTTGCCGATAAGAATGCATCAGTTGTCCCATATCCTCTAAACTCACCCAAGAAGTATTAACTAAGTCTTCAAACCATTCTTTATATATCCACAAGTTGAAGAATTTAAACAGAGGTTGCCTAAAGTCAGCAGACTATGAAAGTAATGTTACTGGGCAACGGTCGGATAGTTCACGAGGGTAGGCTATGACTTTTGCAGAGGGGAACCTAGCTAGAAAATTAGAACACACCAAGAACCGGTCCAACTTACTTAATTTTGCTATGTCGTGGCTGAAATATGTGAATCGATGGCCTCCCATATTCCAAGGAAGGTGGTTCATCTCCCAAATTTCAAATTTTCCCCTTGTCGATCTGTGTAGCGTCCCTCGGAGTTATATCACCATTCTCCCATAGTTTAGTTCCATTCGTTGATGATATTTGAATCTAGTAGTCAATTTCGTTAACATGTGGTTGTTGATCCAATCGTCTATCTTCTCCAGCTAATTCATTCATGCTTCTATCGCCCACTATCGCCCACATTTAGTTCAACCGTTGCTGACACATCTAGTGATTTTGGACCTTCACACTGGTCGGGCCTGAATTCTCCGTCTTCAGGTTCATCATTCTCCTTGTTTGCCCATACGTTAGATATCCCTTTAACGTCTTCTTCACCATATTCTTCATCAAAGTCGACTAAGAACATTTATTGCTTCGACGAATCTGAATATCAATACTAGGTCATCAATTCAATTGAAACACAAAACATAATTCTAAATCTGAAACTCGATGTAAATATATAAGTTGATTCAATTGTGTTTTCATATAAGGAAACATGTGATGTGTTTAGATGACAAATACAACAAATAAAATGGTAACGAAAGCATCAGCTAAGCAAAACTAAAATAGAAAAGTTGGGATCCATGTTCAACAAAACTAAACATATAACAAAGTTAGGGTTTTATATCTTTCTTGAACTTGGATAAACAAAATCCAAAATGTGCGGATGTTCGGCTATTTTTCTATATTTGAAAAAAGTTTTTTCACTTGGTTAAAAATTTGTACTCTATCAAATGGTTAAAGAGTAAATTACTTACGATGTATTTCGTTCTAATGATGATTAAATATGATTTTGAAAAACTCATTGAAATAAGAACAAGCTTTCACTAGTAGAAAAATGGCTTTTCATAACAGACAATGCTTTTTCACTTGGTTAATAATTTGTACTCTATCAAATGGTTAAAGAGTAAATTACTTACGATGTATTTCGTTCTAATGATGATTAAATATGATTTTGAAAAACTCATTGAAATAAGAACAAGCTTTCACTAGTAGAAAAATGGCTTTTCATGACAGACAATGCCTGTCATAAATGGCCATATAGATGACAGACAAATGTCTATCATTGAAAGCCATGTCATAAATTAAAGATGACATGCTTTGTCTGTCATAAATTTACGACAGACATTTATGACATACATTTATGACGGACAATGCCTGTCGTAATTTTGAAAATATGACAAACATTTATAAATCTCATATGACATACATTTTTCTGTCGTAAGACATACATTTACGACGGACAATGCCTGTCATAAATTTGAAAATATGACAAGCATTTATAAATCTCATATGACAGACATTTGTTGAAGCAGCTACCAAGATTCTTGTAATGCTGGCGCCACGTGAGATAATGACACTGTCCCTCATGGAAACGAATTGTTGTCCATGACTCGATTTTCCCAAATCAAATATGTCTGATAAGAAGCTTAGTATTGAATTTGATGCCTCCCTGAATACCACCACCAAATATTATTATTGTAATAAATTCATAAATAAATCGAAAAAAGAAAAGAGGGGTGAGTGACTTGTGTTGCACTGTGATTCCGATCATGGAGCATTCCACCAATGAGGGGAATATGGGAGATTGAAACAGCAAATGTGGACAATAACGCATGCATCTTGAAGCCACTAAGAAACAATCATCTGCTATATCTGGTCTGGCAATAAAGTCCTACAGATTCGGTATTTAACTATTATTAAAAACTAAATTAAGAAAATAAATTTTGATTATTTAGGAGGTAAAATCATACCTGACTTTTTGTAAGCATACAAGCTGTATTGCTAAATAGGGATTCAATCAAAACTTTTAAGTAATCTGCACAAGGATCGGATCCAAATATCTACAATATAGTTTTTTCAGTAAATGCTATTTTTTATTGATAATGGTTGGAACTTTTTTAAGATGGAATTTTATCTTTATAACTTCACTAGAGAGATATAAGAAACATGGTTGGTGGTGTTGTTTATATAATCCGTGTATTTCCTCAAGCATTGCTCCAATTGTCACTCCCATAAACCTCTTTGATGTTCTCACCTTAATAAAAACAATTATTTTTTTATAATTATTAGCATAAAATAAAGAAGGTATAGAACTTATAAGATCATATAATATAGAATTGAACTTACAGCATGTTTACATGCCCGGCATAGTGATTCCATTGTCCACATATCCCAAGCACGACTACATTAAATTCAGAAAACAAAAGATTAAATGAAAAAAATAGCAACGTACTTTTGTTTATTGGTTTAATAGAGCATCCTACTTCCATTTCTTTCTATTACAACATTGTACTTTCAAAAATCTACTCAATTATAGCAGTGAAAATTGCTTGATATTTAAAGGGTGTTACTGTAACTGGATAGATTTTCAAAGTACACGTTGTAATAGGAAGAAATGAAAATAGGATGCTATAATAAACAAATAAACGAAAGTACATTGCTATTTCTTGTAGTTAACCATATACAGCGAAAGTATACTTACATATCAAAGATAGCTTTGAAAAGTGGCCAAAGTCTTTGAATTGCATCAGCAACAGCTTCCGGATTATTTACATATCTACAAATAATTCATATATTTCAAAATATTAAATAAACTTAAATCATAAATGGAGAAAAGAAATTGTTTTGGTACCTAAATATATTTGCAAGCCGGTCAATATGAACAGTGATTTCATGAGCAGGTTTTTGACCTAATACCGGAGGACCCTGATTTCATACACAATAAATTATTTAGTATCACAATGGCATAACCATAATTATCTTTATTAATCCGTTGACTAGTCAACTCAAACCTGTAAAGGTGCAACAACATGTATGCAAAGAGCCTCAAGGACTTTCTTAGCCTGGTCAGGAGGAAGCTCAGAGATAACTATACTGCAATTAAAGATTTATGAGAATTTTTCTTTTTCTTTATCTTTTTCATTTAAATTAATTAAAAATATTCAATATTGTAGTGGTACCTTAAGGCTTCAACCAAATGCAATGAATCTTGAGCTGCAACTTTAAAAGAACCTTCACCAGTCATTGCCCTTTGGTATATTTGAAAAAGACCATCTAAAGATCCACATAACTTTTTCCCACAATCTAAAAACAATAACATGGATTTTATATTTTTATTTAAATCTATAATTTTTAAAAGTAAATTGCTATAAAAGTAAAGAAAAAAAGATTACAATACCATCACAGATGTGTCTGAAAGCCAAGGCAGCTACTGCTGCTGAATCTTCAGACATAAGCATGCCACTAACAAGAATATCAATGACTGAGGGAAAAAAAGGCATTCCACTTGGTGCAGCATCAATCCACTTAGAATAGAATGTGCAAGGATGATGGGAGAGGAGAAGATCTAGACTTCAGGTCAATCAAGAAAGTTTTAAACAGAGAAGATCATAAGAGAATAGTGTACCAGATTGCAGGTCACGCAAGGTATGGTGTTACAGGAAAGATCGGCATGGCTGATCACAACTAAAACAATGGTTATTTGATTTAAACTACACCTAAAATTCCAAAAGAACCAAAAAGGACCAAAATGCCCCTGTCTAGAAATCCAGCAAACCCATCTCCCTACAGCAAGAAAACCAAGAAACAACTCCAGCTATATGAATTACACCCCAATCCAGCAGCAAGGAAGTTCCGCAATTGTCAATGCTTCTTAAATTAGAAGCCTTGACCCTTCTAATAGCATCCTACTATGGGAATATAGTCAAAAAAGGCATTGAATGATTAATGTGCTCATTGACAGTTTGGAAAAAGATGGAAACTGTTGAAATCAACATGGGACTGACTTGTAGGTAGTATTGATGGGTATAACTTGTATTAGGGGTGCTTAGCTGTGTGCATGAGTTTATTAATAGCATAATAGTATTGATCAGGTGTTGATAATTCCAAATTGGACAAAGAGTTATCTCAAGAAATAGCGACAGGTACAAGCAGTCACTATTCATGCCACCAATAACTACTTTGTTACAGCTTCTCTTGACAATACATGGTGCTTCTATGAGCTATCTTCTGGTCTATGCCTCACACAGTTCCTTATGGCTTCTCCAAATCTCATTACTTTGACACTGAATAATCAAAAAATTGGAATCATAAATAGTTTATCCCAATTTGGTAATTCCTTATTGACAAGCTAATAGAGTAAACGTAGGGTTCTTTGTCAGAGTGTATCCCAATTCATCTGTCAATCGATACTCATTTCATTGTTCAGACTTCATCTCAACGGAGAATCAAAGTGCACTGAATTTTGGGGGAAATTGGAGGAGTGACTGCCCTAAACGTTCGTTGATAACCAGTACGTACTTGTGGAATACTTGCTATTATTGACCAGGTATATTGTAATAGTTGGATTTAGGCTTTTATAACCACGTACCTTACTTAGAAGCCCTAAACGTTCATTGATTTCGTGATCGGTGGCATCAATTGCGAGGCGGAACAGCTATTTCCAGAATGTTGGTGCAGTAGCCCAAAACCATCAGTGGAGTAGTGGAGCAGTAGCCATAAAACGCCGCTGGTAGACCTAATCGTCGGTGGAGGAGCACTAGTAAGCCTAATCGCCGGTGGAGGAGCACTAGTAAGCCTAATCGTCGGTGGTAGAGCACTGGTAGAGTAGTGGAGCGTGCTAACGGACGAAAAGGATGTATCGCGAGGGAAGGAAAGGGGTGAAATAGAGGGAAAGAGGAAAAAATAAAACGAGGTAAAATGTGCCCCGTGACTTTTTCAAAACGTGGCCCGTGTTTTTGTTTATGTTAGATTTCATAACATGAAAATATGACATATAAATCTGTATGTCATGAATTTTGATAAAGGATGACATAATTTTATGACAGTTATTTTTTTCTGTCGTAATGTTTAAATTTTTACACAAAGATGACATATTTTTTATGACATACGTTTTTTCCTGTCATAAAACAATGTCTGCCATCGTTCGTCTGTCATGGAAAGTCATTTTTCTACTAGTGTTTACAAAACCCACTGTTCTAATCGCATTTGAGTTCGATGGTCTAATTATATTAAACTTTACAAAAACAAATAAAACAACTACCATACATTAAATTTCCACTAGACGATTATAAAGTCAAAAAACCTTTTGAATGAAATCATCAATGAAATTTACCTAATCAAAAGACGAAGTAGTTATATTTCCACATTATATAATCTCGGATTGGCCAAAGGGCTTGTAGGCCACCGGCATCATCAGGTGTTGCCCTCCCTACTTGAGGTCGACGGTTCTAGTGTCGTATGAGACATAAATGGTGTTAATGTGTATTTTTTTGATTCTATTCGCACATTGACCGCCATGGAAAAGTTACTTTTTTTATTCTATTCGCACATTGACCGCCATGGAAAAGTTACTTTTCACAAAACCATCCGTTCCAACTCCTCCAAACCTCTGAAACTATAAGATTGCCTTCATGGACGAGTTAGCTCCTTCCGTGCATGTAGGTACTGTTCTTTTCTTCTCTGACAATAAAGATAACAACCCATGTTTCTTGACCGACTAGAGAAACCACTTGAGAAAACCTTAAAACGATATTACCCTCTGGCTGGGAGATACATCCAGGAAATGTGCGCGGTTGACTGCAATGATCAAGGTGCCGAATTTATATATAGTAGTCAATATGAGAATTCCAGATATTCTTGATTCCCAATGGGATGCTAAGTTGATTGACATTCATATCATCTTTTATGCTTGGAGGTGGTGATGAAATAACGTACCCTATACTTACAATTCAAGTAAACACTTTCCTGTGTGGAGGTATTGGACTAGGTGTAGGTATTTCGCATAGAATTGCTGATGCTTCCACACTCTATTCATTTCTGAACGAATGGGCAGCTATGAGCCGAGAAGATAACGAAACTGATTTCACTGGGTCGGGTTTCAACATACCCTCTTTGTTTCCTGGTCGTGATCTACCTCCCTACAAAATTGTACCGACTAATATAGTCACTAAGAAACTTTCATTTAGAGAGAGTGAGATAGCACACATGAAAGCGCAATTCGTGATCAATGACAAAAACGACACCCAATATTTGTCAAGGGTACAGATAGTATCAGCGATCATATGGAAGACTCTCGTCAATGTTGATCGAGCAATGCACAATCATCCGAGGGATTCTTTTCTCGTCCAAGTTCTAAACATTCGGGGAAGAACTGCATTTTTAATTCCCAAAGAATATTCTTTTGGAAATTTTCTGGTGCAATGTCGCACCAAATCCAGTACTAAAAGTTTGAAGAGAAATACTCAGAAGGAAGTCATACATAACTGCTCAAAGGTACGTCATGAAAGTAACGAAGGGCAATTGATGGTTCTCAATTACTGGACATAGATGCCGAAGCACATTATTGGTACTTCACATGCAGTTTCCGTTTCTAGTTGGTGCAAGTTCCCCTTTTATGAAGCTGACTTTGGTTTTGGAAACCCCATCTGGGTAACCATCGGGAGCGTGCCGAAGAAAAATACGGTAATTTTGCTTGACGGAATGGGAGGTAATGGAGTTGATGCGTATGTTTGTATGGAACTTAAAAACGTCCCTTATTTTGAAGAGGCTTTACACAATAATGTAATTGATACCAAAAAACAATGGGCTCCATGTTGATGAACCGTTTTCTGTTGCTACAAATAACGTTCAAACCTGGGATATTAATATACATATCTATTAATAACTTTTTAGAGTTACGACGCTTATAATATACTCTGTCATTTACATTAACCAGTATCTATTATGAAAATTGAAATCTGGATGTTCCAATAACGTTTTCAAGCCGCTTGTATATAAAATTAAAACTTGTAATTACATGGTATCAGTTTTCACACCATAATCTTCTACGCTACCTACAATTGCCATTTGAAATATTCAAAAGCTCTTTGGTATTTCCTTTCTCCATTAATTTACCCAAATTCTACATTTTTTTAGTTGTAAAACCTGGCTGCTCAACAAGACTTTCTGCTTTCGGGTGCGCTGCCTCCCCTGCCGTTGCCTGTGTGACCACCACTCACCGAAGTTAGCACCAGCCACAGCCTCACGAGTGCCGCACTGGTTCTCCCTCTAACTCGCTAATCTATAACAGTAATCGTCTAGCAATGTTTCTTATTTTTTACTTTTAGTTAATTAAATGTTGTTGATTTTGAGATAAAATTCAGATGGTTCATAAATTCATATTAAATTTGACTTTTTTTGTGTTAGTGTATATTGTAGCCCATGTATATTGCAGCCCACTCATTGTATTTCTGGCCCATGTGTTCTCTCGGCCTATACGTGTGTGTATATATCCTAGGTGTTTTGTATCTTGTTGTTGAATGAGAATCATAAATTATCATTTCAGAAGATAATATGGTATCAGAGTATCAGCACCCAGGTTTTCGGGACTCTCGTTTCCCGGACTATGTCTGCCACCTCCGTCGATCTCTCCATGGCCTGAAGCAAGCGTCTCGCGCATGGTATCATCGCTTGCCACCTACGCGTCTTCTCTTCGTTCTTCTTTCCTTGGGTCGCCTTTCATTAGGCCCAATGCAACCATTTTCTGTTTGATTGGGCCGATTTAAGATTGACGGAAAAGGCCCAAAGCACCCTAGATGAACCAAGTTTTCAATCGACCCAATGTTTTTGTCTTTCTCCATTATAAATTCACATCTATCCATTGCCTTATCGTTGGGAGCCTATTCTCAATTAACTGCTTCATTAATATCTCCCAATTCCAATGCTTCTATCGCCCACATTCAATTCAACCGTTGTTGACACATCTAGTGAAGTTGGAACTTCACCTTTGTCGGGCCTGAATTCTTTGTCTCCCGGTTCATCACCCTCCATGTTCACCCATGCGTTGAATACCCCTTCACTGTCGTCTTCATCATCTTCTTCAGAAGAGTCGACTAAGAACATTTATTGCTTCGACAATTCCGAATATCAATACTAGGTCGTCAATCCGATCGGATCCCAGAACATAATTCTAAATTGGAAACTCGATGTAAATATATAAGTTGATTAAATTGTGTTTTCATATAAGGAAACACGTGATGTGTTTAGACGACAAAAACAACAAACAAAATGGCAACAAAAGCATCATATAAGCAAAATTGAAATCAAAGAGCGGGATCCATGTTCAACAAAACTTATAGCAAATTAAACATATAGCAAAGTTAGGGTTTTATACATTTCTTGAACTTGGATGAACAGTGTCCAAAACGTGCGGATATTCGGCTATTTTTCTATATTTGAATAAGTTTTTTCACTTATTTTAAAGTTTTTACTCTATCAAATGGTTAATGAGTAAATTACGTACGATTTTATTTCGTTCTAATGATGATTAAATATGATTTTGAAAAACCCATTGAAATAAGAATAAGCTTTACAAAACCCACTGTCCTAATCGCATTTAAGTTCGATGGTTTAATTATATTAAACTTTACAAAAACAAATAAAACAACTACCGTATATTAAATTTCAACTAGACGATTATATAAAGTCAAAAAATGTTTGCTGAATGAAGTCATCAATGAAATTTACCCAAACAAAAGACAAAGTAGGTAAATGTACACGCTATAAATAAAATCTCGGATTGCAGGATGAAGAATATCATCTCTCCTTTCTCATTCTCTTTGTGAAAAGTAACTTCTCCATGGCGATCCATATGCAAATAGAATCAAAAAAATTAATAAAACCATCCGTTCCAACTCCTCCAAACCTCCGAAACTATAAGATTGGCTTCATGGACGAGTTAGCTCCTTCCATGCATGTAGGTACTGTTCTTTTCTTCTCTGCCAATAAAGATAACAACCCAAAGTTTCTTGACCGACTAGAGAAACCACTTGAGAAAACCTTAAAACGATATTACCCTTTGGCCGGGAGATACGTCCAGGAAATGCGCGCGGTTGACTGCAATGATCAAGGTGCCGAATTTATATACAGTAAAGCCGATATGAGCCTTCAAGATATTCTTGATTCCCGATGGGATGCTAAGTTGATTGACAAATTCATTCCGGCTATTATGCTTGGAGGTGCTGATGAAATCACGTATCCGATACTTGCAATTCAAGTAAACACTTTCGTGTGTGGAGGTGTAGGACTAGGTGTAAGTATTTCACATAGAATTGCTGATGCTTCCACACTCTCTTCATTTCTGAACGAATGGGCTGCTATGAGCCGAGAAGAAAACGCAGTTGATTTCACTGGGTCGGGTTTCCACGTACCCTCTTGGTTTCCTGGTCGTGGTCTACCTCCCCACAAAATTGTACCGACTGATTTAGTCACTAAGAAACTTTCATTTAGCGAGAGTGAGATAGCACACATGAAAGCGCAATTCTTGATCAATGACAAAAACGACACCAAATATTTGTCAAGGGTACAGATAGTATCAGCGATCATATGGAAGACTCTCGTCAATGTTGATCAAGCAACATGCACTCAGCCGAGGGATTCTTTTCTCCTCCAAGCTCTAAACCTTCGCGGAAGAACTGCATCTTTGATTCCCAAAGATTCTTTTGGCAATCTTTTGGTGCTATTTCCCACCAAATCCAGTACTAACGATGCATCAACCCAAGGGTTAGCATATCTTTTAAGTAATACTCTGAAAGAAGTCATAAGTAACTTCACAAAGCTACGTCATGAAAGTGACGAAGGACGATTGAAGGTTCTCAGTTACTGGGCACAAATGTCAAACTACTTTGGTGCTACTTCACATTCATGTCTCGTTTCTAGTTGGTGTAAGTTCCCCTTTTATGAAGCTGACTTTGGTTTTGGAAATCCCATCTGGGTAACCATAGGGAGCGTGCCGATCAAAAATGTGGTATTTTTGCTTGACGGAATGCGAGGTAAAGGAGTGGATGCATATGTTTGTATGGAACTTAAGGACGTCCCTTATTTCGAGGAGGCTTTAGACAAGAACGCAATTGATACCAAAAAATAATGGGCTCCATGTTGATGATCCGTTTTCTGTTGCTACAAATAACGTTCAATCCCCGGATATATATATATATATATATATATATATATATATATATATATATATATATATATATATATATATATATATATATATATATATATATATATATATATATATATATATAGGGGATAGTGAATATGTGGCTGTTATATACCTAAGCTTAGGTGTAGAACCACTCAAACAATGCATTTTTAAGAAAAATAAAAGCCCATGCAACTTAATTTCTTCTAAATCATTGTACACAATTTGTTGTTCCATTTAATTCAACTTGTTTACGTGCTATTATAGTGATGTTTCTTCTTACCGCCAACTTTTATGTCATCGCCACATGCATGTGTAATACTTTTAATCACTATATTGTATGACTCATACAATACTTTTTCATCCTTTTATAATCAATCACATTGATTACGTATATTAAAGGAAATAAAAATGCATGATTTTCATAAGAAAACTAATAAATTTTGATGGTTCTACACCTAAGCTTAGGTATATAACAGCCACATATTCACTTTTCCCATATATATATATATATATATATATATATATATATATATATATATATATATATATATATATATATATATATATATATATATATATATATATATATATATATATATATATATATATATATATATAGTACAATGCTCATAATGTATTCTGGTATTTACTTGTAACCAGTACTCTATCATGAAACCTAAAATCCGGATGTTCCAATAACGTTTTCTAAGCCTTATATATATAAAACTAGGCGAATCACTACTACAGAAGTGATTTGTTGGTGCGAGGGGTTTTTTTTAATTGATGCGGTTTAACATGATAAACCGCATTATAAAGTGAAAAAAACATGATAAACCGCATTATAAAGTGAAAAAACAATTATATCGCATCGATAAAAGCAAAAACCGCATCATTTATAATGTTTGTTGATGTGGTAACTTTTAATCGCATTAAAAATTGTTTACTTAGTGCGGGTTCGTCTAATGGCACTATTAAAACCTTATTTTTACTGCGAAAGTTTACAATCACACATTTAAAACCGGGCTTTTTTACTGCGATAGTTTACAATCACATCTTTAAAACGTCATTTGTTGATGTGATAACTTTTAATCGCATTAAAACTTCTTTTATTAGTGCGGGTTTGTCCAATGGCACTATTAAAATCTTATTTTTACTGCGAAAGTTTATAATCGCACCTTAAAAACCGTGCTCTTTTAATGCGAACGTTTACAATCGCACCTTTAAAACGACATTTGTTGGATTTGGCTTGATGTTCGTCCAAAGGCAGACTAAGCCCATGTGTCAGGCTAAGCCCAAATGGCAGACTAAGCCCATGTGTAAGCCTAAGCCCATGTGGCACTATTAAAACGTTTTTTTTACTACGGTAAGTTTGGATAGCATTAAAAATCGATTGTAATTTAAATACAATAAATTTGGGGCTTTTATTAAGTCCTCGTTCGATCAAGCTTCTCCTTCTTCTTCAAGATCACCTGTCGTCTGGTTGCATTTACTTCACTTCATTAAAGCCAGTTGCATTTACTTCTCTACGGTTAAGGTGAGTTTATATCAAACCTTTATTAATTTCGTTATATAACTCCCGACAACTGAAACCTAGATTTCAAACATTTATGAACCGAATAACAGAAACATTCCTTAATTGTTGTTTATTTTAATTTTCAGATGGATCGTTATTCTTGGATGTACAAAACTTCACCTATGTCCAGAAATTATATCAAGGGAGTTGAATATTTTATTAGTGTTGCTAAAGCAGATATTGAAAAGAATGGAAGGCGGACGATTTGTTGTCCTTGCAACAAATGTAAGAACTTCGCATATTTTACTGATGCGGGTTCAATAGAGTTTCATTTGATAGAAAATGGTTTTATGCCTAATTACACTTGTTGGTCAAGACATGGAGAATCACAAGCTGATTGTATCGCATCGTCAGGCAATTTACCGAGTAATGATAACAGAGTACCAACTAACGATGATGATCAGAACTCAAATGAGCCCAACGAGAATTTCAAAGAAATGTTTGATGACATGGAGACAAATATGGGTGATGATGAACGAGGGAAGTTAAACCGTCTGTTTGAAGAAGCAGAAACACCCTTATATAATGGTTCTAAATATATGAAACTTGATGTGGTGTTGAAGTTGATGAACTTAAAGTTGAAAAACGGATGGAGCGACAAAAGTTTTACATGTCTATTAGAGTTTTTGCATGACTTGCTTCCGGAAGACAATGGATTACCACTTTCCACATACCAAGCAAAAAAAATTAATGTGTCCCATGGGATTGGAAGTGGAAAGAATACATGCATGTCCAAATAATTGCATGTTGTTCAGAAAGGAGCACGAAAATGCTCATAAATGTGTTGTCTGTGAGGCATCAAGGTATAAAAGGAAAAATAAGGACGATGAAGTTGATGACGATGTGACAAAAAATGGACCTCCGACTAAAATGCTGTGGTATCTTCCTATCATACCAAGACTGAAAAGGTTGTTTTCAGACGAGAAGGAAGCAAAGTTAGTCCGTTGGCATTCGGACGAACGGGTATCCGACAATAAACTGAGGCATGTTGCGGATTCGCCTCAGTAGAGAAACATCGATAAGAAGTATCCCGATTTTGGAAACGAGATGCGAAACTTACGGTTTGGGCTTAGTTCGGACGGGATCAATCCTTTCGGAAACATCAGCAGTCGTCATAGCACGTGGCCGGTTCTTTTATGCATTTACAATCTTCCACCGTGGCTATGCATGAAAAGGAAATACATCATGATGTCGTTGTTGATTTAGGGTCCGACTCAGCCCGGTAACGATATTGATGTGTATTTGACCCCTTTGATTGATGACTTATTAACTCTTTGGAGGACGGGTGTCGAAGTATATGATGCGTATAAAAAAGAACATTTTCGACTGCGGGCCATGATTTTTTGTACAATAAGTGATTTTCCTGCTTACGGTAACTTGTCAGGCTACAGAACCAAAGGTAAGAAAACATGTCCTGTTTGTGAAGAAGAAACAACCTGGCTATGGTTAGAAAACTGCAAAAAAGGTGTATACATGGGACATCGAAAATTCCTTCCGATGAATCATCGTTTTAGGAAAATGACTATCGAGTTTGACGGAACTGTTATGGTCAAAAGGATGAACCGACGATTTGATGTATTTTCCCGAGTTAAAGACATAAAAATTGTGTTAGGGATAAAATATAAAAATAATCCAAAATCCCTCTGGAAAAAAAGTCAATCTTTTTTTAATTACCTTACTGGAGACATTTAGATTTTCGACATTGTCTAGATGTTATGCATATAGAAAAAAACGTCTGCGAGAGCTTGACAAGCTTATTATTAGATATTAAAAACAAAACTAAAGACGGGGTTAAGGTCCGAAAAGACATGGTCATCATGGGAATACGTACAGATCTTGCTGCCGAAAAAACAACCAGAGGTTATCGTCTGCCACCTGCTTGTTATAACACATCAAAAGCAGAACAACAAAAGATTTGTCAATGTTTACATGCTATCAAGGTTCCATCAAATTATTCCTCGAACATCAAAAGATTTGTGTCCTTGAAAGACAATAAATTGCTTCCAATGAAGTCTCATGATTGCCACGTTTTGATGACACATATGATCCCAATCGCAATTCGCGGTATTTTGCAACCCGACGTCTGACACACAATCACAAAGCTTTGTTTGTTTTTTAACAACATTCATTCAAAGGTTATTGATGTCGAAGATTTGGACCGATGGCAAAACGACGTTATTCTTACCCTTTGTGAACTAGAGATGCACTTTCCGCCCTCTTTTTTTGATATAATGGTTCATCTGATAGCTCATATCGTCCAAGAGATCAAGGCATGTGGTCCTGCATTCCTCCGATACATGTACCCTTTTGAAAGGTACATGAGTATCTTAAAAGGTTATGTGAGAAACCGCAATCGACCCGAGGGCAGTATGATTGAAGGGTATACGTCTGAAGAGGTAATGGAGTTCTGCCAAGGTAATCTTGTCAACATCATATTACTCTAATCATTTTATATATTAACATGCAATATAATAATATCATTTTTGTCCACAGGCTATATGGAAGGTGTTGAAAGCATCGGTGTTCCTACAAGTCGTCATTCGGGTCGACTTGATGGTAAGGGAGGGGTTGGTGATAAAATTATCATGCCATCCTTTGATGACTTGCAACTTGCACATTTAGTGGTTGTACGACACATGACATGTCTTGCGCCATACATTGCCAAATACATGGACATATTAAAGTGAAGCCACCCGGGTAAGGATCGAATGTGGTACGCAAAAAAACAAAACGGAGAGTTAGCGAGGTGGCTGAAAGAGAATACAAGAACAGGTAACGTTGATGAAACCGTGTGGAAATTGGGACAAGGTCCAGAATGTAGAGTACATTCGTACCAAGGCTACGACATCAACGGTTACACGTTTTACACCAAAAACCAAGATGCCAAAGGTATAGTTAGAATAGGTTACGGTGACAACATCAACAACCGAATTCGATAGACAGGATCATGATATGTTGATAAGAATCGCCAGAGATTCTTACTACGATGTGATACAATCAATTTGGGAATTGAAGTATTGTGACTTGATTCTTCTAGTTTTCAGATGTGAGTGGGTCAATAACCGTACAGGTGTTAAAATCGACAATTATGGTTTTACACTTGTCGACCTTCAAACTAAGGGCTATGTAGATGAACCATTCGTTCTCGCAAAACATGTAACACAAGTTTTTTATGTCGAAGACCCGATCAAAGCAAATAGACACATTGTCTTGCAAGGTAAACGACATATTCTTGGTGTTGATAATGTTTTCGAAATGGAAGCCTACGATCACTTTGACGATCTACCACCATTTTCTGTAGGTATTCAAGAGGGAAATTTTGATAACATGCGCAGAACCACACATGTACGACCTGACATGGAAGATATTGAAATTACATAATTAGTTGGAAGATTTTTGTAATATTTAATAAAAACATTGGCATGGAGACCTTTTCATATATTTGCAAGTATGACAACATGAAATGGCATTATCTTGTTTATGTATACAGTATGTATTATTAGAAATTTCATTCTCTTCTATTTAATATGAAAATGGCATTAAAGTACTTATGGTACAACATGAAAAGGCAATGTACTTTTAAGTAGCACCAAAAAATAAAAAAAATCTGCACCAAATATATCAAAAAAGGGCATGGAAGTTTAATACGCACCCATAATTTAAAAAACCGCACCAATAAACAAAATAAAATCACCAAAGAGTAAAAGCCAACGTAATTTATACTATGTATTTATTACGAATCAGTTGTAAACGGATGAGGCCTTTGGTCGAAGTGGGAAGATGTTACCCCCCCCCACAGCCAAGAATCTTGGCCCACGATCAGTGTTCGAATCCTGATCTTGGCATTTTTGAAACGACATTCATATTTCGCATGAGAATTTTTAATATCTATTTCAAAAGTAATGAACTTTACTATAAAAAAAACTGAGGTGTTATCGGATGAGGCCTTTGGTCGAAGTGGTAATTAAGATGTTAACCCCCCCCCCCCCCCAGCCAATAACCTTGGCCCAAAATAAGTGTTTCGAATCCTGATCTTGTCTTATTTGTAATGCAGATTTTTTATTCATATCAGTAATTATCATTCGTATTTATAATGAAGACGTTTTTTAATCAAATTTATTTATTTTTTACCAATATATGTTCCAGCAAAAAGTTTAAACGCAATCGATCTAAAAATTAAAAAAACTACCCATCGATGTGTTTCAAATCTGGCAGTTATCACCAACCATTCGATTCTTACTCTAATGATTTTTTTCATTTTACGTGTATAACTTCATCACCAGACCGATCAAATAAAAACATCAAAAAGATAATCGATAGCATCACACAAAGATAAAACATAACATCCTGATCTTATCTTTTTTGTAATGCAGATTTTTTATTCATATCAGTAATTATCATTCGTATTTATAATGAAGACGTTTTTTAATCAAATTTATTTATTTTTTACCAATATATGTTCCAGCAAAAAGTTTAAACGCAATCGATCGAAAAATTATAAAATCTACTCATCGATGTGTTTCAAATCCGCCAGTTATCACAAAACCATTCGATTCTTACTCTAATGATTTTTTCATTTTACGTGTATAACTTCATCACCAGACCGATCAAATAAAAACATCCTAAATAATCGATGGCATCACACAAAGATAAAACATAACATTCATTATACATATATGGCTATGCCACCAGAAGCTTCATGCCCGGAACCGGCCCAACGACTCAGAGGTTGTCGAGCCTCTCCTTATCATTTCTCAGCAGCCCTCTGAGAAAGAAACGGGCGTCGACAACCTCCCGGAGGGCTTTAATGACCCCATCCTTTGAGTCTATCAAGCAGTACCGGAGTATGGCTTCGATGGACGCGGGTCAAGACCCACGCCCGATGTCGTTTGCCTCTTAAAGGCGTTTCTCCAGTTCTTTGATTTGTTCCATTAGTTGCTTGGTAACAGGGGAAAGGAGATTATCCATCATTATGTAGGTGGCGATATTTCTCATGCAAGCCTCAAGGATGATTGATTTCTCGGGAGCCATCCGGTATATTTTTTGATGGTTGATTTGGAAATATGGTGGGAGAGATGATCAGCGGGTGTAGCCGTGTAGGTATTTATATACAAAAAGAAGTTATTCCGGTTGTACCTGATCGTACAACATAATAAAGCATATAACAAATTAATTATGATGTTTTGGTTGCACCCTAAACCCTAACTGTCTCAAAGGATAAATTACGACGTTTTGGCTGCACCTGATATAATTACGTCCCAATAAACCGCATTAAAAAAACAATTTCGTACATCAAAAATAACTTGCATCAATAAATATATTAGAACTAAAAAAGGCACAATTTCGTTTATATAACATTATAAATTACGCATATATCTTTATAAACATTTAAATTACGTATATATCCTTGCAAACCCTAAAAACTCACATATATATATATATATATATATATATATATATATATATATATATATATATATATATATATATATATATATATATATATATATATATATATATATATATATATATATATATATATATATATATATATATATATATATATATATATATATCCAAAAAATTAATTTAATAATAAATCAATATGTAAAACAAATCTGATATCGCATCAATTATAATTGATTCGCATTAACAAAATCTCCAACAACGTGCAGTTCTCGACCTAATATGATTACAGGGATTAATGCGCCTGTTTTAATTTGCAACTCAAGGACGGCATGCCCGGTCTGAGACTCAGATTTTTTTCTACAATCATGTTCAATTTAATTTTTTTATGGCTTTGTTTCATTTCTATTATATTATTAGTACTCGCATTAACAAAGTCTATTTTTTAATAATACTAAAATATTAAAGCTGAATACTTGACCCATGCACTATTTTAATCTTAATTTAATTTAGGCTTTTACTTCTAATCTTATGTTACTTAATCGTTGTTGGTAAGATTATAAAAAGAATTTTATTATAATACAATATTAAATTCACAATTTTAGAGAAAGGTAATTATGACATAAGATGAAAGGTAAGATGAAAGGTAATTATGACATAATTTCTGGGGAGACGAAAACACGCAACGTCATTCAAAAAATTTTAGAGATACATTTTCTTGAATGAAATCGTGACAATGTTCATTTTATTAAAAGTAATAATATTTTATGACAAGGATCACTCATTTCATTCGTACATATTTTTTCCTACTTCATCAGGAGAATTGTTGCATATTACAACATATTCTATTAAAAAAACCAAATATCATAATTTTTTTTTAAATATAAAGAACTAAATCATCTTTTGTTGAACAGATAATGAAGATTTATATGTATGTATGATTAAACGATTTACAAACAACAAAATATGGCCATTTAATACGTCAAGCATATTAATATATTTATTTAATTAAGTTAACCATGCAGATACAATTATACTAAAATAAAAACATTTATTGGCATGGAGACCTTTAATAAAAACATTGGGTACGTAGGAACATTAGTATGAATAAAACGTAAGAACAAAAACAATTTCACTAAAATAAAAAATACTTATATTTAGACTATGACATGTATTCAATGAATCATTTATTAATTGCTAAACCAAATCATTCTATCATATTTAAATGCAAACTAATGATTTCATAAAAGTTTTACGGCTAAGAATATGATCAGATGGGTACATTATAATTAAATGTTCGTTACAAATTAAACCGATTAATTCGTCATCCTATCTCATAGCATTAAATAAACGCGTACAACACACGGATATCTTACTAAAATAACGATTAACCGTATTGGCCACAACGGCCACATTAATTAAATTGGAAACCTAACCACCTCTATATATATATTCAAACGCAAACGGTTTACCATTCTCAAGCATATAGTAAACATAAGAACGTATACCGTTTTCATTCAACATAACAGTTTCTCAATCTCTAAAATGAAAGGCGTCGAATTTCAAAAGAATGTTGTTTTCACTAATCAAAAAAACCGATCAAAATCGCAAGGTAGTTGAGAACTTTCAGAAGAAACTTCGAAATGACAATAACATGAAAAACCAACTCTATGGGGATCCAGATACGAGGCCTCGCTTTATGAATTTCGTTGAAGACAAAGCAGCAATCCAAGAGAGCAACGTCAACACCACAAGAATTCTAGATCTTCTGCAGGATGTCGATCAAATGTTAAAAGATGAAATAGACGGACACAGGAAGAAACTGAAGAATATCGACTACGAACCTCGCCTAGAGAAATCTATTCCCGACCAAGTCTCTTCATCTTTCTAGATCCCTACTAAAGACATCTTACATATGGTTAGTTGTTAGTCAATAGAAGTGGTCTGTCTATATCTATGGAAAACCTTTTGTTTGTTTTTTTTTGGTACTTCATCTGTTTTGTTTTCTCTTTCAATCGCTTATGTAACCCTTAATCATTATCAATGAAAGTTAATTGTGACGCTTTATTCCAAATCTGTATCTCTTTACTTCGTGTTAAACCTCTCATAATATTAACAGAAAACTTCATAATCTTTAAAAAACCGTATAATGACAAAATATTTTTCGAGTACAACACTAACAAATAAGGAACCACTTGCAAGAAAAAACCCGTGCAAAGCACGGGCTTCTGCTAGTTAATTTAATATTAAACTTGTCTCTTTATTACCGCACTAGTAAAAAGATGAAATCTCATCCTTTATAAAAAATCGAAACTCGACGACGGTGTGAAGGTTATAAATTGAAATCATTACATGCATTAAATGCATTGTGCGCTTGTTTTTGCAACTCGAGGACGGCATGTCCAATGTGCAGTGAACTGCACTGACATGATTGGTGACATTCAAAGATGCAGGTACCTGATTACCTTTCCATTTCGTACCAGACTAGAAAAGAACTTTCTTTTGCATTTCGTATTAGTTGTAAAAATTAGTTATAAAAAATGAAACATTGAATTTTAAAGCAACCACGAATGTTTCTCCCCCAAACTTGGTCGCTCCCCTGGTTGATTCCACAAAGTGACATGTATTAACTATATCTTCATAAAACAATAGAATATCTACTTTACAACTGAATACTTCATCGATCACGAATGGTTATATTCATGTGTTTTGATATTTAAAAAAAATTATTAACATAATTATAAGATTTTTGTTGATAACAAATATTAACCAGATATGTCGGTTTTATTATATGGATAAAAAATTTTCAAACGTTGAAGAAGGAATAATAATAAACAAGTGTAAATTATATCGGATTAAAATTTGAATAATGTACATAGCATACGAATAACCTAATAAAGATATTACATGATAATATTTGAATAAGATATTACATAATTAATGAATGATGGTTGATGATGATGATTGATGATAATGATGATCACAAAACTTAAAAAGAAAAAAAGATTTTATATTTTTTATAATTTTCATATCTTTCCTTAAAAATTTATAAAAATCCACAAAGATTAGGGTTTATTAGGGTTTACTAGGGTTTCTTAGGGATTTCTAGTTTTCATATGATGGATTAGGGTTTGTTAGGGTTGATGAAGATATTGAGGATGATGATGAATGAATGATAATGATGATTGATCATGATGATGATTGATGATGATGATGAATGCATAGTTAGGGTTTACTAGGGTTTATTAGGGTTTTCTAGTTTTCATATGATGGATTAGGGTGTATTAGGGTTGATGATGATGTTGAGGATGATGATGAATGAATGATAATGATGATTGATGATGATGATTGATGATGATGATGAATGCATGGTTAGGGTTTACAAGGGTTTATTAGGGTTTTCTAGTTTTCATATGATGGATTAGGGTTTCTAAGGATTGATGATGATGTTGAGGATGATGATGATGAATGAATGATAATGATGATTGATGATGATGATGATTGATGATGATGATGAATGCATGGTTAGGGTTTACTAGGGTTTATTAGGGTTTTCTGGTTTTCATATGATGGATTAGGGTTTGTTAAGGTTGATGATGATGTTGAGTATGATGATGAATGAATGATAATGATGATTGATGATGATGATGATTGATGATGATAATGAATGCATGGTTAGGGTTTACTAGGGTTTATTAGGGTTTTCTAGTTTTCATATGATGGATTAGGGTTTATTAGGGTTTATGATGATGTTGATGATGATCATGAATAAATGATAATGATGATTGATGATGATGATGATTGATGATGATGATGAATGCATGGTTAGGGTTTACTAGGGTTTATTAGGGTTTTCTAGTTTTCATATGATGGATTAGGGTTTATTAGGGTTGATGATGATGTTGAGGATGATGATGAATGAATGATAATGATGATTGATGATGATGATGACTGATGATGATGATGAATGCATGGTTAGGGTTTACTTGGGTTTATTAAAGTTTTCTAGTTTTCATATGATAGATTAGGGTTTGTTAGGGTTGATGATGATGTTGAGGATGATGATGAATGAATGATAATGATGATTGATGATGATGATGATTGATGATGATGATGAATGCATGGTTAGGGTTTACTATGGTTTATTAGGGTTTTCTAGTTTTCATATGATGGATTAGGGTTTATTAGGGTTGATGATGATGTTGAGGATGATGATGAATGAATGATAATGATGATTGATGATGATGATGATTGATGATGATGATGAATGCATGGTTAGGGTTTACTAGGATTTATTAGGGTTTTCTAGCTTTCATATGATGGATTAGCGTTTATTAGGGTTGATGATGATGTTGAGGATGATGATGATGAATGAATGATAATGATGATTGATGATAATGATGTTTGATGATGATGATGAATGCATGGTTAGGGTTTACTAGGGTTTATTAGGGTTTTCTAGTTTTCATATAATGGATTAGGGTTTGTTAGGGTTGATGATGATGTTGAGGATGATGATGAATGAATGATAATGATGATTGATGATGATGTTGATTGATGATGATGATGAATGCATGGTTAGGGTTTATTAGGGTTTTCTAGTTTTCATATGATTGATTAGGATTTATTAGGGTTGATGATGATGTTGAGGATGATGATGAATGAATGATAATGATGATTGATGATGATGATGATTGATGATGATGATGAATGCATGGTTAGGGTTTACTAGGGTTTATTAGGGTTTTCTAGTTTTCATATAATGGATTATGGTTTATTAGGGTTGATGATGATGTTGAGGATGATGATGAAGGAATGATAATGATGATTGATGATGATGATGATTGATGATGATGATGAATGCATGGTTAAGGTTTACTAGGGTTTATTAATGTTTTCTAGTTTTCATATGATGGATTAGGGTTTGTTAGGGTTGATGATGATGTTGAGGTTGATGATGAATGAATGATAATGATGATTGATGATGATGATGATTGATGATGATGATGAATGGATGGTTAGGGTTTACTAGGGTTTATTAGGGTTTTCTAGTTTTCATATGATGGATTAGGGTTTGTTAGGGTTGATGATGATGTTGAGGATGATGATGAATGAATGATAATGATGATTGATGATGATGATGATTGATGATGATGATGATGAATGCATGGTTAGGGTTTACTAGGGTTTATTAGGGTTTTCTAGTTTTCATATGATGGATTACGGTTTATTAGGGTTGATGATGATGTTGAGGATGAAGATGAATGAATGATAATGATGATTGATGATGATGATGAATGCATGGTTAGGGTTTACTAGGGTTTATTAGGGTTTTCTAGTTTTCATATGATGGATTAGGGTTTGTTAGGGTTGATGATGATGAATGTATGATAATGATGATTGATGATGATGATGATTGATGATGATGATGAATGTGTGGTTAGGGTTTACTAGGGTTTATTAGGGTTTTCTAGTTTTCATATGATGGATTAGGGTTTATTATGGTTGATGATGATGTTAAAGATGATGGTGAATGAATGATAATGATGATTGATGAAGATGATGATTGATGATGATGATGAATGCATGGTTAGGGTTTACTAGGGTTTATTAGGGTTTTCTAGTTTTCATATGATGGATTAGGGTTTATTAGGGTTGATGATGATGTTGA
Source organism: Cichorium intybus (assembly GCA_023525715.1). Taxonomy (NCBI): domain Eukaryota; kingdom Viridiplantae; phylum Streptophyta; class Magnoliopsida; order Asterales; family Asteraceae; genus Cichorium; species Cichorium intybus. The sequence continues at coordinate 111,529,692 of CM042012.1, read as the reverse complement.
GGATGATGATGATGAATGAATGATAATGATGATGGATGATGATGATTGATGATGATGATGAATGCATGGTTAGGGTTTACTAGGGTTTTTAGGGTTTTCTAGTTTTCATATGATGGATTAGGGTTTTGTTAGGGTTGATGATGATGTTGAGGATGATGTTGAATGAATGATAATGATGATTGATGATGATGATGATTGATGATGATGATGAATGCATGGGTAGGGTTTACTAGGGTAATATTGAGATACTTCATAACATCATCAAGTGTAAAAAAATAAAATTGTGATCTTATTCAAGTGTAAAAAAATATAATTAACACTTGTTTATTAATATTCCTTCTTAAACTTTTGAAAAAATTTGTTCCAAAAAATAAAACCCATATATATGGTAACCAAAAAATAAAACCTCCTTTCAGAGACCGATCAAAACCTGCTTCTCCGCTACAGTTAACACATCCCCCATTTTCTTTCCCATTTACTCTGTTTCGTCTTTCAAAATTTCAAAAAATGTCTCCGCTAAAGAAGAATTGCACCAACATTCTGTGTATACTTGACGAACTCCTTATAGAAATCCTTACTAAGGTTGGAGCGTCTTGCGTAGAGGATTTGCTAAACATATCGGCAAGGTATGTTGGTTGAAAACCCTGAACCGTCCTCCTCTGTAACATGAAATTTTTTTCTTTCATGATCTGTTGCAGGAAATTAAATGAGTTATCTAAACACAATCATGTGTTGGAACGAGTTTTCATTGACAGCCATAAGATATCCCCATTCTTCCCTTACGAACTTCAGGAAGCTCTTTTTTGGGGTAGATGTGTGGCGGCTGAAAACCCTGAAGCTCTTTACATAGCCGGAATGGGAAACATTCATAAATAAATATTTTTGTAATACTCATTCGTTCTTTTTGTATTCAGTCTAACTGATTTTATATGAAAAACTGTTTCTTGATCACAGTTTGAATTCTTTGCATCAAGTGAAAAGGAGGAAGCCATAGAGAAATTTAGAAAATCTTCGAGTAAAGGTCACATTGGGGCATCTTATGTTCTTGGCCTATTGCTCATGGCAGAGCCAAATGAGTCATCAGCCGAGGGTTTATCGATTTTGAAAGGAATGAATCTTCAACAAAAAAAAAAGAAGGGTGGATCATTGGATATAAAGACTTGGATTATATGTATATTCTACTTAATTTGCAGCCTATAGTGAAGCTTTCATTAGACTTTATAGATTTAAAATGTGATGAAGAATCACACACTTATGATCGTATTAGAGAATCATTTTGGGAAGTAGATTTAGGCCTTTCTAATTGCAACATTTGTAAATGGATAAGAGAATTGTATTTTTTTTATATGGAATGTTAATAGACTGTATTAGTTTGTTAATATGACAAATTAATTTCCGTATATGAAGGTGTTTATGTTATGACATTTATTTAAAACGCAACAATAAATAACATAAACACACAAATGAATGAATAAAACGCACCAATTAATAAATTCATCCTGCTAATGAATGAATAAGCATCATCTTGAATATAACCAAAGACAGGTTATTAAGTTGTTACCCCCCACACCCAAGATCAGTGTGCGAAGCCTGCTCTTGGCAATATTTAATAACTTTTTAATTATTTTCGTACCACAAGTTACGTTTCCCGCTAATTTGTCGCACTAACAAATATTAAACACACCAAAATTAATCGTACATTCATGCATAGTGATGTCAACCTATTCAGTTGACATGTTAGAATAATGATGTCATCGGTAATTTTGCTCAAAATTATTTTGGACGTAATAATTATTCATAAGGAAAAGGGGGAACATAACATAAATTTGTAAAAAGGACAGTTGTCGGATGAGGCCAATGGTCGAAGTGGGAAGATGTTACCCCCCCCCCCCCCAGCCAAGAGCAGTGTTCGAAGCTTGCTCTTGACATTAAACATTTTATCATTTAATTTTTTCGTACAACAATATGTGTGACATCCGCCTAAAATGGATTCGGGTCAACCCAACCCAATTGGAAATTTAATAAACCCTACTCAAGATTACTTGACGCTAATAGGATCAAAACTCATACAATACGATATAAATTGATGTTAATAACAATATAGCATAGTATAACGTTATAACTATAATCAAATTAAATTATGATACAATATTAAAATAAAATCAAAGTATGATGCTCTAATTAAATTAAAAGAATCAAACTTGAATGCTATAATTAAACTTCAAATCAAAGTAGATTGTTATAATCAAATAATAACCTATTTTTTTTATAAAACTCTATTTTTATAAACTCTACATTAAATTTTATAAAATTCTTATATTAATTAGTGTATTACATAGAGATGCTTGTGCTAGTGGGAAATTATGAAGACCACCAAAAGCCAAAAGTTATTCCCATGGTCTCCCACTCACACCTCCCATCATCTTTCCTTTCATTTTTCTCCCAACACATTATTCTCATCACCACTCAAACCCTCTCTATTCTTTCTCTCACTCTCAATCTCGAAATTCTTCCAAGAAATATCAATTTTCCAGCCAAGAACAATCCCTCATACTCAAATCTTCATCCCTCTTGAAGCATTCATCAAGGTATGTTGTTAAAAGTTTCAAATTCATTAATGAAACAAATTAAATCCACCAAAATATATAAAACTCATTTTATATATAAACCTGATTTTTCCCAGAATCTCATCAATAAAATAAGAAGTTCTGGAAATGTTCAGAAAATAACTTATTTTTATTGAATTACTATAATTATTGCAATATAATAGGGCAATAATTCACATAAAATACTTTTTACTGTCAATAAATTCTGGAAAAATTTTGCAATGACCAATATATTGATTAAAGTGGATTTATGAAGTTTCATTCATTTATATTACTATTTTATGCTTATTGTGTATTTTATTTTGTTCTAGATAAATAAATAGCAAAATATAGTTATTTAAGTCCAAAATTAGATGTTATATTTTTCGCACCTTATTAGCATTATAAATACTCCATGACAAAATGTACATAATTTTTTAAGAATGTTTACTTAATTTTCCTGATTTAATGATTGTTTAATGGTTTAAATTGATAATAAATACCTACACATGTCCAAAAATTATAAAACCTTATCATAATGTCACATATAACATAATAATCATAAATAAAAAGTTTGATGAATTTCCCTTAATCTTTTTGCTATTATTTATGATTTTAATGATTAATTAATAATGAAACATATAGAAAATACTTCCCATTGTCAAAAATGTCCAAAACCCTTAAAATAGGCTCTATATAATGTTAGAAAACTATGGTTAATTCCCCAGAATTGTTGGGGTTCATTTATTATTTTTCCTAGATTTTGTTGTTGTTTAATCATTAAAGTATTAAATAAATACTAAAACAGTTCAGAAAAATATGAAAATTTTACAGTAATTACTATTTTATGAATTAATAATTTACTAATAATTTCAGAAATTTTCAATATTTTTTACTATTTAAAACCATTTTCCTAAGTATTTAAGCATGTAAAAATGCATTTTAATGATTATTCAATATAAATAATTGTTAAAATCTGTAAATACTTATGATTGGGCAAGTTATTATTTTAATAAGAAATTATTAAAATCTTTCCTAAATTGAAAATATAAATTAATTATGCAAAGTAATTAATTCAATTTAAAATTCATTTAACAAATAAATACCTTAATATTCAAATCAAAATGGGTTATTGTTAATTCATCTAATATAAGAATATGTGTCTAATTATTTTTATTAATATTCCATTCCCGTTTAGCAGTTCTTAAACCAAAACTATTAATTATATTAGGTTCTACGATATTTTGACCCGGGCCGTCTATCGTACGACACGCGTATTCCGTTTGGACTAAAGTGAGTAATCTACCCCATATTTTATAATTTTCAATACTTTTGGGGTGTATCATGTGGTTCTAATATGTTTTCAACTTAATTTTATTATTTTATCACAATTGAGACATTGTTGGGACATTTATACTTGAATCATTATTTGTATAATTATTGTTTGTTTACGCTACATGTACTTGTAGTGCATTATCATTTTTAGTCTAATCTCCATGACTATGCCCGTATTCTTGAGGTACGTTATGGACAATAATAGCGCTATTGGGTTGACCACCCCGCCTTGGGACGCTAAGGTGATTGATTGCACGTGGTTGAGTGTGTATGATGATTAGATGCTCCATCCTATATATATTAGTGTTGTAAAAGTCGGCCTAGGCGGCCGCCTAGGCGGCGCCTAGGCGCTAGGCGGGCCATTACTGCCTACGTTTAGTACTATGCGGTTTAATTAGTCGGGCATAGTCAACTTCGGTCAAACTCGGATTAGGCGGAGCTAGGCGGTCAAAATCGGTCAACAGGCGTTAATGAAAAAGTTCAAAATTCCCCCTCTTTTTTCGACCACGCCTCAAAAAAATGACCTAATCACAATTCACAGAAACCTTTGTTTCTCTCCCTCCCATTTTCCACGACAATCGCGAAAACGGGTTGCCGCCTCCAGGAATTCTCCGCGTTCCGCCTCTGGCTTCCTCCACCTCCGGCTTCCTCTGCCTCCGCCTTCTTCCGGCGTCTTCATCTGCTTACTCTGGTAAGATTATTCCTCAGTAAAGCTCCACCTTAGTACTCTGTTAGATACGGTGTCTGGTAAAGCTCCGGTAAAGCTCCTGTAAAGCTCCGGTAAAGCTCCTGTAAAGCTCCTCCTGTCCGGTTATCATCGATTATATAGGATCTGCGACTATGTCTGTTAAAGCTCCATCTGGTTCCGGTAAACATCCGACTGATTTCGATTTTGTTGACTTATTTCTCTTATTTCTACTGCGACTATGATACGCTGATTTCGATTTTGTTGACTGGTTTCCATGTTAAAGCTCCATCTCGATTATAGCACAATCGGAAGTAAATCTTCTCTGATTCCCGATTACATAGCTTCCTCATCCGCTTTCTCCGTAATCTTCTTCCAGTTCAATCAATCGATGTCGAGTTCATCTTCGTTCAACAGGTTCCAATTGCAGCTTTCATTTAACAGGTTCAATTTCAGTTCATCGTCATTTTCATTTAGATTTCACTTCATCTTCGTTTTCAGGTTCAATCTTGATTGTAGCAGACTAGCAGATTCATCCCGATTTCAATTCTCGATTGTAGCAAGTCTCGATTGTATCAGGTTCATCCCCGTTCAATGGCAGTCTCATTCCAGGTCCGATTGCTTCAAATATTAATTTTGATTCTGATATGAACTTCAGTTTCGACTTCTATTGCTTCAATTCAACTTTGATTCTTCCGGCTTTCACTTGATATTTGGGATTTGATTGAAGCTATGTTAATTTCAGATTGATATTTCACATTTGGGTACCTGTTAATTTCAGTTGGTGATCTATTTGCTCATGTCAGAAAGAAGCAGCCTTGTGCATATCCAAAGATTGTTAAGGTAAATAAGTAAATGACTCGGTTTTCTTTTATTTTTTGATCTTTTTTTAATTAAAAATTGATTAGTATATTTCATCTGTTTTTTTTACCAGTCTTATAGGTTCAAGGCTGTATGCCTATTTCATTTCGTTAGGTTTGGTAGAGTATCCTCAGAATGCCTTTTGGACAAGTTTTTATAATGCTCCAACACCTCGTGAAGCAGTAGAGGGTATATGGACTTCATTCTTTTGATAGCATCTAAATTTTTGGAAAGCCCAATATTTTTTTATCAAGTTTATGGTCAAAATTACCCTTGGTATGCAAGCTTATGGTCAAAATTACCCCTTGGTATGCAGTTGGGTCACCCCATAAATAAACGTCGTTTTTTGGAATCATAACCTTGTTAAGATATATATATATATATATATATATATATATATATATATATATATATATATATATATATATATATATATATATATATATATATATATATATATATATATATATATATATATATATATATATAAATATATATATATATATATATATATATATATATATATATATAAATATATATTATTTAAAAAAAAATAAAATTTATTACAATTAATACCCCCCGCCTAGGCGCCGACTAGTCCTCGCCTAGACCGACTAGTCCTAGGCCCCAGTCGACCGCCCGCCTACCGCCTGGCGACTTCTACAACCTTGATATATATATATATATATATATATATATATATATATATATATATATATATATATATATATATATATATATATATATATATATATAGGGTGAGGACTTATTGTTGTTGTTATCATTTGTTAATCAATTTTTGATTTATAAACTGTTATCGCAATAATACTTGCTTGCCAACTTCAAAAGAAAACAAATTTCAAATTATTCAAACTCACAATTTTGTTTAATAAAACTAGATTACTCACCAACTCTCGTAGTTGACCTGTTTTTACCCATGATGCAGATTTGAAGAATGAAGTTGATGAAAAGTAGGGTTTACCTTAGAAACCCACAAGACTATTTAAATTTGATGTAATAAATGTTATTGTATTTTGATTTGTATTTGTATGTTGTGGATCTTGTTTGCATACTTAGTATTTAATTGAATCTAATAATATTATAACATAGTTGTCATGAGACTTTGAACAATATATCACGCCTTGATCGATTCCGCCAAGGATCGGGGTGTGACAGATTGGTATCAGAGCCCTTGACTATAGGGAATTAGGTTAATTGCCTTGACCTAGTCTATAGCCTCTAGGGTCCTCTCGTATGCTAGTTTATAAAATGCACACACAACTGTATGCAATTCGCACTTAGAAAATCCTAGGAATACCTTTGTGTGCTAATTGCTCCCTTATGTGCTTACGTATTTTTCCTGATACTTATATGTGTGCATACACTTGTGAATTTTCTTTTCTTTCTCTTAAAATCACACACATACTCAAATGGTTTCAAAATAAAAATTTATATACATATATATTCCTTAGAGCTAATAGGAAATTAAAAGTCATCCACTCTAGTTGGGTAGGATCAAAGTAATGGACGCGTAGTAACTGGAAGGGGGAGGTGCCGGTAGCCCGAAAGTCCTGACTAGGTAAGCATTCATATACATCCCAATCAACCGAGGAACCAGTTTGCTTACCTGGGGACCAAAGGCGAGAGTTCCCAAACCTATAGGCCAAAGCGCGTCATTCACATTACTTTTGAGCCATCAAAATACCCGACCTTATCAAACGTATCCGAAAGGATACACTCTAAAATGGCCAACTCATTGGACTATTAAGTTCCCTAATGGGCTTTGAAATGGGAAAAACATGTGAAAACTTAGTATTGTGAGGGCCCACGCAATTGCTACATGCTTCACATTTAGTACCCATGGAAAGCCCAAAAGGTGCCCAACACTCCTAACAATGGCCCAACAAGTGTTTTACAATCATTTTACCCAACAATGTCTACAAACTTAATTTCCATAATCAATTTACAAATAAATCACAAGTCCATATGCGTGTTTCTCGTAGATGGCATTACGACCCCCATACGCTGCTCGCAACAACCGAAGGCTAGCCGCCCTTATCGCCAAGGAGGTAGCAAACGTCATCCCAACAATTGCAACCCAACTTCAAGATCTTCAGCCGCAAGCTCCAGCAACCACTCCTCGTTGCTCGTTTAAGCACTTTCGTAACTGCAATCCGCCTTAATTTAAAGGCATCGATGGTGCCACCGCACTCCTTACATGGATCGAAGAAATGGAGAGTACTTTCATCCATAGCGAGTGTCCTGAGGACCTGATGGTCCGTCACGCCACAAGGTGCCTCCAAGGTCATGCTCTTACCTGATGGAACCTAGAAAAACGGGCAAAAGGAGAGGCTGTTTCCTTGGGAATGACCTGGTCAACACTAAAGGAACGCATGATGGAGAAGTTCTGCCCTGACAGCGAATTGCAAACTCTCGAGGAGGAATTCTGGAATCTGAAACAGGTGGGAGGCGACAACGCGACATACACAAATAGATTCCATGATCTCTCAAGACTCCTACCTCACATGGTTCAACCTATGAAAACTGCAATACGCCGCTACATCAAAGGGTTACCGCGCCAGATCCGTGATTTCGGTGACCAGCAGCAGGCCATCTACCCTGGAATCCGCTATTGAAAAAGCAGGTCAACTCAACGAGGACAATGTGAACGATGGTGTCCTCCCACGCAAGGGTTTAAAGATGGCAACTGAAAAGCCGACCCTTGAGACTCCCCTAATTGTCAAGTCCGAGTCCTCACACCGACACGACAAAAAGAAGCGGAAAAGCCATCACCACAACCATGCTGTTATTACCCCTGCCACTCCTATCACCCAAGTCACCCCACAAGCCCAACCAAACAAAAGGCCGTATACTGGACCTCACCCCCTCTGTAACCACTGTAACTATCACCATATGACCACCAGCCCGTGTCACCTTTGTACGACTTGTGTTCGCTATGGCCACTTGGCGGACACATGTCATGCACCAAAAACTCAACGACCATTCGCTCTACCCTCAAATCAGCAAACACAAACTCGGTATCCAACTGGAACATGCTTCAATTGTGGTGACCCCACCCATTTCAGAAACGTGTGTCCTAGGCTAGTCAATATCATCAACACTCAAGCCCAGGCAAATCCAACAATGCAGGTTCCAGCTCCCAAAGGCCGAGCCTTTGTCATTACCGCAACCCAAGCACAAACCAATAATAAGGTCGTAAATTGTACGTTTATCATAAATGACTGCTACGCTTCAGTACTTTTTGATTCAGGTGCCGATAAAAGTTTTGTGTCTTTGGAATTTGAGCCCATACTTCACACACCTCGCACGATTCTTGATGAGTACTTTACCGTAGAAGTCGCCAATGGAAAATACGTTTCACTCAATGCAGTCATCCAAGATTGCACTTTCGATTTTAGCGGTCATAAATTTTCCGTCAATTTAGTTCCTATGGAACTTGGTAGTTTCGACATCATCGTGGGAATGGATTGGCTATCCCAAAACCATGCTGAAATAGTATGTTACGAGAAGTTCATTCGTATTCCTCTTGCCGACGGTCAAAGTCTTCGTATTTATGGCGAGACTCGTTCGAAAAGGCTTAGTATTATGTCATGTACTCAAGCTCGATCATATCTACGTAAAGAATACATGTCTTTCTTAGCTCATGTGGTGGAAACAAAGGTCACAGAAAAGAAGATCGAAGATATTCCGATTGTACGAGACTTTCCCGACATCTTTCCCGATGACGTATCTGGACTCCCTCCAGTACGTGAGCTAGAGTTCTGCATCGATCTCGTTCCTGAAGCTGCTCCCATAGCCAAGTCTCCATATCAGTTGGCTCCAACCGAGATGCAAGAATTGGCAAGTCAGCTCCAAGAATTAACTGATAAGGGATTTATCCGCCCTAGTACTTCACCCTGGGGAGCCCCGGTTCTCTTCATCAAAAAGAAAGATGGTTCGTTTCGTATGTGTATCGATTATCGGGAGTTAAATAAATTGACCATCAAGAACCGATATCCGTTACCTCGGATCGACGACCTTTTTGATCAGCTTCAAGGAGCTTCATGCTTCTCAAAAATCGACCTCCGCTCGGGTTATCACCAACTTCGAGTACTGGAAGAAGACATTCCCAAAACCGCTTTACGAACCCGCTATGGTCATTACGAGTTCACCGTTATGCCTTTTGGCCTAACGAATGCCCCTGCTGCATTCATGGACTTGATGAATCGAGTATTTAAACCTTATCTTGACCGTTTTGTTATCTTCTTTATTGATGACATCCTCATTTACTCCAAGACAAAGGCAGACCATGAAAGACACCTTCGTCTAACTCTCCAAACATTGCAAGGAAATCAGCTCTATGCCAAATTTTCGAAATGCGAGTTTTGGTTAAATGAGGTATAATTCCTCGGTCATATTGTAAGTGACAAGAGTATTTTAGTCGACCCCGCAAAAGTTGAAGCAGTCAAGAATTGGAAAGCCCCACGTACCCCAAAGGAAATTCGGTCCTTCCTCGGTTTAGCCGGCTATTACCGGCGTTTCATTTCAAATTTCTCAAAGATCGCTTTACCGCTTACTTCTCTCACTTGCAAGGGTACGCCATTTGATTGGGGACCCAAGCAGGAAGACGCTTTCCAAACCCTTAAACAAAGGTTGTGTGACGCTCCGATTCTTACACTCCCTGAAGGATCCGAAGATTTCGTGGTATATTGCGATGCCTCCAATCTCGGTCTAGGTTGTGTTTTGATGCAAAGGGGAAAGGTTATAGCTTACGCATCGCGACAACTCAAAATCCACGAAAGGAATTATACGACTCATGATTTGGAGCTCGGTGCCGTGGTTTTCGCTCTTAAAATTTGGAGGCATTACCTTTACGGCACTAAATGCGTAATTTTCACCTACCATAAGAGCTTGCAACATATTCTTAATCAAAAGGAACTCAATATGAGGCAAACACGATGGATCGAACTCCTAAATGATTACGAGTGTGAAATATGCTATCACCCGGGCAAGGCGAACGTCGTAGCCGACGCGTTAAGCCGAAAAGAACATGCCAAAGCATTTCATTTAATATGTTCTCCTATCTTGTCCAATCTCAGCGACCGAATTCGAGGAGCCCAACACTCGGCAATTACCGAAAATGACATGCCCACGGGAATTGATGGGGAGTTGGAATCTAGATCTGATGGTATTTTCTATTATCAAGATCGCATCTGGATCCCAGATCGCGACAATCTTCGTACATTCCTGATGGAAGAAATCCATAAAACTCGATATTCTATTCATCCGGGCGCTGACAAGATGTATCATGGCTTGAGAACCAATTATTGGTGGTCAGTAATGAAAAAGGATATTGCTTTATTCGTAGCCAAATGTCTTACATGTTCCAGGGTCAAAGCAGAACATCAACGACCCTCTGGACTATTGGTCCAACCGGTAATCCCCGAGTGGAAATGGGAAGCGATCACCATGGATTTCGTAACCAAACTTCCCCGTACCACAAAGGGACATGACAGCATTTGGGTAATCGTTGACCGTTTGACTAAATCTGCTCACTTCCTTCCCATCCGTGAACATTTCAAGGTCGAACAACTTGCTCGGATTTACATCGACGAGATAGTTAGTCGGCATGGCATCCCTCTCAGCATTATTTCAGATCGTGATGGGAGATTTCTCACTCGGTTCTGGCAATCACTTCAAGAAGCCATGGGAACCCGCCTCGATCTCAGTATCGCCTATCATCCTCAGACCGATGGTCAATCTGAGAGGACAATTCAAACACTCGAAGATATGTTGAAGGCGTGTGTCTTAGATTTCGGAGGAAACTGGGACTCTCATTTACCGTTGGTGGAATTCTCCTATAATAACAGTTATCACTCTAGCATCGGGATGCCACCATTTGAGGCATTGTATGGCCGTAAATGCCGATCTCCTATTTGCTGGCATGAAATTGGCGAGTCCCACATAATTCGCGCAACAGTGGATTCTCCAATCGTTGGTCCTGAGCTTATCCAGGAAACAACCGACAAAATCACTCAGATTCGCAATAACCTTCTCACAGCTCGTAGCCGACAAAAGAGTTAAGCCGACAAGCGACGCAAACCGCTTGAATTTACTGTGGGTGACATGGTCATGTTAAAAGTGTCCCCATGGAAAGGTGTGGTTCGATTTGGACGCAAGGGTAAATTGGCACCCCGCTACGTAGGGCCGTTTAAGATCCTGAAAAGGATCGGACCAGTAGCCTACGAGTTGGATCTACCAACAGAACTTAATAAAGTTCACCAAGTATTTCATATAGCCAACCTCAAGAAGTGTTTAGCAGACGAGAACCTTCATGTTCCTCTCGAGGATATCCAAATCGACGAGACAATGCAATTTATCGAGAAACCATTGGAAATTGCCGACCGAAAGGAAAAGCAACTCAAAAGAAGTCGCATTCCCCTGGTCAAGGTCAGGTGGCAGTCAGCACGTGGACCCGAGTATACATGGGAGCGTGAGGATCAAATGCGTACCAAATACCCGCAGCTTTTCTCTTAAGGTACTTTCTTCTTAAATTTCGGGACGAAATTTACTAAAGTAGGGGAGACTGTGACATCCGCCTAAAATGGATTCGGGTCAACCCAACCCAATTGGAAATTTAATAAACTCTACTCAAGATTACTTGACGCTAATAGGATCAAAACCCATACAATACGATATAAATTGATGTTAATAGCAACATAGCATAGTATAACGTTATAACTATAATCAAATTAAATTATGATACCATATTAAAATAAAATCAAAGTATGATGCTCTAATTAAATTAAAAGAATCAAACTTGAATGCTATAATTAAACTTCAAATCAAAGTAGATTGTTATAATCAAATAATAACCTATTTTTTTTTATAAAACTCTATTTTTATAAACTCTACATTAAATTTTATAAAATTCTTATATTAATTAGTGTATTACATAGAGATGCTTGTGCTAGTGGGAAATTATGAAGACCACCAAAAGCCAAAAGTTATTCCCATGGTCTCCCACTCACACCTCCCATCATCTTTTCTTTCATTTTTCTCCCAACACATTATTCTCATCACCACTCAAACCCTCTCTATTCTTTCTCTCACTCTCAATCTCGAAATTCTTCCAAGAAATATCAATTTTCCAGCCAAGAACAATCCCTCATACTCAAATCTCTATCCCTCTTGAAGCATTCATCAAGGTATGTTGTTAAAAGTTTCAAATTCATTAATGAAACAAATTAAATCCACCAAAATATCTAAAACTCATTTTATATATAAACCTGATTTTTCCCAGAATCCCATCAACAAAATAAGAAGTTCTGTCAATTTTCAGAAAATAACTTATTTTTATTGAATTACTATAATTATTGCAATATAATAGGGCAATAATTCACATAAAATACTTTTTACGGTCAATAAATTCTGGAAAAATTCTGAAATGACCCATATATTGATTAAAGTGGATTTATGAAGTTTCATTCATTTATATTACTGTTTTATGCTTATTGTGTATTTTATTTTGTTATAGATAAATAAATAGCAAAATATAGTTATTTAGGTCCAAAATTAGATGTTATATTTTTCGCACCTTATTAAAATTATAAAGACTCCATGACAAAATTTACATAATTTTTTAAGAATGTTTGCTTAATTTGCCTGATTTAATGATTGTTTAATGGTTTAAATTGATAATAAATACCTACACATGTCCAAAAATTATAAACCCTTATCATAATGTCACATATAACATAATAATCATAAATTAAAAGGTTGATGAATTTCCCTTAATCGTTTTGCTATTATTTATGATTTTAATGATTAATTAATAATGAAACATATAGAAAATACTTCCCATAGTCAAAAATGTCCGAAACCCTTAAAATAGGCTCTATATAATGTTAGAAAACTATGGTTAATTTCCCAGAATTGTTGGGGTTCATTTATTATTTTTCCTAGATTTTGTTGTTGTTTAATCATTAAAGTATTAAATAAATACTAAAATAGTTCAGAAAAATATGAAAATTTTACCGTAATTACTATTTTATGAATTAATAATTTACTAATAATTTCAGAAATTTTCAATACTGTTTACTATTTAAAACCATTTTCCTAAGTATTTAAGCATGTAAAAATGCATTTTAATGATTATTCAATATAAATAATTGTTAAAATCTGTAAATACTTATGATTGGGCAAGTTTTTATTTTAATAAGAAATTATTAAAATCTTTCCTAAATTGAAAATATAAATTAATTATGCAAAGTAATTAATTCAATTTAAAATTCATTTAACAAATAAATACCTTAATATTCAAATCAAAATGGATTATTGTTAATTCATCTAATATAAGAATATGTGTCTAATTATTTTTATTAATATTTCATTCCCGTTTAGCAGTTCCTAAACCAAAACTATTAATTATATTAGGTTCTACGACATTTTGACCCGGGCCGTCTATCGTACGACACGCGTATTCCGTTTGGACTAAAGTGAGTAATCTACCCCATATTTTATAATTTTCAATACTTTTATGGTGTATCATGTGGTTCTAATATGTTTTCAACTTAATTTTATTATTTTATCACAATTGAGACATTGTTGGGACATTTATACTTGAATCATTATTTGTATAATTATTGTTTGTTTACGCTACATGTACTTGTAGTGCATTATCATTTTTAGTCTAATCTTCATGACTATGCCCGTATTCTTGAGGTACGTTATGGACAATAATAGCGCTATTGGGTTGACCACCCCGCCTTGGGACGCTAAGGTGATTGATTGCACGTGGTTGAGTGTGTATGATGATTAGATGCTCCATCCTATATATATATATATATATATATATATATATATATATATATATATATATATATATATATATATATATATATATACACATATATATGTATATATAGGGTGAGGACTTATTGTTGTTGTTATCATTTGTTAATCAATTTTTGATTTATAAACTGTTATCTCAATAATACTTGCTTGCCAACTTCAAAAGAAAACAAATTTCAAATTATTCAAACTCACAATTTTCTTTAATAAAACTAGATTACTCACCAACTCTTGTAGTTGACCTGTTTTTACCCATGATGCAGATTTGAAGAATGAAGTTGATGAAAAATAGGGTTTACCTTAGAAACCCACAAGACTATTTAAATTTGATGTAATAAATGTTATTGTATTTTGATTTGTATTTGTATGTTGTGGATCTTGTTTGCATACTTAGTACTTAATTGAATCTAATAATATTATAACATAGTTGTCATGAGACTTTGAACAATATATCACGCCTTGATCGATTCCGCCAAGGATCGGGGTGTGACAATATGAACGTTTGGATTATGACTTTTTTTTAATGGCATTTTACATTTTATCATTTAATTTTTTCGTACAACAAAATGAACGTTTGGATTATGAATTTATTTTAATGGCATTTTTTTTCGTACCAAGGAACTCTAATAACCGCAACAATAAACCCTAAAAACCCAATAGATAATCGCATCAAGAAAAGAAAATTTCATATTCCCACCAACAAATTTGGGGGGAATTCGCACTAACAAAGACCGATCGCACCAAATGATTATGATAATTGGAGTTTTTTTATTATCCCGCGTATTACGGGTCTTAGTAATCACAATACAACAGCATACCCATATTCTACATTCCCTTTATTTGACGTCTACGTTATCGATCAAAGGTTTCTCTAAAACCATACTAACCATCACCGTTCTCTTGGATTCGCCCATCACTCCTTCAAGTTAGCATTCCACAATCTTATGTATGATTCCATGTCTCAGTCATCACAAATGGAAGAAAGACGGAAAAGACGAAGAGGTGAACGTGGTATAGCGTCTTTTACAAAGAAGATGAACAAGGAAGATTATCACGTTCATTTTGATGAAAATAATGTCCCAGAGAGTAAAGATTTCATGTCCTGGTTTGGCATGACGATTCAACATAGGGTACCCGTTCATATCGATATGGGTAAACTAGATAATGAAGAATTTGAGAAGATATGGTTGGATACGAATGTATGTTTTGTCAAGTGTGCATGCATTTAGATAGTTTACGACATTAATTAGTTATTGATAAGATAATTAAACAGACGCATCGTTAACGTTTTTTAAATTACAGAAAATTTGGAACATCCAGACCGATGCTTCAAAAGATTATATGCGAAAGAAGGCTGTGAAAATCGGTACAAATTTCAGATCAAGGCTTGTGACAGATTACGTAAAAACAGAGAAGTCTCCTTGTGAGAAGTATACGTTTATTGATCTGGTGGATTGGGAAACCTTTGTCTTACAAAAAACTAACCCAGATTTTTTGGTATGTAATGCACAATTTACGTTATATATTTTAATGCATGTTATCCAGTATATCTTTCCAAGTAATTATTTATAACAATTTGTGATGATATTGTGTGTGAAGTCAAAAAGCAGAAAGCAAAAGCCAGCAATGCCAAGAGAAGGATGAGGCCCCGATTAGGACGAGGTGGCTGGAAGTCTATGGAAAAAAAGAAAAAACTTATTTGGGATCAACTTGTAGAAAAACACAACTTTGTTGGAAGTGTAACTGATGTTCGATCAAAGAGGTATTTGCTTGGTGCTGCCATAATGGATAAGGAAACAAAATTGTATGAACTTCCACCTAGAGCCCTTAAAGATTACAAACGATTGGTAAACACTTGTTTTATTTAATTATTCTAGATTACGTTGTTTGTAAAACAATTAGTAACGGGAAAATCTTATAGGACGAAGAGGAGAAAAAAAATGAAGGCCGATGGGACCTACTATTTAAATAAGGAAGACCCTTTAACCCGGCTTTTGGGCCCCGAGCACGGAGGACGATCACGGACCGTAGATGGGATCATTGGTCATACCAAGGTTAATGGTGGATTGATTAGAAATGCTAACCTTGGTAAAGACTTGGTCAACACGGGGTCAAGTGTTTGTGAGTCTAGATGTGGGGATGTTTCACATCCCAAGTATCCACCTATCGAGGTAATAATACATTAATTATAATTTGATTGCAGCTTAATTGTAGTTTTAAGTTTGTAAATTACTATGTTTTCTGGTTTGCAGAAGAGGACCACATGTGAGTTGCTTATCAACGTGGTCGACACTCAAGTGACTTACTATGTTTTCTGGTTTGCAGAAGAGGACCCCATGTGAGTTGCTTATCAACGTGGTCGACACTCAAGTGACTGTGGCTTCTGGTACAGCATGGCCAACCCCAGGAGCGGTTTTACATGGGAAACTGATTGAAGAGGGATGTGCCAAAGTACAAATTGATGAATTCGTTGAAACGTTTAAGGACCTGCCAGTCCATTCAGTCACAAGAACAGATGAAGTTAGAACTGTTGAGGATTTGTATCATGCAATCGTTCAGTGGCCTAGACATGCACTAAAGGTATTTTATTTATAAGGAATATGAATATATTTTACTATAATATTGTTAAATATAAATTACAATATATTGTAGCTTGCGACCAACGACACATCGACCAAATCGTCACTAGTTGGATCAAATCACACCTGCCCGCCATCACAAATTGATACGACATCAGTATATAAGCCACAAGTATTCATACCAACAAATTTACATTTGTTGTTAATTTATATAGTTTGAACTATTAAAAGTTATAACATTTTGTTTGTTATTTTAGTTTCAAGGAAACGACAGTGATATTTTTGGTCGGAATGAGCCCTCTTTTACAAATTTGGTTAGTCTTTAAATTCCTTAATTTAGTTAC
The DNA here is from genome assembly GCA_023525715.1 of Cichorium intybus. Taxonomy (NCBI): domain Eukaryota; kingdom Viridiplantae; phylum Streptophyta; class Magnoliopsida; order Asterales; family Asteraceae; genus Cichorium; species Cichorium intybus. The sequence goes on along the minus strand of CM042012.1, from coordinate 111,512,450 downwards.
TTTGTTAATATATATAATGAGAATATAAATACTAATTGTTTGTGTTTTGATTTTTTAGCTAATGTCACAAATGACTACTTCTGCACATGTACACCAACCATCAATCCAAAATTTTGTTGACCCTGAAGTGGATGGATTGTTGATCAAAATACGGAATAAAGGAAAGAAACATACGGATATACTTGATCAACTATCCAAACTGTTTGGTGGTGAATTTTTTTTAATACCTTGTCACCGAAAGGGTTGTATCCCAACATGGTTGAATTTGACATCGTACTTTCAGAGGTCTTACAAATATTGTTAAACCGTTAGCTTGATCTCCACATTCTACAATGGTTTGCAATGTAAGTTCTTATTACTTATTATTGCTTTTTATTGAACTTATAAAATATCATTTTATATATGATTTAGTTTACTAACCTTATATAATATAATTAAGGTATTTTTATGAGCTGCCGAAGAATTCGTCTTGCGCTTTCCTTGATGCGAGAATTATTAAAGATGATGACGACAACAAAACAAAACGAGCCGCCGTCATACATCATATAAAACAATTAGTTTTGCATCATGAGAATAAAGATTTTTATCTTGCACCATATATATCTAGGTAATATATAATTCTCCATATAATACATATACACACTAAACATACGGAAAGCCTAAATGTTTTCTGATTTATATTTTTGTAGAGGACATTGGGTGCTTATTATTCTTTGCCTAAAAAACGGAATCGCGTATATTCTTGACTCTTTAAAACGTTCCGCTACACCGGCCAATTACCCCATTGTGTCTATTATAGATGAAGCTTTCCCGGGTACATATAAATGGAAGATGGCAAAGGTTTGTTTTAAAATTCATTTTTTTTCAATTTATATGAAGGTGTTGAAAATATTTATTTGTGATTTAATTACAGTGCTTCAAACAAAAAGCCGGCTGGGAGTGTGGTTTTGTAGTCATCAAACATATGCAGGAGTTCGTTGAGACGATTCAACACAATTGTCCCACTGAAGAAGTATGTGTTCTTTTGGTATAAAAATATAACTTTTCTTTCTTTGTATACCTGAATATAATATTGTCGTAATTGCTTTTAGTTTTGGAACAAGAACATGCTGTTTTCGAGTGATGATATCGAGCAAATGGTATTAAATCTATTGCCAATGTTAGTTAGCAAGGAGATTGAAGGCCGCCGGGAGAATATTCAATAAGAAACGATTTTGTGTAGCATTGTTCTTGGACATATGTTTATATATAGCATTATAGCATTGTACTCTATAAGATACAAATTTGTATATAATTGTGAATGCTGGTACTGGAACAAATATTTGTATAAATTTTAGTGCAATGTGCGTAATATATGATTATATGCATGGACCGAAATAAATTTTAGTGCAATTTGTTTGTTTTTTTATCATGGGCCACAGCTACTTGGTAGGACTAAGACCATATGGCACGCAAAGCCCATGTGTCAGGCTAAGCCCAAACGGAGACTAAGCCAATGTGTCACACTAAGCCCAAATGGCAGACTAAGCCCATGTCGTAGACTAAGCCCATGTGGTACGCTAAGCCCACATGGTAGACTAAGTCCATGTGTTAGGCTAAGCCCAAACGGCTGACTAAGCCCATGTCGTAGGCTAAGCATAAAAGGCAGACTAAGCCCATGTGTCAGGCTAAGTCCAAATATCAGACTAAGCACATGTGGTAAGCCTAAGCCAAATTATATGATGCGGTTAATATTATATGATGCGTTGTTTTAATGATGCGGGTTATATGTATTTAGTGCGATGTTCTATACTTTCAGGAAAGCTCATTTGATGCGGTTAGTTATTGTTGGTGCGGTTTGGTAAACCGCACTAATAAATATTGTATTTAATACTACGCAATATTTAGGTGTGGTTGAATAACCGCATCTAAATACCATTTTAACCGCATCAACAAAGGTCTTCTGTAGTAGTGAATCCGTACACGTTGCGTAGGAACAAAATTATGTAGTTAAAATAATAATACATATGTTTTGTTAAAAAATATCTAAGTCACTGTTATCTACTATGTACTACAATTGTATATAATCAACAAAAATTTGATGTATCACTAATAAATTATCTTATATCATGACATTCGTTCTAAAAAATAAATAAATAAAGAAATAATTAGTTAAATAATATCATAATAAATAAACAATAAGAAATTTCAGGATAATGGTTAAAATAAAAAAGAGATAATAGTATGGTTGGAATCTATACCATGGAATTTTTTTAGACTTACTGGTAATGAACTAACATATTTTTATCGTCAACACTTAAACAACTAAATACTAATGTTTAACTAAAATAAAATAAAATAAAATACATTAATTAATGTGATCATATCTAACTTTGTCATAATATTTACGATTACAAACTAATGATAATGTGTATATTGATTTAATAAACATACTAAAAGCGTATTTTTATGTATATTTAATCCTAAATATTTGATATACAATAAAATTAAAATAATGTTTCATCATCTTATACTGATATTATCACTTGAATTAGCATGATTCAAGTGATAATATCACTATAAGATATAACTTATTGTAATATGATGATTATGAACTAACGTTAACATTATTATTAAAAAGAACATGAAAAGTCATAAGAGTTTTAAATAAATGTGATTGAAGTAAAAATACCTCTATTAAAAATTATAATATGTAGGTAATTGTAAAATGTACTTACATATTAGCAAACTTCATTTCTTAGAATAAAATTATAATATATGATGAACTAAGTACTTTGTAAAAACTATTCAATTTAGGGCTAATAACATAAAAACCACTGTAGTTTGGCCAAAATTCGGTTTAAGCACTATATTTTTTTTTGTTCTAAAAAAATCACTCATACTTTCAAAAAAAAATCGTAAAAACCACTCATATTTTCAAAAAGATACATTGTGACCACTATAACAAATTAAAGTCAAAATTTTATGTCACCAACTCGGAACACTTCTTATCCTCGCCACATTCAAAATTAAGTTGATTCATTTGGATACCCTATGCATTCACAAAGTGGCCGAAAAGCTACACTTACGAAGATCAAAATCACATGTAGACAACTTTATGTATCATTTTCACTGCAATGAAGTTTCAATATTTGCTTCAAATGTCAATAAGAAACTTTTCACATAATATTTTGAAGAAAATAATGCTTAAAAATTATAAAATAAAATGAACAGTGGTTAATATGAAATGTTTTGAAAGTATGAGTGGTTTTAATGGAACAAAATAAAAAATAGTAGTTAAACCGGAATTTTGGGCAAACTACAGTGGTTTTTATGTTATTAACCCTTCAATTTAATCAAATTTAAGTATTGATTATATGTATGATTTACAAAGTACTTTGTAAAATCATTCATTTAGATTAAATTAAATTATTAATTATATTTTTATTAGAAATGCAAGAACAATTATTTATTGATCTACTTGCTTTACTTTTTTTTTTCATTAATCTCTTCAAGCATTCATGTGTTTTTTTGATAATTTTCCTAAATGTCCATTTAAATATAAACTCTAAAATATAATATCTATTTAACTAATTATGTATAAAGTTCTTTCAAATACGAAACACCCAAATATATAAATAAGATTTTATTTTATAAATCACAAACATATCACATGATAATAAAATATCAAAGCTTGTATTACATGAATATGTATACTATTCTAATTGATGAAATAAGAATACGAATAATCTCAAATAAGAATCCAAATCATCAACTAATTACATAAACTTAAGTTTGAGTTACAAAATAAGCATTGAATATAGTAAAATATAATAATTTCATTGTGAAATGTGTTTCATACGCACACATTTTCTTCGTCGATAATGATTGTATGATCATTGTAAGATGCCTCGAAATATATCAACAAAAAAAAATTCAAACCAACACAAATATCTTTAAACCTTGGCATTCTTCTTTCTATATGATTTTTCTCACTTTGTATGTGGTTTGTATTTGTGTGTTACTCAAATGATTGTCCTCTTTTATAGTAAAAAAAGAGTATTCAACTACAATTCATTTGATACTCATAAAGTATATCATTACTAGTTTAAATACTTAGTAATTATAATATATAAGTTAAAAAAATCTTGAGTGGTTTTTAATAATTAGTTGAAAGATGAAGAGGTGGAGGTTTCAAATGAATATGGTGCAAGAATGAGAAATATTTTGAACAATATTCATTTGGATGGCCACTAGTATAAGAGTTATATAGATATAGATATAGATATAGATATAGATTAAGATATGTAATTACGGTCCTGAGTCCTTACTTGGAAGTCTTCTACGATACCCAGGATAGCCATTTGAAATTTTCAAAAGCTTTTTGGTCTTCCGTTTCTCTATTAATTTACCGAAATTCTCCATTTTTTTATTTCTAAAACCTTACTGCTCATTGTAAATTAACAATCAATAGATCTAGAACGGCTAGGGTTTTATATTATTATCAAAGAAAATTACAAGCATAAAAAAGAAAAGACAAAATATATATAGAAAATCAATTAAGTTAAACCTAGGAAAAATGGGCTAAACATAAAGCCAAACTAAATGAGCTCAATAAACTTATTTGACTAACATCCCCCACTACTAGAAAACAGGGGCATTACCCACGCAAATATGTCTGGGTGTTTTGTGGGTAGAGACGTATACCCACGCAACACCCAAGGAAAATGAGTGGTGGGAATACCCCTTATAGGTAAACTATACCCACACCTTACCCACGCAACTTTCTCATGCAATACCCACGCCCTTTTCCCACTCAATACCCACGCGCCTTTACCCACGTCATTCCCACGCAAATTTACCTACACATTACCCATGCCATACCCACGAACTACACTACGGAGATGTACCCACGCAATACCCACACATATTTGTTGTCTGTGTTTGACTTTTACCAACGTAACACATTTTTATTAAAAAAATACCAAATTTTTATTTTTTAATTCCAGACTTTTTTTTGTCATTGTTGTCCATTTCCATTTCCATCACAAATCCGCCAGTAAAATTATTTAAAAAAAACTAAAAAGTAAATTCTTACAAGAAAAAAGTAGTAATGAATACTACCTAATTGCTAGTCAACTATAACATCTTTTTTTACATATTTGAGGATATTATTTTTTCACGTGAACGATGGGTTGGGGGTGAGACCACTTCGTATCCGAACTCTGTGTATGATCATTTGCCTCTGAGTTAACTCTTCATAACTCACAACCTGACATTACATGCATGTAAATCAGAAAGCATAAGAATAAAATTGGCAGTACTAAGCTATAACTAGTAGACTTTTCGAACGCAATGCCTTAACGAGACAAAAAAAAAAAAAAAAAAAAAAAAAAAAAAAAGTATACGTATAATGTATATCAATGTAATCAAAATGATAAACAACACTTACTTGGATCTCTTGAATAAGGCATCGTAGAAATAATGTCTGGCTTCTGATTATTCGCATTCAATAACTTGAATGTCAGTCGGTGGAAGAACAAGAATGGGCCTAGATCATACGTTCAATAAGAAACAATTAGGTAAGGTTTGTTAATGAGAAGAAAAGACAGTTCTAATGGAATCAGATCAAACCTTCCTTCTTTATCTTTTATGTGTTTTGTTCTTCTTAGCATGAGTGGTCTTATAAATATAATGGCTTTTGCAAGCTTTAACCCTCTTTTATCACCGTTTTCATAAGGACTCTGAATTAATTTGTTCCACCTAATGAAAATTCAAATAACCAAATAAAATAACTTCAAAAAGGGAAACAATTCATAAATTTTACACTCAAGAGAGATCATGGATTTCGTAAAGAAAAAATGACAATTTTGCCTTCCATTTCAATGAATGCTTACCATGCCCAATTACACCATGGCTCGACACGCAAGAAACACAAAAGACTGTAAAGATCTTCCAAATTCTTCTGCACAAATGATCAATTGGTGTAAATAAAATAAATCTAGAAATAAAAAGTAAACTGCATTTTCCAACTTTGTGTACTTGGGTGATTTTTATTTTTTATGAATTTTGTACAAATATAATTATGATTGGTTTAAGCTTTGCATTTAATCGGACCAAATTCAAGAGTTTCTGGGCTAAAACGAAGAATTTATTGGACTGCAAGGTGATTTCGGTCTGGACCGAAATCCTCCATGATTTCGGTGGTGGCATGACCGAAATCCTCATGGATTTCGGTTGGGCCTCTCATGATTTCGATAGGCTTGGGTGCGAATGGCTTAGGTCATAGGTTAAGTATAAATAGCATTTTCCTTGTCATTTGTCAGGTTGGTCGAATTAGAGGAGCATAGACATAGAGATTCATTGTCATACGATCAAGGAACCTTATGTACCCAACTATTATCAATATAGTGTGCATTGAAGGTTTGTAGTAATTTCATTGTGTGTTTCGATTCAAACTCGTTGGGGTTCCGCACCAATAGAGTGTGTTTGATTGATACCAAATAGATCTAGGATTGTTTGGGACTAACAAGTGGTATCAGAGCCAAAAAAATCCCAATTTTTGGGTGTTTTGGTATCAATTTTTCGAAACATTTGCTTGGATCCGGACGATTTTGAGCGTTTTTGGACCGATTTGATCGATTTTGAGTGTTTTTGTTCAAAGTGTTCTTCGTGTTCTTGGCACCTTCTAGCGAAAAATCCTCAAAAACAGAGTTTTTGATCCTTAAAACTTGTTTTTTTTTCTGCAAAAAACGGCGTTTTTGGAGGTTTTCGGCCAGATCTAGAGGATTTCGGTCACGCTCCTGAGGATTTCGGTGGCGGCGGATTTTGCACAGGATTTCGGTTAGGGTTTTGCCTGGATTTCGGTCCATTAAGGAAGTTTTCGGTCAGCAGACGACGCCTAGTAATATCAAGTATTATAGTCGTATTTTAGCTATGTTTTGGATTAAATATATGTTTTAAATTTGCTAATATCACTTACTTTTGTGTCAAAGTGCTTGGAAATGTTTTTAGTGTAAATGTAGGGGTTTTTGTGCAATTCTAGAGAAGTTATGGAGCAAAAGGGGTGAAAAAATGGATCTGGCAGAGATAGCGCCGCTATCTCTTGAGATAGCGCCGCTATCTCGCGACTGGATAAAATCTCTGTTTTTGAATTTCAAACTCCGATATTTCGGGATAAGGCAACACGTGCGTCGCGCGAAGAGCTATGCCGCGACGCGGAAACCCTAGTTTCGCACCACTATAAATACCGGAGTCTCGTCCGACTTTTAGATCATCCCGGGACGCGAAGGAGGGATTCGAAGGCAGAATTTCGTTAGTTTTTCAGTGGGAATCAATATTTTTGGTTAGTTATTTAGTTTTTCTCTCGTTTTATCAACTCGGTATCGAGGTATTCAGCAATCGGGATTTCCGTCGATTACTCGATGTTCCTTTAGATTTGTAGTTTCTGATTTCAGTAGTAGAATAGTTAGTAGTTTAGATATGATATTTGATTGTGTGGTTTGGATTTGAGTTTGATTTGGATTTATCAAAGTTAATCATTCGGTTTGATGTTTATTTGCACTTTTTGGGTATTGTTTCTGTTGAATGCTTGTTTGGATATTTTGGGATTGTCATTGCTTCTGATTTTTCTGGAATTTACTTCTAGAATCAGTAAATAATCTTAGTTTAGAACTTAGTTTAGTTTAGTTTAGTTCATGCTTGATTTGGATTTTGGCAATTGTTTTGATATTGTGTTTTGTGTTGGTTTTTGGGAAAGTAGAAACAATACCGCTAACTGTAGAGTGACACTACAGTTGGTATACTGTCGTTCTATCTTGACCACCAAACTCCCACGGATCGATCCTTGCTACCGCTATACTAGTGTGCGTAAGGTTTATTTTCTTATTTTTGATCGCATAACGACTTAGGCGTGTCATCAGCCCATTAAGGATTTCGGTGCAGCTAGGGTTTTCGGTCAGGATTTCGTTCAGAACTGCTTTTCGGTCAGTTTTACTGGTTTTCGGTCTGGATGATTTCGGTCAGGATTTCAGCCAAAGGTCAGGAACCTAGGATTTCGGTCTATAGTGATTTCGACGGAAAAAAATTTTTTGGGGTTTTCGATCAACATTTTGGCATTTGATGGCTTTTCGGTCCTCTAGAATCTTCAAAAAGGCGACAAAAGACGCTTGTGAAGTTTCTTGCTCTTCTCAATCGTGTGTTGATATACTTGTCAAACTTCGCGAACACAACGATAATTTAGTTAAAGAGATATTTGACCTTGAAAATCTTGTGCATAAACATAAAAAGAAATTGAAACCTTTACAAGAAAAGTTAGATGTTAAAATCTCAGACTATCTCAAAATACAAGACGAACTTAGTGTAACAAGATGTCATCATAGATTCGTCAATGAGGACATTTCTAAATTGACTGCCGAACATGACTCTTTAAAAGCTAAAATTCAAAATACTGATTTTATTTTCAAAAAATTCGAAGGGTCAAGCACGATAGTCAAATCGATGATCGAGAAACAACTTAATGAAAGGTTTTCTGCAAACCATGAACTAAATAACCTAAGTTCACATGCAACCTATGAGGATCTATGTTTTCTACTATTGAACATATAACAAGCTCCTAGAGGCCAATAAAAAACTAAATATTAAAACAGAAAAAACCAACCTTAAGTTTCTTGGAAGCAAAGCAGCAAAATAATTCTGCCTCAAGTGAAGTCACACCTAGGGAGCTGAGGTATATGGATCGAAAATTCCAGAGAGCTAGGGTATATGAAATTGGCGCAGAATAAGTGTTCCCCAGGACCCCTATTTATAGTTTCCAGATGACCAGTTGATAAGCCTTAAAGATAAACCCTTTTAAATTCAAATAAGATAAACATTTTATCTTACAATTCAAACTCCTATTTATCCTTATATATTAAAATTGAAATATATATATTACTATATATATAAATCGATTTCCACTGGTCACTCTCACTGCCACTTACTCAACTATTGAATAATTACAGTTTCAGTCCCTGCACCTTTAATTAATTAAATTAATCACCAAATTAAATCCAATTAATCCCAGATTAATTTCTAATTAATTAATATAGTTTCTAATTAATATATTATCACTTTAATATATTAATAAACTATATATTTAATTCCTGTTGATTTATTAATCACATAATAAATAACCTTTCTCTCTACCGAACTTTCTACCAAACCTCCAGCTATGAGGGCAACCCAAATAGACTATGCTACCATTAATTAGGTAAATACTAATTATTAGTTATGGCTTAGACACCTAATCCAACAGTCTCCCACTTGGATAAGTCTATGACTATAATTACCAATTTAACATCTAATCAACTAGCATCTTAAGCTTCCTATAAACTATTGCGAAACTCTGACCCAGTCAGTTCTGTCCATAGATAAGCGATCAGATGATCCTCTGTCCAATAAGATATTTTCAGACTCAAGACATGGATTAAATCAATCCTGGTCTGATTCACTGTTTCTCGATTTCCGATTTGTATATGACTCCTAGACTACTAATTGACCATGTCAATTTAGTCCCGGTTGGCCAACCCTTTTAATCAACTTCAAATTCATCGAGAGGCCAACAGATATCTGTTCCCTGTTAGGGTAAAGGGACGAATAAGCTTCGACTCATATACTTATGTCTTTTACCAGAAAAATCACTCACAACAACACGTTTTATAACACCGAGTTACCGATGCGTTTTTCGTGTTATCAATGAATAATCTCCTAGTAAATCACAACTCATATATCTTAGCTTAAAGATCAAAAGATGTTATCGTCTCAATATTGCTCGTGATATAATCCATGAAGCAATCCATTGAGCGCAGGTTTATCCAATACTCAAATCTCCATTTCGAAGTACTCATGAACGTTGCAGTAATCTTATTGCAATGTCTAACTCCTTAGATAATCTACAAACCAATTCATGACAGTCTTACTTCATACTTACTCCCTAAGAGTATGAGCGACTATGGACATTTGAATAATCCAATTATTCAGGGAGTAAACATGCAAAATTGAAACACAATGACAAAGTATTGACAAAAGTAGTAAACCATTACTTATTAATAAATCTCCATTATTAAATCACAAAATTCAAATACAATTGCATTGTTACAAGTTTCAAATAACCTATCTAATTACAAAAGCTTATATCATCTCTTAATCCAATGCTCCTAGCATGCTGATTATGCTTAATCCTACTCAGAGCCTTTGTCAAGGGATCTGCAGGATTATCTTCCGATGATACCCTCTTTACAAGGAGGTGACCTTCTTCTACTCTATGTCTGATGTAGTGATACTTTCTGTCGATATGCCTGGACTTTCCATGGTCTCGCGGTTCCTTTGTCAAGGCAACCGCTCCTTCGTTATCACAGAACAGTTCCATGGGCTCCTGAATACTCGGGACTACTCCAAGGTCACCGATAAAGTTCTTCAGCCAAGCCGCTTCCTTTGACGCTTCACTTGCCGCTATGTACTCTGATTCGCACATAGAATCAGTCACCGTCTCTTGCTTGGAACTTTTCCAAGTTACTGCTCCCCCGTTCAAAAGGAATACCCAGCCCGACTGAGACCGACCATTGTCTTTATCCGTCTGAAAGCTGGCATCTGTATATCCTTCAACTCTCAAGGTATCACTGCCACCAAGGACTAACACCATGTTCTTTGTCCTTCGCAGATACTTGAGTATATTTTTCACAGCTATCCAATGCACCCTTCCAAGGTTTCCCTGGTACCGACTGACCATGCTCAAAGCAAAGGCCACGTCAGGGCGAGTACACGTCATAGCGTACATGATCGACTCCACAGCCGAAGCATAAGGTACCCGACTCATGTCAGCTATCTCCTCGACTATACTCGGACTTTGAGTCTTACTCAACTTTGCATTATTTTGGATAGGCAGCTCTCCCTTCTTGGAATTTTTCATACTAAACCTTTTTAGTACCTTTTCCAATTATGTACCCTGACTAAGTCCAATTAGTCTCTTCTTCCTATCTCTCAATATTCTTATCCCGAGAATATAGGCAGCCTCTCCTAGGTCCTTCATGGCAAAACACTTCCCAAGCCAAGACTTGACATCTTGCAAGGTTGGAATGTCGTTTCCCATGAGTAGTATGTCATCAATATACAGCACCAGAAAGTTGACTATACTCTCACTAGCCTTGACATATATGCAGGACTCATCCTCGCTCATAGAGAAGCCAAACTCTTTGACTTTCTCATGGAAACAAAGATTCCAACTGCGAGAAGCTTGTTTCAATCCATAGATAGATCTCTCAAGGTACCGATTGACCATGCTCAAAGCAAAGGCCACGTCAGGGCGAGTACACGTCATAGCGTACATGATCGACTCCATAGCCGAAGCATAAGGTACCCGACTCATGTCAGCTATCTCCTCGACTATACTCAGACTTTGAGTCTTACTCAACTTTGCATTATTTTGGATAGGCAGCTCTCCCTTCTTGGAATTTTTCATACTAAACCTTTTTAGTACCTTTTCCAATTATGTACCCTGACTAAGTCCAATTAGTCTCTTCTTCCTATCTCTCAATATTCTTATCCCGAGAATATAGGCAGCCTCTCCTAGGTCCTTCATGGCAAAACACTTCCCAAGCCAAGACTTGACATCTTGCAAGGTTGGAATGTCGTTTCCCATGAGTACTATGTCATCAATATACAGCACCAGAAAGTTGACTATACTCTCACTAGCCTTGACATATATGCAGGACTCATCCTCGCTCATAGAGAAGCCAAACTCTTTGACTTTCTCATGGAAACAAAGATTCCAACTGCGAGAAGCTTGTTTCAATCCATAGATAGATCTCTCAAGATTACACACCTTATTAGGATACTTTGCATCGACAAAACCCTCTGGCTGATTCATGTAAACATCCTCAGTCAACTTCCTATTAAGGAAAGCGGTTTTGACGTCCATCTGCCAAATTTCATAGTCATAAAATGCAGGTATGGCCAGCATTATCCTAATAGACTTTATCTTGGCTATTGGTGAGAAGGTCTCGTCATAGTTAACCCCTGGGGTTTGAGTAAAGCCCTTCGCAACCAGTCTTGCCTTGAAAGTGTGTACCTTTCCGTCAATGTCGGTATTCTTCTTGACGATCCACTTGCACCCGACTGTCTTTCGACCTGGTACGCTGTCAACCAAGTTCCAAACTTGATTGTCATACATGGACTTGATCTCGCTATCCATTGCCTCTTTCCACTTGGCAGACTCAAGGCCCGCCACTGCTTTTTGGTAGTTAGCCGGCTCATCCAAATTTATCAGTGTCGTATCACTGACAAACGTGTCCCCATCCATAGTTATATGGAAACTATAAAACTCGGGTGGCATGCTAACTCTACCGGAGCGCCTAAGAGGTAAGGACACATCAGTCGGACCAACAGGAACTTCTTTCTCATGTTGGTTGCTAGTTTCTCCTAAGGTCGCGTCATCTGATGACTCTTGAATTTCTTCAAGATCAATGGTACTCCTACTGTCCTCTTTGAATATGAGCTCTCTCTCTTGAAAGACCGCTTGTCTGGCTACAAAGACCACGTCCTCGCTTGGTCTGTTGAATAGATATCCAAAGGACTGTTTGGGGTAACCAATGAAGAAACAACTTTCGCTTCTTTCTGCGAGTTTGTCCTGAGTCTCTCGTCTAACAAAAGCCTCACAACCCTAGACTTTGATATGTGCTAACGAGGGAACTTTCCCCTTCCACATTTCATGAGGTGTTTTAGCAACCTTCTTAGTTGGGACAAGATTGAGGATATGGGCGGCAGTCTCTAAGGCATGCCCCCAGAAGTGAATTGGAAGTGAAGCCCGACTCATCATGGAACGAACCATGTCTAACAGGGTTCGGTTACGCCTCTCAGCAACACCGTTCAATTGTGGTGTTCTAGGAGGTGTCAACTGCAAAACTATTCTGCATTCCTTCAGATAGTCTAGGAACTCAATACTAAGATACTCTCTGCCTCTGTCGGACCTGAGCATCTTTATCTTCCTGCCTAATTGATTATCTACTTCATTCTTAAACTCTTTGAACATTTCAAAGGTTTCTGACTTGTGCTTGATTAAGTAGATATAATCGTATCTACTAAAATCGCCAGTAAAGGTCACGTAGAACCGCATGCCATTCTTTGTGGTTGATCTGAATGGACCACACACATCTGTGTGTATGATGTCCAGCAGACCCTCACCTCTTTCAAAAGAACTTTTGAAAGGTGATTTAGTTATCTTTCCTAATAGACAAGATTCGCATACATTATCCAACTTGTGGTCGAATGATTCCAACACCCCATCCTTTTGGAGTTGGGCGATGCGTTTCTTGGTGATGTTCCCAAGCCGACTATGCCACAGGCATGCCTTTTCTACACCACTAGTAGAATCAATATAATTTACACTATGTCCTAAATTGTCAACACATTCAAAAGTTTCATACACACCATCACAAGGATAAGCAGTAAAAATCAAAATACCATTTTTGAAAACAGAAATTGAACCAATTTTATTATCAAACGAAAACTGAAATCCTTGTCTGAATAATGCGTGAAATGAAATAATGTTTCTTGCCATTTCTGGCGAATAGCAACAATTAAACAACTCTAAGCTAACATCACTACTAAGCACTAAACTATATACACCGATCTTGGTAACAAGGGACAATCTCCTATTGCCCATGATCAGGTTCAGTCTACCGTGCTCTACCTCCCTACTTTCCTTTAGGCCTTGCAAATCAGAACAAATGTGAAAACCACATCCTGTATCAAGGACCCAAGAACTAGAAGATGGTGAGTTTTTAGAGATAGTGTATATACCTGCTGTCGATGGCTTTACTTTCCCATCCTTGACGTCCTGCAAGTATTTGGGGCAGCTTCTCTTCCAATGACCATTTTCTTTGCAATAGAAGCAGTCGACTTCATTGGGGCTGGCCACACAAGGAATGTGGGAAGACTTGGTTCTCGACCCATTGCTGGACGACCCGACCTGAAACTTCTCCCTCCAATTTTGTTGAGGAGGGCCCTTCCGTTTCTTTCCTTTGCCACTTCCAATGGCTAAGATGGGCTGATTAACCGAGGGTACACTTTTACCCTTCATCCCGTCTTCAGTGGTCCTAAGCATGCGATGCAGTTCAGCCAAGGTGGCCTGAGAATTGTTCAAATGATACGTCAGCATGAACTGGTCATATGAACTCGGTAAGGAATTTAGCATTATGTCTACAGCTAAATCCTCATGGACTGGCATCTCAAGCTTCCTAAGCCTTTCCACGTATCCTTGCATCCTTTGCACGTGGCTGCAGATGGACTCTCCATCCCTAGGCTTGTCGTTGGTGAAAGCTTTTACTACCTCGCGCCTCTCGATGCGCTCCTGCTTGCGAAACTTTTCCGCAAGCTCTTTGTGCATCTCGTAGGGCCAGTAGTCTTCATATATCCTTTGTAATTCAGGGTTCATGGTAGCAATCATGATGCAAGCCACTTTGGTTGCGTCATCAGAATGTTTTGTGTATGAGGCAAGTTCCTCGGGAGTATCAGTATCAGGGTCATTGTCAACAAGCTCGGTTTCCAGAACATACTCTTTATGTTCAAACCTAAGAGCCATCTTGATGTTACGGATCCAGTCATTGTAGTTAGTGCCGTCCAACGTCACTTTGGAGCACAATGGCAAGATAGAAGTGACATTGTTGGAGTTAGAGTGGGGGCGGATTGATCAGCAGAAGACATCTATAAAAGAAGGTAAGTTTAATTAGATACTTGTCGGTCCTTACAATAACCCAATATAAAATAAGGCTAGGATCCAACTATAACAATTTACAACATAGAAGAGGGATGCCGTAATCTATTTGCAAATTTTATAAAGGTAGGCGAATGACGATTGAGCCAATTCCACCGTGGAAAATAATCTTACTATAATGGAATTCCTAGTTTCTTTTGAGATTTATTGAACTATTCAATACCATGTTTAATCTCGGATATGCCCCACCGTTTGTGACTGGGATGCCGAGGATCACAAACCGGGTGTGAATAAGCATGCAAATTAGCTTGATATCTCGGGGTCCATTATCATCTCAAATTGATGTGCCGGTAAACCACACACGCTCATCAACAATGATAACACTCGAGAAACCCATTGCCACTCTTTATGAACTCATATTGGTGTGCCGGTAAACCACACACGCTCCACCAACGTTTCATAAAGTGCAATGTGCAATTTCATGGATTAGCATCAAATTCACATTTTTCCTAAAGTATCAAACCCGTTCGGCTAACGACCCTCCACTGATCAGGCGAGCGGTGGGTGAGAGTGTTCACCCATTAGACCGCTATTTTATAAGCAGTCTCCTTATACCCAATTTATAGACCAGCTTGGTGAATGAGGCCTACTATTGATTTGACTAACCAGTTTATCTTATACATATAGTATTAACTTTTAATAACATATATAAGATATATTTTAAAGCCCTTTAAAATATTCAAGGTTTATCTTTTAATTTTTTTGAATTTAACTATTAAATTTAAAATTAAATTAAACCTTTAATAAATCGATTTAATCATCTTTTAATTAAAAATTAATTAAATCTTGATATTTTAAACCTTTTAAAATATTTTAGGATTTATCCTCTAATTTTCGAGAATTTAAAATTAAATTAAATCCTTTGAATTATCTTTTAATTAACAATTAATTAAATTAATTCAAATGTAGATAGGTTTTACCAAATTAATCAAATTAATTTTAAACCTATCTTAAACCCCTAATTTTCGAATTCAAACAATGGGTTTAAGGTTATCCATTTAATTAACCAATTAAAGTTACCAAAAATAGAAAACCTCCTAAAACCCTAATAAAAAAATCGAAAATACTAAGGGGGGGATTAGGGTTTCCAAAACCCTAATCCAAGAAATCAATCCATAATCAAATTAGGGTTTATAAGCTTTAAACCCTAAAACAGTTATAACTATTCAACAAGAAAACAAGAACAGACTCTGATACCACTGAAAGGTTTTCTACAAACCATGAACTAAATAACCTAAGTTCACATGTAACCTATGAGGATCTATGTTTTCTACTATTGAACATATAACAAGCTCCTAGAGGCCAATAAAAAACTAAAGATTAAATCAGAAAAAACCAACCTTAAGTTTCTTGGAAGCAAAGCAGCAAAATAAGCCTGCCTCAAGTGAAGTCACACCCAGGGAGCTGAGGTATATGGATCGAAAATTCTAGAGAGTTAGGGTATATGAAATTGGCGTAGAATAAGGGTTCTCTAAGACCCCTATTTATAGTTTCCAGATGACCAGTTGATAAGCCTTAAAGATAAACCCTTTTAAATTCAAATAAGATAAACCTTTTATCTTACAATTCAAACTCCTATTTATCCTTATATATTAAAATCGATATATATATATATATATATATATATATATATATATATATATATATATATATATATATATATATATATATATATATATATATTACTATATATATAAATCGATTTCCACTGATCACTCTCACCGCCACTTACTCAACTATTGAATAATTACAGTTTCTGTCCCTACACCTTTAATTAATTAAATTAATCACCAAATTAAATCCAGTTAATCCTAGATTAATTTCTAATTAATTAATATAGTTTCTAATTAATATATTATCACTTTAATATATTAATAAACTATATATTTAATTCCTGTTGATTTATTAATCACATAATAAATCAACATTTCTCTCTACCGAACTTTCTACCAAACCACCAGCTATGAGGGCAACCCAAATGGACTATGCTACCATTAATTAGGTAAATACTAATTATTAGTCATGGCTTAGACACCTAATCCAATACTTAAATGGGATGACAACCATGGTCTAGGGTACAAAAGTGTTCCACCTCCATTCAACAACAATTTTACTCCACCCCTTGAAACCGAAGAGTCAGAGGAATGTTATATCTCCAATTTCATCCCAAAGGATCAATCTGGCACCACTGAGAGTATTAAAATGAATTCTACTGATGCTTCTACCTCATGTGCAGATACAGTGAACAAAGAGGATGAAATCAAGGAGAACAAGACTGCTGAGACCTGTGCCCCTTCTCAACCTTGTGATGATGGTTTGAATTTAAAATTTCAAAATGTTGGAAAATACAAACCACCGAAGTTTGTGAAAGAAGGTGAACTTCCTGGTGGACAAAGACCGAGTCCCAGTAAATGTGGTTGTGCTTGTACTTGCAGCGACTCTTTGAAAAATTCAAAAGGGCAAGGACCAAGTCACAATCTCATTTACCTGAAAACACAAACGTGTTTCAATTGTAGGATTGCAGGTCACATCACCAGGAACTGTCCATATCGTACATACATTCCCTTCTATGCACAACACTGGCAGAATGTGCCAAGAGGGAGTTCTTGCAAAAGAAAATCCTCGAGGTCATGGTCACGCGACGGTGATTGGAATAAAGCCAAGGCCAAGAAGCGGGCTCCCAAGGACAAAAGGACCGACTCGAGAGATGACTCTGCCAAATCGAAATCGGTAAGGTCGAGCTCATATCAAGGATCGTCCTCGAGTCCACACTGGCAACATAAGCACAAATCAAGAGGGAGTTCTGCTTCTAACTCAAGTACTGAGACACCCATTCGGTTAAACAACAAGCGACAAAAAACAAACTATCGATGGGTACCAAAAGGCCTAGTTTCCAAATCATCTAATTGTCCTGCTAATTCTTCATGTTCTTTATTTGATAAATAGGATATGATCTTGGAGCAAGTTTCGTGTGTTGACAACAATGGCAGACCCAGTTTCAAGATGGATGGGTTCCTAAGACCAACTAATCTCGCATCTTGTGCAGGAGTCGTTTTTTTGTGCGGTGGGTTCGTCAGCACTGAAATGAGAAAGGCTTGTAGACTCGTGACGCTGAACGAGACTATGGAGGAATACCATCAGACCCTGGTTTGTTGATAGTAGTTGTTCTAGGCACATGACAGGAGACATCTCTCAACTGCACAACATTCAAATCATTGATAAAGAGTATGTGTCCATTGCAGGAGGAGAGAGAAGAAGGATCACGTGGGGTTCGTGTCTAACGATGTGTTGAAAACTGAAAATGTAACTTGTTCCTGAATTGATTTGATTCTTTTTGATGACCAATAGATCAATTTTTATATTCTGTACAACTTTTTGGTTAAATTTGTTCATATTCGGACATTCTCCTCTATGCACAAATTTAGGGGGAGAATTAAAAAAAACAAAAAATTATAAAATTCAAAAATACAAAAATATGTCTTTTACTTTTATGTCTTTACTTTTCAGAAAACTTAAAAATCCAAAAATATGTTTTTCGTTTCATGTCTTTCCTTTCAGAAAATTACAAAACTCAAAAATATTGTTCTTTTACCTATTTTACACGATCGTCAATGTTCCTGATCAATACCAATCAGGAATACAGATGAAAACTTCATGTCAAAGATGTGTTTCACTATTACCGTGACTCGCTAAGACATTCCTTACCTACCGACGATGCACCGAGTTATATCACTCACTGCTGAGGTATCATTTAAGTGCTAATGATTCTTACTGTTACATCATAGTAAGTTTGAAGCACTGAAAACCTTTCTTAACCAATCTAAAGTTTTCTATTGTAACATCAACTTCTAGACACTTTAAGAAAAACCACTCAGAGTCGAGAGTTAAAAAGTCTGTGTCGATGGTTAGATTACATACCGTAGTCTATCGCACGCACCAATCCATTCTCAACCACCTTTATTTTCTGCTGCAAGAAATAGACGACTCACCATTTAAAACCAAGTGGTGATGATATTTTGAAACTCTATGACAGTGATCTCTTCTAGAACACCAATACTAGATGTGAGGCATCGAAAACCATTCTTACCTACAAAGCTTCTAATTCAAGAGTTGGATGACTTAGTGTAATAAACCATACACTGATGACAATTCGAAAGTCTAGCCGATGGGTATGTCTTATAACCAAGACATATTACACGCTCATACCACTCTTGACCATAATCTTTCTTCTAATGAAGATGTTCGTAATTCAGTGTGATTTTACCTCACATTGATGAAACATTGAAACTTTGGGTCAGTGATCGTTGTTGTTAACCATAATAGCTGTAAGACCCCAACAACTTTACCAGGATTCAAATTGGCACTAGGATGGTACACTCCACAGAGTTTGGATACCATTGAACGTCTCGCCAAGAGCCAAGTCAACTTGTTGACTTTTCAACTGCATTGAGATCTTTGATCAAGGATATGCAGGGGCCTAAATCAAAAAGGCCACGAGTAGTTCACCGATACTCAAACAATCGCAGTGCATTCCTCCGGTTTCACACAGATACTGTGAGAAGTCTCATTCTGAGCCAAGGCTGAGTCCTTGAACAACTGTGGTGAGAGTTTATGACTCTGTGACCTACAGGATTTCTGGTCATCATTGCGTGCTGGTTATAGTCGAAGACAATCCAGTGAAGTCTTTCAAGTGATGGAGCTAGAAGTGAAGTTTGAAGTTTTCAACACAATCATTTCAACCCCAGAGAAAGTTGAAGCATAATTCAATGTGACAAGCTGTGTTGAATTCCTCCTCAATCAATTCGTTGCTATTTTTGCACCTTCAAGTGATCAAGAAGAAGACGTGAAGAGTCAGACTCCAGTCAAAGTCGAAGTCAAATCAAAAGCTGGATGTGCTAATTCAAGACCTAAGCAAGAAGCCTGTACCCAATGCATGTTCAAAAATTCAAACCTAAAGACAGTCTGATACCGAAGATGAAGTTGTCTCTGCAACGTGCTAAAAGCTATTAACATCTATACCCATCACCTGCTAAGGGGGAGATTGTTATGCTAAGGGGGAGATTGTTGAAATGTTTTGCAGTGTACAACCGAAACCAAGTTCAAGACAGAGCTCGAAGTTAAAATGAAAGCATTAAATCAAGGGGGAGATTGTTGGGCTATAATTATGATTGGTTTAAGCTTTGCATTTAATCGGACCAAATTCAAGAGTTCCTGGGCTAAAACGAAGAATTTATTGGACTGTAGGGTGATTTCGATCTGGACCGAAATCCTCCATGATTTCGGTGGTGGCATGACCGAAATCCTCATGGATTTCGGTTGGGCCTCCCATGATTTCGGTAGGCTTGGGTACGAATGGGCTTAGGTCATAGGTTAAGTATAAATAGCATTTTCCTTGTCATTTGTCAGGTTGGTCGAATTAGAGGAGCATAGACATAGAGATTCATTGTCATTCGATCAAGGAACCTTATATACCCGACTATTATTAATGTAGTGTGCATTGAAGGTTTGTAGTAATTTCATTGTGTGTTTCGATTCATACTCGTTGGGATTCCGCACCAATCGAGTGTGTTTGATTGATATCAAGTAGATCTATGATTTTTTGGGACTAACAGGACTTCACCTTCCATGTTATGTTTGATTTTTAAATTTGGCAAAATTATTATTTTGCTAATCAAATATAAAATATAGGACATGGTTGTCATTTAATTTTCGCATGCATTTAGTGACCGTCTACAAATTTTGTCCATGTTCTTAGGTGATTTCTTTTAATTTGGTCTAGAAACAAAATTGTTATCTTTTTGGTCCCTCTTTCACTGTTTCACAATATTCTCAACACTAACACACTTTACGAATGGTCGTTAAATGCATCTGGAATGACAACTTGCCCTCTATTATTCTGTTCTATATTTAATTGTTTGATGGTGCCCATTGTACCACCAAACAAGTTCTCTAGCATAATGCAAGCCTTTTAATTTTTGAATTAAGTTCTTGAAAATTAATAATAAAATCACACAAAGTCAACAAATTTCTAAAAATAATAATAAAAAAACTGCATACCTTTCCTAGTATACCAACAACTTTTTCATTTTCAGCACCATAAGCAAGCACAATCTGATTTTTCAAGAACATTGACCATGATTATACAAATATTGGTAAAGATACAAATATTGGTAAAGACAGAAATAAAGCCAAAAAACAAATTGACCTTGTGACTTGCAACATGGTAAGTTTGGCTTACTTCAGATAAACAAATGTAGGATCCAACACTCACTAGGTGCCCATTATACCACCAAACAAATTCTCAACAACAATTCATGCATTTTAATTTCTGAATTAGGTTCATGAAAATTAGTAATAAAATCACACAAAGTCAAAAGAATTGTAATGTGTATAATAATAATAATAATAAAACTGCATACCTCTCAAGGTCGCTGAAACTCAGAAGTTGCTGAAACCAGAACTCAAAAATCAGAATTTGGAGCAAGGAAATCGGAAGTTTGATACTTTGATTGCCCACATCTTGAATATCAGAATTACTAAATATTTTTTAATAAATGTAAATAATATAACATCGCGTTTTTTAATAAATGTAAAAAAATAAATATTTTAACAAATTAAGTTAACAATGTATAGCAGTTTGTAACATAACACCATATTTTTAACAAAACTAACAATTTATACCGGTTTGTAACATAACACCATATGTTTAACAAAACAACAATTTATACCCATTTATAAAAATTTATAGCAATTTCAACCATTTTTAACAATTTATACCATTTTCAACAAATTTTAACAATCCATACAAATATTAAACAATTTATACATGATTACAACAACTTATACCAATTTCAACAATTTCAAATAATTTATATCGATTTTTTACACATTTTATACCAATTTCAATAAAATTAAACAAGTTATACCTAATTGTAACAAACTTCTAACAATCCATACAAATTTCAACATCTTAAACAATTTATACCAATTTCTAACAATTTACACCTAATTGCATCAATTTATATCAAACCCTAGAAATTTCAAACAATCAAATTTCTAAAAAAAATCAACAAAAGTCGAACAATATAATGAATACATCAAACAAAACAACATTTTATACCTAAATAACAATAAATTTCAACAAACTCAACAAAAATTTGAAAGATAGGTTTTTACCTTTTTGCGAAAATGGGTGAAAATGGAAGAATGTGGAGTTTTCTTGAGGAAAAGGAGATGAGGGAGGTGCATACCCACTTCCGGCGGCTGGAATCGGCCGGTCAACAGCGCCGACCGGCGGTGGTAGGCGGTACAGAGCTGCTGTCACAGGAGCAAGGAGAGGATGAGTGTTTTCATTTTTTTTAAATGAGGAAGCAAGGAAATGAGGGAGGTGCATACCTGGGTCCAGTCAAAAGCGCCGACCGACGATGGCAAGTGATGGAGAGCAGCGGTCGACCGGAGCAAGAAGACTTCACAGTTTTCGTTTTTGTTGAAATGAGGCAGACATGAGGCTTGGGGACCTTCTGCCCGTTTTCTTTTCATTTAAATTAGATTGGAAGGTAAAGTGTGGGTAAATACCCACGCAACTCCCACGGGATATCGTATTTTATTTACTGCATCGCGTACAAGTAGGTAAAGCTTCAAGAAACATGGTTGGTAGGTAAAGCATGGGTAAATACCCAGGCATCTCCCACGAAATATTGTGTGTTTAGGGGTATTGTGTGGGTAATTACCCACGCACTAAATGTGTGTGTAGTAAATACGTGGGTAATTAACAACGCAATACCCACAGATTTTTTTATTTTTCGTTTTTTGAAGGGTAAACATTATTTTTTGGGTTCATTTTTTGCACATCCTTATTATACTTTATTATGTTTATATTTCCCAGTTTATACGTAAATTCGACTTACACACAAGCGTGTACACCTTCCAAACCCGTTACGCATTTCAAACTTTATCCTTTCAAGGTGTATAAGCACTTGTAGTTTTAACACACCAATACATTGATGGACATACACTCATACTCATAGACACACATTCTCATATACACTTATTCTCATATATACCCATACTCAAACACACTCATACACACACACATACTCTCTCTCTATATATCCCTCTAATCAATACTCATGCTGATACAATGTGTGAGTGTATGTGTATAAGTATGTATGTGTGTGTAAAGTATATGTATACGTCTGTGTGTGTGTCTATGAGTATGAGTGTATGTGCATCAATGTGTTGGTGTATTAAAACTACATGCGTTTATACACCTTGAAAGGATAAAGCTTGAAATGAGTAACGGGTTTGGAAGGTGTACACGCTTGTGTGTAGGTCAAATTTACGTATAAAATAGGAAATATAAACATAATAAAGTATAATAAAGATTTGCAAAAAATGAACCAAAAAAAATAATGTTTGCCCTTCAAAAAACGAAAAATAAAAAAATCTGTGGGTATTGCGAGGGTAACTACCCACGCAATACCCACGGATTTTTTTTATCTTAGTGTTTTGAAGGGAAAACATTATTTTTTGGGTTCATTTTTTGCATATCATTATTATAGTTTTGTAGTACGTTTGTAATAAAACGCAATACCCGCAGATGTTTTTATTATTGCGAAAACATAAAACGAAAAAATAATAATATTAATAACCATAATTAATATTATTATTATGAGACTAATAATAATAATAATAATAATAATAATAATAATAATAATAATAATAATAATAATAATAATAATAATAATAATAATAGCAATAATTAATTATTTAGCGTGGGCATTGAGTGGGTAAGCGTAACATGTTTATAATAAAACGTAAACAGACAAATTTAACGGATGAGGCTTATAGCCAAAGTGGTTGTTGCTCTTCCCCCCCCCCCCCCTCCCCCTCCCGGCAGAGGAGACCAGGGTTCGAATCTCGGCTCCCACTTTTTTCGATTTCAAGCATATCTGTGGGAGATGCGTGGGTGATTGATTACCCACGCTTTACCTACCAAATCCTTTTTAATAAACAACGCTTTACCCGCTTGTACGTTCAGCATAAAAAATGCAGCACGCCGTGGGAGTTGCGTGGGTATTTACCCACACCTCTTCGTACTCCATCTCAATGCAACATGTACAAGTTGTTCATGCAGTCGTTCAGTTCCGTGGAAAATGCGTGGGTATTTACCCACGCCATACCCACACTTTATTTTGATTATTGTTTTCCATTTCTGTTTTATATATATATATATATATATATATATATATATATATATATATATATATATATATATATATATATATATATATATATATATATATATATATATTGAAAATAGGCAAACATACAAACTTAAACTCTTAAGTTCTCATGCAACCTAAAGGATCTACGTTTTCTCTATTGAATATATAAATAAGAACATCTAAACGAAACCATAGGAATAATCAAAATTACTAAAGAGGGTTTCAGGATTACATACCTTATTGTTATTATAGCAAATAACAATTATTCCTTATCCCATTGTTCTCTCGGAAGCAAGCACCACAAGTGTCGTGCCTCTAATGGTTCACACCCAAAAATCCAAGCAAAGGTTAATTATCTTAACTCTTATTAAGAAAAGCTCGCTATAAAACCTTAGAGAATGATTATAGATTCAGCTTGAGAGAGAAGAGAAATTCCAAAGAACTGTCTATAGGAATGGAGCAGAGAATAATGTGACAGGGGAGTCGTATTTATAGCTTCAATGGTGATAAGGATAAACCTCATTTGAATTCAAAAAAAGATAAACATTTTATCTTCAAACCCTTTTCGGCTGTACGCGACGCGCGGGTCGCGGCACTCCATGCCCGCGCCGCGTGTGTTACTTTGACCAGAAGTCTTCTATTGTTCAACTATTAAACAATTACAATCCAGCCCTTGCACTTTTAATTAAATCTAAATTAATCTCAATTAATTCTGATTAATTCCAAACTAGTTTCTAATTAATTTATCATCACATAATAAATTAATAAACAATTTCTCTCTCTCTCTCTTGTCTCTCTCTCTCTCTCTCTCTCTCTTACTATTAACCTTTATACCATGTGGAGTACTGAGGGCAACCCAAAAGGACTTTGCTACTATCAATTCAAGTGTATACCAATTATAGTTATGGGGGTAGACACCTAATCCAACATGTATATATATATATATATATATATATATATATATATATATATATATATATATATATATATATATATATATATATATATATATATATATATATATTGTTACACCCAGTTTTCTTATCTCTAGATTACATCATAATCACTCAAAATAAACAAAGTGATCATGGTATAATCAAGATTAAGCAACATAAGTACAAGTAGAAATCAAAAGAACAAGTACTTAAAAGAACACGTCCCAAAAACTGGTTTACAAAAGACCGTCTACAAAACTATACAAAAGAGTATATTCGGGTTTACAAACAGTCAAAGTTAAGTCCCATATCCATGCAATCTTCCCTCAGCTATCTTCTTACCCCTGTCACCTATATCACAAACATATAACTATTTATATGAGCTAAATTAGCTCAGTGAGAAAGTTTATCAAGTTTAGAAATCATTCAAATAATTATCAAGATTTCCACAATCAACTCACTATCTCCATTTCAATGACTATCTCTGTCATTTAACGTACTCAATTAAACTAGATAATTATGTCAAACAAAGGATTCTCAACCCTGTTTAACTCGTGTAGAATTTGTTATCTCAACCAAATCGAGATATACAACAATTCAATTTAGTTGTAGTTAAACCATTCATAATGAATTATAACTACTCACATGTTGTCGGGTTATTCTATGGAACTCTTGAACCGCGTGTGTCGTGCTCCTGTCTAGCCTCAGCTGTATCACAATATCCCAGGTCAAACTCAATATTCAACTATCTCAATCATATTCAACATCGATAACAATCAAAAATTTGAATCATAAGAGAGGTATATAATCAAAAGATAGTAATACTATCCTAATTATAACTTCCAATTTCACCACTTTGACTCATACAACCCTAAAAACACAATACAAGCACTTTGAAAGCTTGGGTCTCGAATTAGAACTCTATTACACACACTAATCCAAGTAAACTCATTCAAAATCATGCTAGTAGCAGGTGGTTCATCAAAACCACAAGGAACCATCTCAATTCCAAAGATTCAACCGTCAAAACAAGATAAAAACCAAAGAGGATTACCTTTCAAGCTCAAGGAACTAATCTCTAGCTTCAATTCGTGATTAATAAGCCTTAATCTCGACTTAGAAGGGTTAGAATCGCTTTTCTAGGGTTTGGGAGGGTTTTGGTCGAATTGGAAATGACTCAAATGAAAGAAAACTCGTATTTAAAACAGTCCTGAGTGCGCGACACGACCCGTGTAGGCTCACACGACCCGTGTGAGACATACAGCAAGCTATCTTGAACTTTACAGACTCACACGACCCGTGTAGGCTCACACGACCCGTGTGAGGCTTAAACTCGCTTCAGTAATTTTTTGAACAAGAGCTACACGACCCGTGTGGAGGTACACAACCCGTGTAGGTCTGAAAAGGTTACTGCTTTGCTTCTTAAGCCCTTCTACACGACCCGTGTAGCTCTGATTTGACATTTTACAAGTCCAAACTTTACTCAATTGGGTTTTTAACCATCCTAACTCATATAACAACCTATTTAATCTTAATTACACTAAGATTAACACAAAATCTATATAAATTAATAATATGGTATTATATATATATATATATATATATATATATATATATATATATATATATATATATATATATATATATATATATATATATATATATATATATATATATATATCAGTGTTGTAAAAGTCGGCCTGGGCGTTAGGCGAACGGGTTCTGCCTACGATTAGTGGTAGGCGGTCAAGTTATGCGGGTTTGGTCAACGGCGGTCAAAATCGGGTTTAGGCGGGTCTAGTCAGCAAAATTTTCAAATTTTCAAATTTTTCAAAAAATTTCAAATTTCCAAAATTTTCAAAAATTGTCAAAATATAAAAAAAATCAAATTTTTAGATTTTTAAATTTTAAAATTAGAAAATGACATTAATTATGATAATCGGTGGATAAGTTACAATTATTAATGATTAAAATAATCAAAAATGTCATTACTTAGTCTAAACATTCTGATGTTTGATAACTTACATATTTAAACACTTAGATTTGTCGAATTTTTATGCTTATTAATTTATTTTGTAGGGATATATGTAATATCTAAATTTTAAAAAATAAATTTTGTTAAAATTAATACTCATCGCCTAGACCGATTAGTCCTAGACCCCAGTCGACCGCCCGTCTACCGTCTAGCGACTTCTACAACCTTTATATATATATATATATATATATATATATATATATATATATATATATATATATATATATATATATATATATATATATATATATATATATATATATATATATATATATATATATACATATATATATATATATATATATATATATATATATACATACATATATATATATATATATATATATATATATATATATATATATATATATATATATATATATATATATAAGCGATCGGGTGAAGATTTTTCTTAAAGTGATGACACCTTAAAAAAATTAAAAAAAATAAAAAAAATTATAAATAATAAAATGGATCATAGTACAATATTGGAGAAAAAATTCGAAAAAAATACTTTTGGATCATTATTTTTTTTTATAATGAACTAATGATCTACAAAAAAATAAAAAAATTGTGTCATTACTGTTTTTCAATGATCCAATTTTTTTTTCAAACTTTTTTTGATAATGATTTAGTACTATTCTTGATTTTATGATTTTTATTTTTTTAAATTTTTTTAAGATTTCCTTACGAGTCCTCACCGAAAATATAGTGCTCACCGGAACGGGACCCTATATATATATATATATATATATATATATATATATATATATATATATATATATATATATATATATATATATATATATATATATATATATATATATATATATTAAATCAAAGATATATAAAATTTATCATATTTTTATATGTGGTAAAAAGAAATTTATGTGGTACGTTTGAGTTAATAAATCATGGTTTTTGATTAAATAGAAATATATAAAAAAAAACCAAAGCGTATATATAAAATTTAGATTTTTTATCAAATTGCCTATATATATATAATAGGCAGATATGGATTTGTGTATTTGACTTTATTTCACCACAAAAAACAAATGAGACGTATGCATACATAAAAATTTTGAAAGGATAAGAATTTAAAGTTCAGTGATGTGTTATATTTTGTGTCAAAATTTAATGGTAGAGTATATTTTTAGATCTACGTGTTATTCTCATGTGATACGTGTTGATTAAAAGTACATAGTCTATGAACGTGAGTTGAAGTGTATTAGTATTGTTAGTGTATCCCACATTGGTGCGACACGGTCTTATGAGTTTGTATATATGTTGGAGTCTCCCTCTCTCTCCACAAGGGCTCTTTTGGAGAGACACTCTTGGGCTCCACATATATTTACATGGTATCAGAGCCGGTGTCCTGCACCCCTGTAACCTCATCGAGCCTATGTCTCTGAGGGAGAGTGTTAGTGTATCCCACATTGGTGCGGCACGGTCCTATAAGTTTGTATATATGTTGGAGTCTCCCCTCTCTCTACAAGGGCTCTTTTGGAGAGACACTCTTGGGCTCCACATATATTTACATGGTATCAGAACCGGTGTCTCGTACCCCCGAACCTCATCGAGCCTACGTCTCTGAGGGGGAGTGTTAGTGTATCCCACATTGGTGCGACACGGTCTTATGAGTTTGTATATATGTTGGAGTCTCCCCTCTCTCCACAAGGGCTCTTTTGGAGAGACACTCTTGGGCTCCACATATATTTACAAGTATAAATAGGTCATCTTCATAAAGTTTTAAGTCTACCATTCAACCATAATTTTCAAAGAGAACCGAGAGAGTTTCTAAAAAGGACAATTGCTATAAAAAGAAATATGACATTATTATAAATCATTTATAATCAATTGTTTTGAGTCCCTATAATTATAAATTTATAAATTTAAGACGTTAGTTTATTTCTATAATCATTTTAGTTGTATAGTTTTGTATGTTTAAAATTTATTTTGGAACACCTTATTATATAACTAAAATAATATTAGCAATATTTTAATATATGATTATCGGTTGGTAAGTATTTTTATATTAAACCTATAAAATATGAAATAATTAATAATACATTATACTATAATGGAAATGTTATTAGTTATATTTTAACATTTGTGTATTCAGTTGGTAACGTTAGACGTAATTTTAACCGTTTAGATTGAGGAGTCGTTGTGGAAAATTATTCAAGAAATGAGACATATACGAGTTGTATCGGGCGAGTCATGTTGCGTTTTCTCAAACTAGGTACACGTCAAAATTATTATTTTTGGTGGTTATACATCTTTAAAATGTTTGGTGGTAATACTAACCATTATCTTTCACGTTTATAAAATGTCTTATTGCATTTAGGTCAAGACTAAGTCAAGTTAGACCTGGTCAAATCGAGATAACACCAACAAACACGGAAATAGACGTTGCTATTCAGCTCATTCAACGGATAGGAGACCAAATCAGCAAGGATCTCGGATGAGAAGATCATGCAGAGATTCTAGGAATATAATTAGCTAATTCTAGAATAAATAATTACTTGTACTCATTTTACAGAAACAACGCATTACGATAGCTATACTTTGCTATTATTCACTCTCATTGTAAACACGATATTGTACTCAATTTTTCTAATTAATAAAACTACTCAAGGCAACCGGATATTTCCGGTTCCCGAGGTTTTGTATCGGAGATCCTTAACTGGATCAAGGGTTTTCCCCGTAAGATCCCTGTGCCTACATTCCAATAACCTCTTCAGGATCCTAAGCCAAACACCACAGCACTAACTAATTTAGTTAAGCTTATTTTTAGCCAAAACAATTTGGCGCCCACTGTGTGGTCGTGGTGTCATTTTTCCATATAATTTCAACCTTGCAAATCAATCACAAAATTATGTCTACCTTGCCTATCTCGTCCTCGACCTCAACACCCTCACAGATGTCAATGATTCCTCCGTCATCGATGCCTCTTCATGATCCTCATGATAGGGTCTCAAGATCCGCTTCAAGATCTCCAGTTGCCACTACAGGGAATGCTGCCCAGCATCCCGTCAAGAACTCTTCCATCGCAACTCCTGTTATGATCTCTAATGAAGATCTGATGATCATTATGAGTTAGTTGACCGGTCATACGAAGAGACAAACGAGAACAACCGGAACATACTAAGGAAATAGATCAACTGAGAATCAAACTGAGGAATTCCATCAGAGGCATCCCACCATCTTCCATTGTAGGAGTTACTCCACTGATACCAAGAAGTTTGTAGTTCAAGCTAGGAGGATCCTCACGACCCCCTATGAAGATTAAACACCCTCGCTTAAGGCTTTTTCATAAAATACCTTTTTAAACCCATAATTTATAATCATTATTCAAAAATCATCCTTAAGAGAAAACTTTAATTTTAACGTCTTCAAAAAGATTCAAATTTCGTTCAAAACCATTTTAAAACACATTGAGTTTGTTAAGAAACCGTTCAGGGTTCAAGTTGCGGAAAATCATTTGGTCCCACTTAGATAAAACATCTTGGTTTTTAAAGTAGCGAGGTTGTTACAATTCAAATACCATTACACAGTTTAAAATGAAACCACACAACCTGTGGCCTTCTAAAACATCCAGCTCCTCTAAAGTCCTCTAAACTCCTCAACCTGAGTACACATCAAAATAAGTTAGGCAATTGAAATGCCTAGTGAGCTTACCCGAGGTTGACCCATTTCGAGTGGGCAGTGAACTACCACACTCGGGACAAACCCCCAAAAATATATTTGACACACACTTCAAAAGTTGTTTAACTCATCATATCAAAAGTTGCGTAAAGCATTAGTACGTCATAAAGGTTTACTAAAAAATGGATAGTTATGGAATGCAATGCAATGCATGATGCAACTATCCCGACCCATGTCCATCTCATAAAAGTCCAACTCACCACAATGGCACCTACGTAAGTTCACAAATGACACGCACAAAGCATATCACTCGATCCCCGTATATGTTAAACTAGAACTAGTGGCCATCACACTATCCCCATAAGGGTTAGCAACTCCCTCATGCGTTTCCCTATTGTCGGGAACGATTGCTCCCCACCCTCTTTAATTGAGAAGGGTAAAACTCATAATATCTCCCCACCCTCTTTAATTGAGAAAACGGTAAAACTCATACTCGCCCTCTTAATTGAGAAAAGGGTCAAACTCATACTCGCCTTTTTTAATTGAGAAAAGGGTCAAACTCGGCCTCAAGGGCTCACACGATCAATCCCATCCTATATGAAATGCAATGCACAATAGGATGCTCTAAACGTCTTTTAAAACAACATCATAGTATTTGTTTGAAAACATCTTTAAAATGACTCATTTCATGCAATGCACACATAGTACTCATTTAACAATTAACACATAAAAGCATGCATGAAAATAGTTGATAACACACACAAAAAATAATAGTTGGGATGTGTACTCCCGGTAAACTCACCTGAGGTCAACTGAAAAGTCAAACCTATTCCTGAAACACCCTCGTCGAATCTGAAAATATCGAATCCTAGACTTCATCTCCTCTTCCATCCATTTTTCTATGATCAAAAGTATAAAGATAAATACATGATCTAAATATATCATCTTTATTCCAACTTGACTACAGTCTCGTCTCATAGTTGAACTTTTGTCTATATAAAGACGAAGTTAATTGTCTACATTACGAATCATCTAAAGCGACTCATCAACTCATATGGTTATGTTTAAAAGGTGAGATACTTCATAAAAAGGTTTTTATCCAAAATTCACGTATATTCAAAAATATAATTTGTGACTTAAACTCAACTTAAAATCCCTATTAATTCTGATAATAGGTTTAGATTGCATTTAATCAAATAATATTACGTCTTAAATAATATTTAATTAATTGAATAAATACATTTAAATTAGTCTCATTATCTCAATTTAAAATCCATACTATTCTAATAATGAAAATAAACTTACATCTAATATATAATTAAAGGAATTACTTCCATCAACATCAAGCCATTTGATCATTTCCTAGATTTAAGCTCAATTAATAGTCCATTAGGTTAAATTATCCGTCTAATTCATTCAACCATGGACCACCAGCCCAAATTACTCAATTAAATGAACCAGCCCACAATATTGGTAATGGACCCATGAGGTGATGACCTAAACCCAAAACGGAAGTCAAAGATCGAGTATTACTACACGGCGGCAACACACACGAGAACCCTCGTCTTCCAGGTCCGTCCTCAGCCTTCTTCTCCGACCAGGCATCCATCTCCGGCAACACGATCTACATCCGGTAGCACATTCTTCTCCAGCGCAAACTCCTTCATCGCCCTCACCCTACCGGCAGCCCAACATCTCCTTCTCCGGTGACACAGGTCCGATCCCGCACCCCTATCTTCGACCTCTGTTGGAATCGGTACAACCACAGTAGCCCCCGGAGCTTTGTCGACCACCGGAATCCAACATCTCCCCCTCGTCTCTTAATCTCCTCCTCACGTACACCATCTCGATCCCACACACTCTCGTGGATTTCAACCACCATGTCAAAGCCCGCTTCCCAGATTCAACCTCACTCATCGCATCTTCTCTCTGCTATCGTCTTCCCTCCTCCCTCTCTGATGACGGCGACTAGAAACCGCCGGTGCACCCTCCATTCTCGACACCCACATCCCCGGTGGCTCACCCTCCTTCTCACTCAATTTCCCTTACTCTCGTGCATACCGTCCCCCTCCTTTCTACGTTCTGATGAACCGACAAAACGAACACCAGTTGAGCAATTGTGAGGACCCTCGTCGGACCCGAATTGAACACGAATCTCTTTCATCTCTCTATTGAAACTGGACATCAGAATCTCGCCGCCCACCCTCCTAATTCTGCCCCACACCTTCTCATCCCTCGTCATTCCTCTCTTTCGTCACTCCTGGTTGTTCCTTCCCTAATTCTCGTTCCATCTCTCCATCGCTTTCTTTTTCACTAACCTCTATTCTCTACTCGACACACACACGCACACACTCTCTAACGTTTTCACTCTCCATATCCTTCATTCTCTCTGCCTCTCATTCCCTCACCTTACGAATGGAACAGTGGCCTTCAAATGATTCGGTGATCTCAGTGTCTCCCATCGTGGTATACAAATAAAGCAAAGGAATTGGTCAAATTACCTAATTACCCCAAGCTAGTATGACGGAAAATATTGGAATTAACTTGATTATGGAATTTACAAAAATGTCCTTTTTCTCTTTTATATAATTGTCTTTTTATCATAAATTTGTTAAAATGCCTTTCCATTTGTTTTATCTATGAAATTACTAAATTGCCCTCTCAGTTAAACAATGTCTTATTAAGATGTATACACATGAAATGGAATTTATATCTCGTAAACAAGTTATTTTATTTGTTTATTTATTAAAAGTTATATCTTTTTCTAAAATGATCAAATCTCTAGTTGAAATTTTACCAAAATACCCTTATACTATTCCGAGTCATCAAAGTAAAGTTGGTTATAATTATTGAAAGCATACAAGATCAAATTAATCGCATATACTTATATCGTCATTACTATAATTAAACTTGTTATTAAAATGAAGTTCCGTATTTACAAAATTACTAATGCGCCCCTCTAATGTAATATAAATAATCAAATGTTAGTATGAGAAATAAAGGTATAATTTCTCGTTTGACGAGAAGTACTCATGTTCAAAACATTTGCATATAGCAGCAAACGACTTATGAACTTTAGTTATTATTATAATTATTATTTATTTATTTACTCTTAATGAAATTTTGAACTTATTTGAAGTTTTTCAAAAATTTATTTTATCAAATTAGTCCAAAATTTCTAGGCCCAAATTACGGATGTTACAGAAGATCTGATCCCCATGGCCAGCACTACAATGGCAGACCACGTTACTTCTACTACGAGAAACAAAGATCCGATACAACGGGACGGAATCGTCGCAACTCCTAATTTAAATAATAATGATACTATTGTGAATACTAACCCAAATGCAGGAATGAGTACTATAGTGGAGCGAGAGATCTGGTAGCTTATGCAAACAATCTCTATGGTTCCTAGAGTAGTTCCCCCAATACCCGAGGTATCTCCGGCGAGCCACCGACTGTCAAGATTCGCACCAAATATCAATGACGTGGAAATCCCAAAGAGATTCCAAACGCCTAACATGAAATTGTATGATGGATCCACGGATCTTGAAGAACACGCTGCTCATTACCGTGAAAGAATGGAGATCATCCACATTCCTATGGATCTTAAGGAAGCATGCTTGTGCAAGGGATTTGGAGCAACACTCACTGGTCTAGCCTTGAAATGGCTCCTAAACGTTACCCCTTACTCTATTACTTTTTTTTCTCATCTTATTAATTTGTTTAATATAGATCCTTTGAAAAACTAACCAGTGATCTTTATAGATCTCTCAAAATTCTGACGAATCCTTAAAAGGTTATCTTAGCAAGTTTGGCGAGGAAGCCTTAAATATTCCTAACCTAGAGGTCGCAACTGCCATGGAGGCATTCAACATGGGATAGAAGAAAGATTCCCCATTCTACGAGGATCTTGTTATAACACCTTGCAGGAAGCTGGATGAAGTCTAAAATAGGGCTTTCAAATTCATCAGGCTTGAAGAAGATAAGATGATACAGAAGAAGCATAATCCCTCTAGCACTTATGAGAATCCAAGTAGGAAATCGGAGACCACTTCCCAAGATCCCATAGATCCAAACCTTACAATATACCTGAAAACCATCGAGCCAACGTAGTAGAAGACAATGAAGATGACGAATAATACCCAAGGATCTCTGATTATTCTTTCGATGTTGATACCACTAACTTAATTTTTGATATGCAGGATCTAGAGGACAAAGCTAGGTGGCTAAGGAAAGGTGAAAAGTCAAACACTTGGAAGGATCGATCCAAATGGTGTGCCTTCCAGGAAGACTTTGGTCACAAGACAGAAGATTGCATCGCCCTGAGAAAAGAAATCAGTTACCTGCTCACCAAAGGTTATCTGAAGGAGATCCTAGGCAAGAAAAGTTCAAGATCGAAGGACCAGGATCCTTCCAAGGATCCTGCCAAGGCCCCGGAAACACCTGCCTCACCCCAGGGATGGTAAGGTAATCAACTTCATCTCAGGAAGGTCGAATATCTGTAGAACAACCTAATCAGCAGCTAGGAAACACGACAAGATCTCGAAATCGGAGAAAGAATAAGGTCCCAGCAATAACATGGTCGCCACTGCAAAAGCGAGATCACGTTTGTCGAAGATGAAAGAGAAAATGTATTGGATCCTCATCACGATGGATTAGCACTGACTCTCTACATTGCAAACCATTATGTAAGAAGGATCCTTGTAGACGGTTGAAGCACAATAAACATCATCCACCATGAAGCCTTGAAGAAGATGAACATCCCCGAGTCGGAGATCCTTCCAAAATCCTCCGTACTTGTAGGATTCAATGGAAAAACCAAAAACACTATGGGAGAGATCAAGCTAACCATCTATGTCGGTGGGCTAAATTCAGTGCAAAGATTCTGCGTCATAGATTCATTGTCCTGCTACAATGCCATCCTAGGCAGACCATGGATCCATGAGATACGAGTGGTACCCTCAACATACCATCAATGCGTGAAGATGCTTACACCCTGGGTGTAACACCCCAATCTCACACAATTTTTTTTCCCAAGACTTTAAAATACAAAATATTTAGTTATACACACGGGGTATTACTCTTCTGTATCATTACCACAATTCAAGCAGCACATACTTTGCACAACGAAAGCTACCGTCCCACACTCGACTCTTCTAATTCCTTGTTTGATTACCTGAGTACATAGCATTTTAAAAACATACGTAAGACATACGTCTCGTGAGTAATATGGGTTTTAGACCCAAAACAGTTTTCCATATTTTAAACATTTCCAAATTTTCATATTATTTAACTTCCTATGAGCGCACCCATAGGTTTTCCTTTTCATTTGTGAGCACAATCCTACGAGCGCACCCGTAGGTTTTATACGAGACGCACCCGTATAGCTACTTCCTCAATAGCATGAAACGAATTCATCTACCAAGGTAATTAGACAACTACTTCGCGACGGGAGGTACCATCCTAGTAGTGTCTTTTGACCACCCCTACCGCAGCAGGCCGTGATCTTTATCCGGATACTTCTTAACTCATCAACAGGGCTCAATCACTTTATTACTTCCTTGTATTTCTCATTTATCTTTTGTATACATTATGCTTACTATTTCATAGTATCATTTCCAATTTCACAAAACTATTTTTTTAGTTCCATAGAACCATTTTTCATTTTCATTAAATCATTTCAATTTCCATAAAACCATTTTGACTCCCAAAACATTGTATATAAAATTCATTTCTTTGTATAAAACCCATTTTTGCTATGTACTCAAAAATCCACACATTACTCACCTCAACTAGTTAGAGAAGTCTAACTAGAACTATTCCTTTCCTCGTCCCTCCTATTCATTGATCTTTACTCGACCAACCGTATTTAAACCACCGCCTATATACGCATTTAGTTCACATACTTGGTTAACACATATTTACACATTACAACTAATTCCACGGTACTAAAGTCTAATATTATACAGTTAAGGGTCATAACCAAGCTCTAACCCTTAATAACTAACTTCTTTTAATTTATAAACTTTCCCAAAAATACACGTATTTTGCTACAGTACCCTCGGGAGGTCGTATTCGGGATTTAAAAATTTTCCACGTAGTTTCACACTATTTTAAATCTATGTTCAAAGTTTCAGGTCAAACGGACAAGCCTAGCATCGATTTCATACTTCAAAATTTTAACAGAGAACAACTTTGCTTCTGCCTCGGCCTCGC
Source organism: Cichorium intybus (assembly GCA_023525715.1). Lineage (NCBI taxonomy): Eukaryota > Viridiplantae > Streptophyta > Magnoliopsida > Asterales > Asteraceae > Cichorium > Cichorium intybus. The sequence continues at coordinate 111,475,598 of CM042012.1, read as the reverse complement.
GTCGCGACCAGGGCCTGGTCGCGTCGCGATTGCTGCTGGTACAGACCAGAATGTCCGATTTTTATGCTACAAATTCCCATTTTTCTCATTTTAAGCCCTTAATACACAACTTAATCACTAGGGTTTATTTCAAGACCAAAATCATTCATTTACTTCAGGTTTTTAACCATAAAAATCATAGATTTTAATTATTTTCCAAACATTCCCGTTTTTGCATTTTTGATTCAAAAACCGAAATTGTCCAATATTAAACAATTCTACTGATTTATTTCAACAATTACCACATATGGAACTCATCAAAACTCCTTAGAATCAATTTGATCATGTAAACTTGAATTCTAAGGTTCTTGAACAAGATTCCTATTTTTCAACAATAGCAACATACTTTGATGATTTTGAGATATGTTCTTTATACACAACTTAATTGTTTTAGACTTATTCCATGACTAAAACCCACCATTCAGACATGTTTTTAAAACATGAAATCACTGATTCCATTCAAATTTATGAAAGTCCCGTTTTTAGAGTTTTGACACCAAAAACTGAAATTACTTCAAATTAACTATCAAAACTGATTTCTTACATCTTTTCTAGTATATAAGACTCACTTAAATCCCAGAAATCATCTTTGATCATAAGGACCCGTGAACTAGGGTTCTTGGCCCAAAAATGATCATTTTCATAAATTCAACAACACCTCACAATTGAAGTGTGTTTACTTAGTGTTTATAAGATGATTGGATGGAGAGAATCACTGGAACCATTTCATAAATCACAGAAATCCAGGTTCCAATTCTAACCCGAGAAGATGATGAATAGTACATGTTCAAGTTATGATTTCTTACCTTAATTCACATGAAAATCTTTACTTCCAAATCTTTTGTTACAATCCTTGCTTCAATTCTCCCGTGACTCCTAGAACTCATATCCTCTAGCTCTCTCTCGAACACTCCACAATCTTCTGAGAAGTTTGGGAGATTTTTCTCCTATTTATACTTCCAAGTTTTTCACTTTTAACCCCTCAAGTTCTACTTCTTACAATTTAACACCATAATCAACTTTTATTACATAGAGTTTATTTTCTTACATATTTGCCCCACATTACAAAAATTAGTTTACACTTTGGTCTATAATCCAACAAAGGACCGTTTTACCCTTTTCGTACAAAATTCTATTATTTCCCAAAATGGCACCAAAATTCATTTTTATATCATTATGAGTTTTATTTTCTTTGCATTAAAGTTATTGGTATGCCAAATAACCATTTTACCCTTTTTACCAATTTTTTACTGTTACGCCCTTGTTCAACCCAACTTTTATATATTTTTATTTTATAACTTTTACCAAAATTTTCTGGTTCTTACACTCTCCCCTCCTTAAGAGGATTCCGTCCCCGGAATCTTTTCGTATTTTCATAGTATGATTATCTTTTCTTTACTTATACTTTGTATCTTTGAGGAAATAACCTTTTATTTCCTCAACTTGTTAATTACTTATTTCATGTCCAAAACTTTCCAAATAAATTTTCTAGAATTTATGGTTTTTAAAGTTTTCCCACTTCTAAATTTTCTTCTTATAATCAATTTATTCTTATATATAAATATCTCTTCAAAACTTTACATCTTCCCAAATAACCAAAATATCTTTTTGATCATTTTACTCCCTTTTTCTTATAATATTCAAAATACTTATTACAACTTATACCTTACTTTTATTGAATAACCAAAATACCCTTCGGTCATTTTATCTGTTTTCTTAACTTTTTAGTCACTCAATCATACTTCATCCTCTATATTCTGGTTATATTCCTTCTTACTTCATTTCATTTTTATACAAAATCTCTTAGTAGAACTTACTTCACATTATAGTTTCATACTTCCATACTTTTATCAAAATTAGCAGTCTACTATATAATTCTTCCCATATCCTTATTAAAACCTGTGAGATTATACCCATCACATTCTTTAAAAAAAAATTTCCAAATACCATTAAATATAATTATACATAATTCATATTTATACAAAATTCACAAAATCTTTTCTTTGTAAAATTTTGTCCCTTAATGGACATTTTACTTAAGCAACCCCCTTTTTCTTTTCTTTTATAATACCTCCACACTCTTTCCATTTTCACTTAATTTTACTTATTTATTTTCACTCTTCTCTATTTCTATTAACAACTCCCGTCTTATTATTATTTATAAGAGATGTATTCTCTTCCTTTTATTACACTTTACATCCTCACTTTTCTGTTTGGGACAGAATTTATCGAAACAGTACACCTCACATGAGAATTTACATATCTCACTCCAGAAAAATCAAAATAACATACCGCCTTTTGTTTTAGAAACTAGACATCCGTAGGTTTCTTTCTATGTATGATACATACTTTTTTTAGCCCAGTAAATTTGTACAGTTTTACTGTTGAAGTTGACTTATTGTTGCTGTCAAACTTTACTACTCTTATTTTCATCACTTTTACTATGTAACTATAGGATTTATTAAACTTTATACTATCGTACATACATTCTTATCATATTGTTATCTTCCCCCTTTTATAATTCACATGGGTTATTATCATAAATACTTATCTTGTATCCCGTGATACTCATAGTATCTTTGTATCTTGAGTTATTAATAATTCAAACGTTACTTTCATTCTTATTTCATGATTACGAAATCTCAGCTTCACGTACCTCTTACTCGTTTCCTGTACATTTATTACTTCCACATCTTAACTTTTATTAATGATTCAATTATCTTTTTTTTTTTCGTTTTTCATTTTTCTTATAGTACTCCTATGAGTACACTTCTTATCCTCTATGGTACCCCATGTACCATTCTCATGATATTACTTAGGTTTTAGTACTTTCTTGTCGTTCTTATTTCTCACACTAGTGCTTAGTTTAACACTTTATCTTCTACTCTTTTGTTCTCCACCGCCCCTCCAATTGGTTACCATAATTGGTTCAATCTTTTAAACGACTTATACCATCTCATACATTTTGTGTACAACAATTCATCTTTTTCATTACTCCAATACATCATAATATATATATTTTTATAAAATTTTCTTTTCTGACTCGTCAATTACGTACCCATTCCATCATTCTTGCATAATCATATAGATTAATACCATGTTTTCCATAGACAGTAAAACTTTATATCTCATAATTGTTTTTAGTACTTTCACATGTAATTAGATTTTACCTTTTCATCATTTACTACTCTATACTTATTATGGCTAATGCCAAAAACTTGTCTTTCTTACTACCCAAATACACCATTTTACCATCTAATTAGGAAAAACTTACATTACCAATTTAAGTATTTACTTCCTCTCCTCATTGTACTCTTTTAGCATACATTATTTTCGTGTTTATATAATATGACCCTTCTTTCATAGATATTAAACTTTTGTATCCCACTCCTTTTCTATACATTTTCTAGGCCTTAAGCCCAAATTTATTTCATCATATCTTTTACCGGCATTTTCTATGTGTTATAAGGCTATATGCCCAACACATTACATTATCTTTTCGTTTATACCTCATTCCTTTATACGCTTTATTTCTACATATATTAAAGTTATAAATTTATTCATTCCTTTACAGTATTATATATCTCGTATTCCACGTCATACTTTCTTCTTATATGTTTTATGACGAAACACTGATACCATATATTTTTTTTTGAGGCTATATGCCAAATACTTTATCTCATTCTTCCGCCTCTTAATTTATAGTATTCTAATTAGGATACATATTTCATATCCACCTTTACACTTATATATATAAATTTCATACTTACTCATTCTTTCACATTCATACACGTATACATATATACTACATTTCATAAATACTGGCCATGCACTGACCGTTTTTTTTCACAATCATTAATACTTTTACCCGTTATAGTCATTCACATTCGGAAGTAGTAACTTCCTGTCTGTTTATTACAGTTCTGATCTTATCATTAATTGTTCGTCTACTACTTATTTAGACATTTACTCTTATTCTTTACTTCATATTGATTATGACCTTTAGTCATGTTTCTTTCATGCTTTTGGTTTTCCTCAGTTAACATACTCTGGTATACCCTTTTTATTATTTGTATTTCTTTTTATACTTCCTTCATTTGGTTGCGGACTTTAATTCCAAACAACCAATATCTTATCATCATTTTCTTTAATAATTTTTTTTTCAATTCATGTTCTTATAATCACATTATAATAATGCAAAATACTTAAAATATCATAATCCTTAACAGTCTTCCATTTTTCATTTCTTTCTCATTCGGGTATCTTACTTTATCATATTATCCGTTATAGCACCATACTTACGACTTAGTTATTTACTCCAACCATTGGATGTCTTTACTTGTTATATTTCCTTCGGGTTTGGAAGTCACGACTTCCCATTTCTTAATTTTCTTTTTATTCCTTATCTAATACTTGGTTAAGTATTTTACTTTCATTTTATACTAACATATTCGACCATAACTTTTAGTACACATACTTCAATTCCCTGGTTGTCCCTGGGAGACATATCATACTTCCTCTCAATATTTATTCTTTACCCTTTCACACAGCCATTGGATTTTATTGACATATATGTATTCATATTTTTTTCCAATCTTTCTTTCTTTGGTCACTGTAGTGACATTACATCTATTTTCATTCCAAAATCATACTTCGTTCCGTTAGACAACGGAACTTTTCAACTATACATTTTCTTTTCATTTCTCTTTTATTATTCTCTCAAGTTTCAATTACATATAATTTACGTCATTTCTCACATTATACGGTGATTATCACAACCATATATGTGAACTTTTCTCACTTATTACCTTTCTCATACTCGTCATCTTATTTTCAATACTCTTCATTCATACTTTCTTAAGCTTTATTACATATACTTTATATTGATTCATTTAGGGTATGGGGTTTTCCCTACTACATACTTCATATTATTTATCCCATCTTTAACACCCTTCCATTATACTTTAACATTTTCAGTCATACTTGATTTTATTACATAGGTATACCGAACCTATGCCCCTCAAACCTCCTAAACTCGTCCCTTACAGCTTCACATGATTCCTGTGTGGTTCCACCAAACTCAAATATATATCCTGTGATTATGATAGTACGGGCCCATATTATTATAACCACCTATACATATTTGCTTCCGGCTTCACCACCAAGGCTCATATTCCACTGTTTCAGGTTAACCCTCACTTCTTTTTACTTTCAACCTTATATTAAAGTAGGTATCCTACTTAACTCTTACACAGTTTAAGTCTAGGTTCAAGTATTGACACCTAGTTCGCTTAAACTATGGCTCTGATACCAAATTTATAACACCCCAATCTCACACAAATTTTTTTTCCCAAGACTTTAAAATACAAAATATTTAGTTATACACACGGGGTATTACTCTTCTGTATCATTACCACAATTCAAGCAACACATACTTTGCACAACGAAAGCTACCGTCCCACACTCGACTCTTCTAATTCCTTGTTTGATTACCTGAGTACATAGCATTTTAAAAACATACGTAAGACATACGTCTCGTGAGTAATATGGGTTTTAGACCCAAAACAGTTTTCCATATTTTAAACATTTCCAAATTTTCATATTATTTAACTTCCTATGAGCGCACCCATAGGTTTTCCTTTTCATTTGTGAGCACAATCCTACGAGCGCACCCGTAGGTTTTATACGAGACGCACCCATATAGCTACTTCCTCAATAGCATGAAACGAATTCATCTACCAAGGTAATTAGACAACTACTTCGCGACGGGAGGTACCATCCTAGTAGTGTCTTTTGACCACCCCTACCGCAGCAGGCCGTGATCTTTATCCGGATACTTCTTAACTCATCAACAGGGCTCAATCACTTTATTACTTCCTTGTATTTCTCATTTATCTTTTGTATACATTATGCTTACTATTTCATAGTATCATTTCCAATTTCACAAAACTATTTTTTTAGTTCCATAGAACCATTTTTCATTTTCATTAAATCATTTCAATTTCCATAAAACCATTTTGACTCCCAAAACATTGTATATAAAATTCATTTCTTTGTATAAAACCCATTTTTGCTATGTACTCAAAAATCCACACATTACTCACCTCAACTAGTTAGAGAAGTCTAACTAGAACTATTCCTTTCCTCGTCCCTCCTATTCATTGATCTTTACTCGACCAACCGTATTTAAACCACCGCCTATATACGCATTTAGTTCACATACTTGGTTAACACATATTTACACATTACAACTAATTCCACGGTACTAAAGTCTAATATTATACAGTTAAGGGTCATAACCAAGCTCTAACCCTTAATAACTAACTTCTTTTAATTTATAAACTTTCCCAAAAATACACGTATTTTGCTACAGTACCCTCGGGAGGTCGTATTCGGGATTTAAAAATTTTCCACGTAGTTTCACACTATTTTAAATCTATGTTCAAAGTTTCAGGTCAAACGGACAAGCCTAGCATCGATTTCATACTTCAAAATTTTAACAGAGAACAACTTTGCTTCTGCCTCGGCCTCGCGTCGCGACCCAGGGCCTGGTCGCGTCGCGATCGCTGCTGGTACAGACCAGAATGTCCGATTTTTATGCTACAAATTCCCATTTTTCTCATTTTAAGCCCTTAATACACAACTTAATCACTAGGGTTTATTTCAAGACCAAAATCATTCATTTACTTCAGGTTTTTAACCATAAAAATCATAGATTTTAATTATTTTCCAAACATTCCCATTTTTGCATTTTTGATACAAAAACCGAAATTGTCCAATATTAAACACTTCTACTGATTTATTTCAACAATTACCACATATGGAACTCATCAAAACTCCTTAGAATCAATTTGATCATGTAAACTTGAATTCTAAGGTTCTTGAACAAGATTCCTATTTTTCAACAATAGCAACTGTTAGGTGAAGATTTTTCAAAGCTAGGTTTGGTAGCCTCCTTTTGAATGAAAATTCTTCTTTGATTCACATTGATTTTTTCCACACCCATAAGCCTATAAATACTAGGTTTTGGTTGAGAAGCAAGATGCACCACTTGAGCTCAAAACAAGAGTTATAAATTGTAATCTTGTGAGTATTAATAAGATTTCTCTAGTTGTAGCCCGTGGACGTAGGATTGACACCGAATCCGAACCACGTAAAAATCCTTGTGTTCTTCTTGCTTTATTTTCGTGAGTTTGTGTGTGTGATAGTGTATTTCCGCTGCGTGTACCCGGTCCGGTTCCTAACAACTGGTATCAGAGCTTCGGGTTTTGGAGGAGGTCTCGGTTTTAGAAATTAGAGTATGCTCTGTGGTTGCAGTTTTGTCTGATCTTCCACATCAGAAACTAATTTCTATTAATCGTATTAAAGGTGTCTTGGTACTTTGAAGGGTACTGTTCTGTCACACAAAAATACTATAAAATATTTGTCTCTTGTTTGTCGTAATGGCCGAAGACAAGGTTGTAATCGAGAAGTTCAACGGTTCTGACTTTAGCTGGTGGAAAATGCAATTAGAAGCATTGCTATGTCAGAAAGATTTGGACGTGGTACTTGGAGACAAACCGGAGAAAATGGAAAAAGCTGCTGAAGATGCGTGGAACTCAAAGGACAAGAAAGCTAAGGCGGTTATTACATTGTCGTTGGAAAGGAGCGTCGCTTTCAACATCATGAAGGAAACCACGGCGCGTGGTATGATGGATGCTCTGACGAACGTGTATGAGAAACCGTCGGCAGCTAACAAGGTGTTCTTGATGAGGGAATTGTTCACGACAAGGATGAATGAAGACAGCTCAGTTACGATTCACATTAACAATCTAAATTCAATTCTGTCCAGATTGTCATCTGTGGGAATTAAATTTGATAACGAGACTCAAGCTTCACTGCTACTAGCTTCACTACCTGATAGCTGGTCTGGAACAGTAACCACTGTTACAAGTTCAGTGGGGACCAGTGGTATGACTTTTGAAGGGGTTAGAGATTTGGTTCTTGGCGAGGATGTCAGACGCAAGAATCAAGGTGGATCTTCTTCTTCTGAGTTATTAAATATCGGAAGAGGTAGAGGGAATAGCAGGAATAGTGGGAGCAGTGGGAGTCGGGGAAGAAGTTCATCTAGAACTTGGAAGAATGTGAAGTGCTGGAACTGCCAAGAGGTGGGACATGTTAAGAGTCAATGTCCAAAGAAAGAATTGAACATTGCTGGTGATGAGGGTGTGTCTGAGGATGATGCACTGATATTAAGTATGGAAAATTCTGTAGACTCTTGGGTCATGGATTCAGGGGCTTCGTTTCACGCCATGGACAACGGAGAAACGATGATGAATCTAAAAGAAGGAGATTTTGGGAAGGTACGGTTAGCAAATGACGAGATGCTTCAAGTAACGGGCATGGGAGATATTGATCTGGTTACTTCATTGGGAACTACATGGAACCTAAAGAATGTCAGGGTGATTCCGGAGCTGAAGAAGAAATTGATTTCTGTTGGTCAGCTGGATAAACAAGGACTGGAAGTAAGGTTTGGTGGTGGTAAATGGAGGGTGGTCAATGGAAATTCGGTGATTGTTCAAGGTATGAAGTGTGGGTCATTGTATATGGTTGAGGTACCTGCTGAGGGAAGTATGACCGTCCCCGTTAAGCATGACAAAATATGGTTCGCTAAATCTAGTGCTAAGAGAGTTCATTTTGCAAACATGAATTCTGGAGCCAAGGGGATGTTAGCTGAACGAGTCGGAAAGTCTAAACCATTCAGAGGATTTTGTGATAGTGGGAGCACGGGGTGTGTTCCGGGTACAGTTACAAAGAGCCGTTGGGTTTTGAAGACTAAGACTGAAAGATTCTCTCCTGTTGGAAGTTTGCAAAGCTTGGAGAGTGTTAGTGGTCCTCGGTGTATCTCTGGAGCTGGTGGAGTGTCCAAACCGGTTGAGACAGAGGATGAGTCAGTGGTGGGCTTAGCTACGGCTGAGTTGGAGCTATTGGGAGCTTCAACGGGCCCTTCTAGTACTTGAAGATGAGGGGTGGCTGCAATTAGAGAAATTGGACTAAGTTTAGCTTGTTCTTGGAAGCTGGAGGCTTGGAAGACTTGGCTGTTTTAAGATAACTGGAGTTGGACTACGTTGTTCAAAATCTTCAAGTGGGAGATTGTTAGGTGAAGATTTTTTGAAGGTAGGTTTGGTAGCCTCCTTTTGAATGCAAATTCTTCTTTGATTCACATTGATTTTTTCACACTCATAAGCCTATAAATACTAGGTTTTGGTTGAGAAGCAAGATGCACCACTTGAGCTCAAAACAAGAGTTATAAATTGTAATCTTGTGAGTATTAATAAGATTTCTCTAGTTGTAGCCCGTGGACGTAGGATTGACACCGAATCCGAACCACGTAAAAATCCTTGTGTTCTTCTTGCTTTATTTTCGTGAGTTTGTGTGTGTGATAGTGTATTTCCGCTGCGTGTACCCGGTCCGGTTCCTAACAGCAACATACTTTGATGATTTTGAGATATGTTCTTTATACACAACTTAATTGTTTTAGACTTATTCCATGACTAAAACCCACCATTCAGACATGTTTTTAAAACATGAAATCACTGATTCCATTCAAATTTATGAAAATCCCGTTTTTAGAGTTTTGACACCAAAAACTGAAATTACTTCAAATTAACTATCAAAACTGATTTCTTACATCTTTTCTAGTATATAAGACTCACTTAAATCCCAGAAATCATCTTTGATCATAAGGACCCGTGAACTAGGGTTCTTGGCCCAAAAATGATCATTTTCATAAATTCAACAACACCTCACAATTGAAGTGTGTTTACTTAGTGTTTATAAGATGATTGGATGGAGAGAATCACTGGAACCATTTCATAAATCACAGAAATCCAGGTTCCAATTCTAACCCGAGAAGATGATGAATAGTACATGTTCAAGTTATGATTTCTTACCTCAATTCACATGAAAATCTTTACTTCCAAATCTTTTGTTACAATCCTTGCTTCAATTCTCCCGTGACTCCTAGAACTCATATCCTCTAGCTCTCTCTCGAACACTCCACAATCTTCTGAGAAGTTAGGGAGATTTTTCTCCTATTTATACTTCCAAGTTTTTCACTTTTAACCCCTCAAGTTCTACTTCTTACAATTTAACACCATAATCAACTTTTATTACATAGAGTTTATTTTCTTACATATTTGCCCCACATTACAAAAATTAGTTTACACTTTGGTCTATAATGCAACAAAGGACCGTTTTACCCTTTTCGTACAAAATTCTATTATTTCCCAAAATGGCACCAAAATTCATTTTTATATCATTATGAGTTTTATTTTCTTTGCATTAAAGTCATTGGTATGCCAAATAACCATTTTACCCTTTTTACCAATTTTTTACTGTTACGCCCTTGTTCAACCCAACTTTTATATATTTTTATTTTATGACTTTTACCAAAATTTTCAGGTTCTTACACTGGGGAATAGTGAAGATCTTTGGAGATCAGTAAGAAGCCAAGAATTGCTATACCACATCCTTAATATCCACAAGACTTCCGACCAAGCATAGCAATTAAAGAAGTAGCACCAGAGATTCTGGAGCCAAGAGAATAAGATGTAAAGGAAGTATCCTTAGACCCTCAGGATCCAGAAGTCAAGGTGCTTCTGGGCACAAATCTTCCTAAGGATCTTGAATAAGATCTTACCCAACTCTTGAAGATCCGAAAATCAACATTCGCATGGAAACATGAAGACATGACAGGTATTGATAAAAATGTAATCACTCATAAATTAAATGTTAATCCTTCTTTCAGGCCAATACATCAAAAGAGAAGGAAGTCGCTCTTGAAAGAAACCAAATCATCCAAGATGAAGTAGAACGCTTGCTAAAAAGAAAAGATGATCCGTGAAGTCTGATTCCCAAGATGGCTAGAAAACGTGGTGGTAGTTCAGAAAAAGAACGGGAAATGGAGAGTATGTGTGGACTACACCGAACTAAATAAAGCATGTCTAAATGATCCTTTCCCACTGCCTCACATAGATTCTCTGGTAGACTCCACTATAAGGCACAAGATCCTAACATTTATGGATGCATCTACAGGATTCCAATAGATCCAGATGGAGGAATCTAACCAGGAGGATACAGCCTTCATTACCCTAACAGGTATTTATTTTAATACGGTGATGCCTTTTGGTTTAAAAAATGCAGGTGCCACCTATCAGAGGTTGGTAAACATGATCTTCAAAGATAAGGTATGATCGACCATGGAAGTCTACATAGATGACATGGTGGTCAAGTCAAAGAATGCCAAGGATCATACTAGGGATCTTGAAGAAGCCTCTACATCCTTGATCAATATAACATGAAGCTCAATATGGTGAAGTGCCACTTTGGACTAACCTCTGGGAAATTCTCGGCTACATGGTGACAAAGAGAGGGATCGAAGCAAGTCCCGAATAGATCAATGCCATAATCGACTTAAGATCCTCGACTTCTGCTAAAGAGATCCAAAGGTTACCAAGAAGAATAGCAGCTCTTAACATGTTCATCTCAAGATCCTCAAAAAAATGCAAGCCATTCTACAACATCCTGAGGAAAAATAGAAGATTCGAGTAGACGGACAAGCTCGAAGAAGCCTTCCAAGATCTGAAGAAATACTTATCTTCCTCCCCACTATTGGTAAAACCTATGAAAGGAGAACTCTTTTACATATACCTAGCGGTCTTGGCGAATGCCCTAACTACGGTATTGGTTAAAGAAGAAGAAGGTACCCTACATCCAGTCTACTATGTAAGTACGAGTCTATTGGATGCTGAAACCAGGTACTCGCATCTTGAAAAACTTATACTAGCACTTGTCACAGCATCCACAAAACATAGGCACTATTTCGAAAAACACCCTATTTGTGTGAAAATTAACTTACTTATAAAGTATGTCATGAGAAATCCAGAAATGTCAGGAAGAATGTCAAAGTGGGCAGAGCTGAGCACTTTTGACCTAAGGTACGAACCAATATCAGCCATCAAGTTCCAAGCACTAGCCGACTTTGTGGCAGATTTTAGCATGGACATCCAACCTGAAGTCGATCTGGAACTTAAACAACTTCAAGGTGAGCATGGGATAAAGCAATAGACATTGTACAACAATGGATCCTCAAACACTAGATGAACGGGATTAGGAATCGTGCTAAAATCACCACAAGGGGACATACTACCCCAAGCAGTGAGTTGCGAATTCCAAGCCACAAACAACGAAGCTGAATACGAAGCATTGATTGTCATCCTAAATCTTGCTTAGGATCTTCACATAGACAACATCTAGGTTTATGTTGATTCCTTGCTTATTGATAACCACTTTAATGGCTCCTATGGAGTAAAGGGAGAAGTGTAACACCCCGATCTTTGATACACTTTGAGAAGTGCAATATCTTATAAAGACGTTGCGGAACAAAATGTCAACTTTTAAAAACTTTTCTCATGACATAAAGTCATGTCTTAAAATTTCTGTCCCAACAAAAACATTTAAGTTTTAAAATATTTAAATCACTTTGGGGGTTACAGCTTCATATCAAACTAGACCATAGAAAGCAAGTTAGGATACAAACCATTACATCGGCCAAAATTCGCTCCATCTAAAATCTCAATCTCCTCGGGTCATCTATTTGCTTCTATCCCTCATGTCTAGAACCTGGGATACATGGCATAAAATAAAATACGTAAGACGAAAGCGTCTTGTGAGCTACATGGGTTTTAGACTCAAAACTTTTGAAAACATAACCAATTCATTTCCAAAACATTTATAACCATATCATATACGAGACTTGCTGTCAAAATCTTTATAGTCAACTTATATAATGACACTTGCTGTCAAAACCTTTATAAGTAAACATATAACGAACTTTTGCTTTTAAAGCCTTTCATAATAAATCAATTAATGTTATTACAATCATAAAAATTTCATTTTCATTTCCTTAGCTTTTGATTGGTATCATAGCATACTTGATTTTTATACTTAGGGCCTTAATCACTCTTAGTGATACCCCAAGTCTGTATTGAGGTGGTACGAACATATCCAACCACCTCAGCATCTTATCTCATGTTATGATTGGTATCTTAACATGCTTAGTTTTTTTATACTGCGGGCCTGAATCATTATTAATGATTACCCTAGTCTGTACTAGAATGGAAAGAACACAATCAGTCCATTCTAGCATCTTTCCATATTTAGGACATCTACTTCGCGAAGGGGTGGTACTGCCCCAGTAGATTCCTCTGTATTCCCCTTGCGGGAACATCATAGCCCGGGCATAACATTTTTCATTCATTTACATTACTTTTCATTACAATTCATTGCTTGCATCAAATACCAGTCATTCATAAACATGATACTGCTAGCTGTCAAATCATTCATTTATAATCATTGTAAGGCTAAATGTCAAAACAATATTTCATACTTATCATGGGCTTGAAGCCAAAACATTCTTTCATAAACTTTATAGGCTAAACGCCAAAACACTCTTTCATAATCATCTTAGGCTAAACGCCAAAACATTTTTCATAATCCTCTTGGGCTAAACGCCAAAACACTTTCTTAACATATTAGGCTTGATGCCAAAACATACTTTCATACATATTCTAGGCTTGAAGCCAAAACGTACTTTTAAAACATATTCGACTTAATGCCAAATCTTACTTTCAAGACATATTTCGGCTTAATGCCAAATCATACTTTCAAAACATATTCATAACTTTCATAAGCATAACAAAGGTAGTAAAGCTTTCATATAGATTCATATTTGAAAGTAACATATAACTTCATACATAAATTGTCATGTACCCCGTAGTGGGAAAAAGCCACATGTACTCACCTTAGTAGCTAGGTACGTCTAGCTACACTAATCCGCTTTCTCTAGACTTTCCTTGCTTCCAAGCGTTCTTCAATCTCTATTAATTTAATAGAAGATTAGCACTAATTAGATAGCTAAACATACAACACTGTCTAATCATTCTTGATCTACTTCTAGCCATTATTTAATTCAATTATGATGGCTAAGAGTGATTCTTAAAACATAATAACCATTTTGGACACTTTTACCCTTTTGTCCCATTAAGACCAAGATGGTATTTTTGGGTTTCTACAAGGTTATTTTAACAAGATTCTACTTTTTACATCTTTATGAGTTCACTTCAATGATTAGATGTCAAAACATCTTTCTTTCTACTCATTTATGTCATTTTGACAAATTTCAACAAATAAAGTTTCTAAATATAGAAACCATTATATAACATACCATTTTCCGTTCATTTAACACAAAAAGTGTTCCCAACACTTCATAATATTATCCCAATTAAATTTTATATTCACTTTTGTGCTACTTTTTGTACATACCAAAATTATCCCAAAAGAATGGAATTCAAGATTCCATTCCACTTACCAAATTTTCTCCAATTAAACATTGGAACCTATAACTCCATTCCTTAGTTTATATATTTATATTTAATATGTTAGAGGAATTACCAATTCCGTCCCATTATTGCAACATTTATTCAAAATGTGTCTTAAACTAGTATAGTTCAAGCCACATACAAACCAAACAAAGATTCAAATAACAACTTTAACCGTAATCCAATTCTTGACTTTATGTCATTAAATTTCCACTCCTTTGCTTTATACATCCCAAGATGTAAACTTCATGACTCTAGCATCAAAATCCTTGCATTTGACTACTTTTACCAATTCATGTGCAAATCAAGTTTAGTATCACGATACCATCATCTTGGTCATTATATGTCTAAAAAGACATAAATTAAGAACATCAAAATTGACCAGAAAACAAATATCAAACTGATTTATGATTCAATCAACCATTCAACACCATTCTTGAACTAAAATCTTAGCATGCATTCAAACTTTTCAACCAAAAATTCAAACTTTGGAATTAGGGTTCCAAATTTACCTTTAAATCTACCCCAATCAAAAGAAATTAAAACTCAGAAGCTGGATTATGCTTGAAATCGGACCAAAGGAATAAATCCCCGGCCACCGTCGCACCTCCGACGACGTCTGACGCCGCCTCCGGCGCTATTCCCGACCACCACCAGTGAACTACTACTTTTTCTCGTCTGTAATAGTGTAGCCGTCGATTTGTCTCTCGATCTCTTTCCTGTTTCTTGTCTTTCTGTTTAATCTAGGCACATACACATAATCGGGATGTGTGTGCGTGTGCTTCTTTAACCCCTCTCGATTTCTCAGTTTCCCTTATTCCTTTCTCCCTCTTTGAATCTTTCGGTCTCTCCTTCTTGCTCGTAGATTCGCACAAACACACAGCAGCAGTAGCTGCTTCCATCTCGATCTATCTGTCTCGTCTTTGATTCCTTGGCCTGGTGAGAATCGTGATTCAAAGGTGACCAGGTTTGGTCTCCATCTCGTTGTCGCTCTCTCTCAGATATGTGTACACACTCCAGGTAGCACACACACGAATTTGATTTGTGCGTGTGTTATGTGTATTGCCTCCCAATCGTTTTCCTTCTCCCGTTTTCTCTTTCTCCTTTTACGCAATCACGAGGACAAACCACGGGAAAAAGAAGGGATTGTGGTTTATGATCGCTGATTTGGATTGGAAAATGACCAAAATGCGCTCAGCTCTTATGCCTTAGAAAAATATCCAACTTTTATGCATCATTTTTTCTAGATTTTCACTTTGACATAACTTCGTCATATGATTTCCGTTTCTCGAGTTCTTTTTGATGGATTTTATGCAAACAATGAGCTTAAAAACTTAAGTTCACATGCACCCTAATAAGGATCTATGTTTTCTCAACTGAATCTATAACTAAGAACTAAAGGTATATATTTAAAATTATATTCTAAAAAACAATTTAGAATTTCATACCTTTAATGTTTTGGAAGCAAGCATCACAAGTGTCGTGCCTCTAATGGCTCACACCTAGAACCAAGTAAGCAAGAAAACAAGAGATGAGAAGGGTAGAAACCCTTATAATTTCGTGGCTTTTAGAGGTGGGAGGAGGCCTCTATTTATAGTATCCAGGTGATAAGTAATAACGAGTATAACTGCCTTATTTAAGATACTGATATGATAAGGCTTTTATCATATAACTGATTCTACTTATCACTGCCATAAACAGACCTTGTATCCATATGGGGATTTCAAATTCCTTAAGGCCTAAGCCTTAGAATTCGTCCAACCCATAATACAAACCCTAATTGTCCATTGCTCAACTATTGAACAATTACAATTCAGCCCCTGCACTTTTAATTAATCCAATTAATCCTAAAATCAATTTCTAATCAATTATTAATTAAATATTATGATTTCTAATTAATATCTTATTCTCATAATATATTAATAAATCATATTTCTCTCTATCTCTTTAAGTTATCTTGTCCTCTGCTAGGTTTTGAGGGCAACCCAAAAGGACTGTGCTGCCATCAATCAAGTATATTTCTAAATTATAGTCATGACTTAAACACCTAATCCAACAGTCTCCCACTTGGATAAGTCTATGACTATAATTCAATATAGCTTCTAAATTGACCAGCAAATTGTAGCTTTCAAAAGCACGCTGCCGAACTCTGACCCAGTCAATTCTGTGTCCTAAGATAAGTGATCATATGATCCTCCGTTCTACAAGATATCATTCGGACTAGAGACATGGATTAGAATCAATCTCAGTCCAATACTATGTTTCCCGGTTCCATGATTTGTGATGGTATATGACTTCTAATTGAACACATCAATTCAGTCATGGCTTGGCCTAGCACTCATAAGTCAATCACCAAATCACCGATGGGCCCACAGATATCGCTTTTCCCATTAGGGCAAAAGGAACGAATAAACTTTGAATCATATGCTTGTGTCTTTTACTCATCAAATTTTGCAAAACAATACGTTTTATAACATCGAGTTACCGATGCGTTTACACATTATCAATGCACAACCGACTTGTAAATTTCAACTCATATGTATCCGTTTCAAGACCATAAGATATTATCGTCTCATAATTACTCGTGATATAATCCATGAATTAATTCTCTGAGCGTGGGTTTGTCCAATACTCAAACCTCCATTTCTAAGTACTCATGAACATTGCAGCAATTCTATTGCTATGTCCAACTCCTTAGACAATCTACAATTCAATTAATGACAGTCTTAATTCACTACTTACCTCCAAAATTATGATCGACTGTGGACTTTTTGAATAATTGTTGGGCCCTATTTTGGTGGTTTATGCTTTCATATTTGGTCTTTAAGTGCTTTTGGGCTTGTTGGGCTAGTTGTGTACTTGGGCTTTACATGTGATGGGATAGTTTAGCAATGTTAGTATAAATAGGCTTGTAGTAGGCGTGTAAAAGGGTTTCTTGGTCGAAATCCATGTGGTGGTGTCGAGTTGCTTATGCTTGTTGATCATTGTACTAGTCATTTCCAATCAATACAAACGAGTGCATTTTGATCAATTGATTCGTGTTTTACTTCATCTTATTTAATTCTTGATTGAGATTCAATTGAATTTTCGCACCAATTGAATTTAGTGTGATTGATATCGTTTTGAATAGAATACAGGACTTACAATTGGTATTAGAGCTTGAAAAACAATTTTTATTGTTTTGGTATCAATCATTTTTCAAGAAATTAATCAAGTTTTGTTTGAGTGTTGGCATTTTACTCGTGGTTGTTGTTCATTGAAATTCATAACCATCCTCATCGTGTTCATCAGACCTTGGCTTGGAAACAAATCCTTCAAATTTGGAAATCTCGAAAATTAAGACATTTACCACATTTCTGGTCGTTTTCGGTGGTTCAAAGGAGGATTTCGGCGGCAAAAAGGAGGTTTTCAGTCTTCATTTAGGTCATATACAGGGTTCTCGGTCAAATTTAGTCAACCTTCAAGGTTTTTAGTCAAACCTCGGTCAACAGGCGAGGATTTCGGTTAATATCAAACGAAAACTGTGGTTTTCGGTCAACACAAAGGTTAAACTTGAGGATTTCGGTCAACATTGGTCAAACTTCAAGGATTTCGGTCAGCATCAAGGTTTTCAGTCAAAGTTTGGTCAACCTTTGAAGTTTTCGGTCGAAACTCCTGGTTTTCGGTCAACCAGCTGTTGACCTCATTGACTTCCAAAATTACTTTGGTTTGTTCTAATTAAAATTTTAAAATGACCTCCATAACTAAAGACTCGTGCGAAAATTCATGATGTTCAGACTATGAAGCTAAAATTAATAAATATCGCAAATTAAACGAAAATCTTGTTAGAGAAGTTATCGAACTTGAAAATTTAAATTATAATCTTAAAAAGAAAATAAACCCTCTACAAGAAAAACTAGAAGGTAAAATAAGCGATTTTAACAAAATACAGGAAGAATACAGCATAAAGAGTTGTCATCTCAGATTCGCTAAAGAGGACATCATCAATTTGACTGCCGAGCGTGACTCTTTGAAAGCTAGACTTCAAGAAAAATATTTTATTTTCAAAACATTTGAAGGGTCAAGCACAGTAGTTGAGTCGATGATCGAATCTCGGCTTAAATGGGATGAGAACCAAGGTCTGGGGTACAAAAGTGTTCCACCTCCATTTAATTATAATTATACCCCACCCCTCGATTTAAACGATATATTTTTCGCTGAAAATCCAGCCAGGCTGAGAAAGCTGTGTTAGATAATATTGATGTTCTTATTGAGTGTGCAGATAAAGTTAAATGAACAATCTGGTTCTGAAAAACATTCCCCTACCACATCATCTACAATCAAATCAAATGTGGACCAAAATTCTGAACCTGCCAGTTGTTCCACAAGGAGTGATGATGCTTCTAAGAGCTCAAATGTTCAGTCATCTGACAAATTTAAGCCAAAGAAACCTATGCAACAGACAGGTACTTGTGTGTGCATTTGTGGATGTTCTCGGAAGCCATCTACTTCTGGATCAGGATCTAGTTCACATCATGTTGTTCTGAAAAAACAGAAATGATACAACTGTGGAACTCCTGGACACATAGCCAGAAACTGTCCACAACACACTTACACTCCTCAGAATGCTCAAACCTAGAAAATTATGCAAAGAGGGAGATCCATCAAAAGAAATCTCTCAAGGTCTCACTCAAGGGATGGTGACTGGAATATAGCTAAAGCAAGGACACAAGCACAAAAGAACAGATGGATTAATCCTAGAGATGGCTCTACAAAATCAAATTCAGTGAAATCAATGTCTTCTCAAGGATCCTCATTCAGTTCCCACTGGTAATACAAGCCAAAGTCAAAGGGTAGTTTTGTTCCCAAGACAAATGCTAGAACACCCCTTTGGTCTACCAATAAGAAATAAAGGCCTAACTATCAATGGGTGCCCAAAAGGAGTAGTTCTAAACCTTCAAATTGTTATGTTAACTCTTCAAATTCTATTCTTGATAAACAGGACATGACATGGGAGCAAGTAAAATGCTCAGACGACAGTGGCAAACCTAGTTACAAGACGGACTGGGTTCCTAAAAGCAACTGATCCTGCATTGTTTGCAGGAGTGGCCATGGAGGTATATCATCAAACCTCAGTTTGTTGGTAATGGCTGCTCCATGCACATAATGGGAGACATCTCGCTTCTGTCATCAACTCAAATCCTTATAGAGAGTTTGTGTCTGTTGCGGGAAAAGAAATGGTGTTCACTTAATGGTTAATTCCTCAAGGCTATTCAATTGCAGATATACAGTTTGATCTTTCTAATCTCTTCTATCTGATTTTGGTCTAATGTGCTTATAGAATGTTTTCTGATTTTTGTTTCGTGACAAATCTGTATTTTTGCTTATTGTTATCTCTCTTCTGTGCACAATTTTAGGGGGAGAGATGTTTTCTTAAAATTCAAAACAAAATAAAAATTATATAATTCAAAATTACAAAAATAATATATTTACATGTCCTTCTGAAATGAAAATCACATAAAAAATTAGAAAATAAAATTAAAAATTTTATTATTATGCTGCACATCATCCAATCCTGCTTTAATTGTCAGCCTGTCCCTGTATGGTAAATGATATTCATGAAGATAACTATAGTTTTTTTCCAGTCAAATAGGATTCATATATGTTGCAAAATGAAATAACTTGAATTGAAATGATACATAGAAGGTTTAGTGTTTGTTTAAGGACTATGAATGATTATTGTGGTCGCCTATCTGGTTTGTGTACTGTTACCATGAGCTTAATAGCTCATTATTCTTCAAGTTGTTGTGAAAATGCTTTTGTCTCCAGTTCCTCTACATACATGGTTTATCAAACTTGGCTTTCCCAAAGGTTTGGGTCTAAGAGAAACTCTTAGTATACTATCTTGGTCTGCTGAGTGTGTCCAACTGTCACAACCTACACTAAAATAGTGTGTGGTTTAGGCTAAAAGAGGCCAATGTGCCTGCATGTCAAAAAGGTCATTAGGTTTAAATGAAAAGAGGCACAAAATCAGCCTATTTAGAGACCTTAAAAGAGGCCAATGCGCTCACATATTTAAAGCCTAAGGAGCATCAATGTAAATTGTATAAGAACTCCTCAAAAGATGTCAATGATGCACAAAAGAAGCAACAATGAAAATTGTGTAAAACTTCTTAAAAGATGCCAGTTAACCAAAGAGTTTCTGGATTAGAAAGGAGAGATAACCTATGTATGTTATGGAAATTCTGTTGAGAGATAGATTCTCGAGATAAAACCTTTCACTCAAAGTGAAGAAATTGGAAAAATGTTTCAAATGAGATAATCCTAAGATAATTATCTGGATTGGCGATTCTTTCGACACAGTAAATGCTCATATCCTTCTATAAATTCTAAATTGTATATGTATTATTTTAACTAAATTTGTTTTGTAATGTGATTGTGTGAGTTTTGCTTGTGATGATAAACGTAAGTCTATTATGAAAAATATCAACCAAACGTGGGATGAGCTTGAAAATTTTGATAGGATTAATTGGATCATGGTTTGCACAATTGTCAAATTAAGTCGTGGTTTATGTTATTTCAATATTTTTTTTTTGTTTTGACCTTTAAAAAATCAAAAATTTCAGTAAATCTTTGATTTAGGGGGAGAAAAATTCAAAAATGTGATATCAAATAAAAATTTAAAAATACGAAATCAAAAACAAAAATGAAAATTTTCGAAAAAAAAATAAACAAATCTTTATTTTATTTTATTTGTGTTCTAAATTAATTTCACTTAGTTATTTCATTTTATTTCAATTTTAATTTTATTTTAAAAAAAATTGTCACGAAATTAAAAATCTTAAAAACATTTTATTTTGGGCATTTGGACCGAAATCGGTGTGGGCCATGTTGGATTTCGGTGGACTATAGGCCGAAAACCCTAAGCCCACCTGTGGTTTTTGGGGTACATAAACCCACCACCGGCTCCCTTGTCCCTCTTTCGCAAACCCTAGCCGCCCCTTTCTCTTTTCTCTCTCGAACTCTCTCTCGCAACTTCCGTCTATCTCTCTCGTTTTCGTGATTTCAACCGACAAAAAGGTCGGATTTCTTGCTCAAATGTTGCAAATGATCTCAATAATAATATGTTTGTGTGGTCCGTTTTTGGATTTTGCAGGTTTTCAGGGTCAATTTGGAGTTGTCGACACCGAAATCGCGAGTTGTCTGTCGATTACGTCATCCGGGGAAACCGGGTTATCGGTTGGATCCGGGTCGAACCGAAAACGTCCAATAACCCGATCCATTCCGACCGAAAAACCACATGTGGACCGAAATCGTCCCTTGACCCGACTCGCTTCATCTGGATAGGCTGAGATCCGACCCGCTTGGACCTAAATCGGTCTTAGTGGACCGAAATCCACCTCATGGACCGAAATCGTCCATTTTGGACCGAAATCAGCCCACTGGACCTTGTATCTCGTTTATTATGGACCGAAATTGACGTATTTGGACCGATTTCATGCTTTATGTGTTAAGTCGGATTTGACGTGTGAGGAATAATAATAACGTGAAGATTGAAACAAATATCCAAAGTGTCGAATGATTAATATTCAAATGTAATCAAACATGTGAGAGTGTACAAGGTTATTGCATAAAGCACCTACACCTCACATTGTGAGCTCTAACCTAAAAATGAATACTACATTAGTATATATAGGTTAGCATAAAACTAGCGCAAGGCCCAATAAACAAGGTTTTACTATGGGCCGACCCAGCTTGTCATGCATCACTCCATGAGGGCTTTTGTACCCCAACAATCTCCCCCTCAAAGGGCGGAATGGATGATGTGTGGCAAAATGGCAAATGAGCACTAGCGGAACCAAAGATAATGACCATACGGGATGTAGAGGCGAATCCGATCTCCCCATATACGTGAAAACTCCCCCTCAACGTGTCACCGATCTTCAAGGAGATGTCATCATGAAATAATCCGTCAAAAATGAGAATACGCTCAAACGGGAAAATTCCAAAAAAAAACTCCCCCTCGACTTGAGCGTATTCGTCAATGCCCAAAAATTCGGCAATTTCTTTGTAACAATATGAATTTTGAAATTCAAAAATTTTCTTGCGTTCTTGTTCTTCTTTGTTTTGTTCACCGTTCACCAAAAAAATTGTTTACCATGGGGGTTTAAAATTTTTACAAATGGGGGTCGTTTTTGTGTATTGGGTTTGGACGTGTGTGGGCTGAATAGGTTCCGAAGGGTATTAGGCCTGATTGGGTCCGAAGAGGTGTTGGATTCGGATGGATTTTTGGACTTGGGCTGCCATCCGAAGGCTTAAGAATGTGGGATCTGAATTGCAAAAGTATGATCCGTTAGATTAAAGGACTTGGGCTTGAGTCCGATTGGTAATTGGGTTATGATCCAAAGGCTTAGACCGGTGAAAGCGATCCGGATTTTAGGATCCGATGGGCATTAGGTTTGACTACAAAGTCAAACACAGTTCACGTACATCATCGTATACATCACGCCTTCCCTTGGTATCACATCAGTCTCGTTCCATCCGTGTTCCACTGTTCAATCATCTTCTCTATGGGAGAAATCCAACCACTGAAGGTGTCTAACCTCGGATTTCAAGCTTATCTCTGAAGGCCTTCGGAATCGATCTCACTCATTGTTCCGATTTAATCCCAAAACCAGGTTCCAAAGGAATCATCTGCATCAACACCAATTGTTTCTGGGTTATGATCCGAAGGGGTTGGGGGTTGTATCCGATTTGTTGACTGCAAAGTCAACATCCCCTCGTATACGTTCCACTCGTTCCCATCATCTTCATCCCTAGTTTCATATCATCCGACTGTAGCATCAACGAAAAATCTCCGATGGCAACGAGTATTGGTCATCGAAGGCAAACCACTGTTTGTCTTTTCCGATTCTGTTCATCCTTTTCTCTTCCGATCGACAACCATCAGCCCGATTTCTGTTCATCTGCAGGCGAAGATAGCAGTCACGAATATAATCTTCAATTGGAGTCCGTCTTTCTCAATTTTGGATCCTTTGTTTTTGATGTATCAGATGACAATCGACCCAGACCATCTCTCCCTTCACATCTGTTTTCACTCTCGTCAGTTCACCTTGGGTTCCCGTTTACAGCGTACACCGTTCCGAAAGCATCATTTCATAATTTTCTTTCTCACTGGTGATGACAATAAACACCATCGTTTATCCATATCGATTGTAGCGATTTGTTCCATAAGTTTCGGTTTCATCTTCAATTGTTTGATTATCATTTGTGGTTTGACTGTGATTGTCCATTTCCCATAAACGGTGTTAACAAATCACGGGTCAAACATGTCGACCGCCAAGAGATTGTCGACAACAGAGTTGTATAATCGTTTCTTCAATTTGTTCGATTCAAAGAGGTATGCGAGGATTCCGACCACCGAAGGCAACTACCCTTCGCAACCATTCAAACGCAAACACCCAATTTTCAGTTTAATCAACGGTAGATCTGGCAGGAATTACGACACCAAATCACTGTCAATTTTGACAAACATCGATAGACCTCAAGAACAATCAACGAAATCTTCAATGGCAAAATGAAGCTGAGTCACAAACACGTTTTCGATGAATCTAAGGCATTTTTTTCAAAGCAATCGTCGTCAAGTTTAATAACAGCAACAAAGTATTCTTCATCATTTACCCATAAAATCACCACAAAATTCCATAACACAATCGATTCTCGATTCCAAAATCAGGTGGGTTTCAGTCGACAGTTTCAACATACTCGTACAATACTCTTGATTTTCGGTAATAGAATCGCTTTCTAAACATGCCCCAAATAACGGGTATCGAGATGTTCATACTCCATTTTCATCGATTTGTAGATCTGAAATGGATTCTAACACATGTGGGTTCCAAATCTGCTACGATTTTGAGGGTGTCAACTAATGTAACACAAGTGAATAGATATGAACAGGAAACAACGAGAAGGAATGGAATGAATAGATCGATTGATAAGTTTGGGCTCAAAAGCCTTGGTACATGAACAGTAAAAGGATCAAAACTTGAACACGATTGTCCGATAATACCAGATGAACAGTAGCAATTTGGGCTAAATTGGGTTTTATTTTAGATCTAGATCTGGAATAGTAGATTAGAGCATGAAGAAAAATTTCTAGATCTAGCCAAAAGAAGAACATGATGAACATAGATGAAGAACATGATGTAAACATGAATATCCAACAATCAAGATAATATGTAAAAGAAAGGATGAGCCAACTCTTTTAACAATAAAATCTTGATGATGAATATTAGCATGAACACTATGATGAACACCAAGAACAAATAAGATGAACAATATCCCAAAAAGATAAATGAATCCAAAAACTCATGAGAGACTCACCAACAATCATTGAAACTTGAATCAATCTTCAATAAGTTGTCAAATCGAGATCGTTCCCTTGAAATAATCGCTAGATCTTCAAGGTACGACTCTGATACCAATTGTTAAGTCGGATTTGACGTGTGCGGAATAATAATAACGTGAAGATCGAAACAAATATCCAAAGTGCCGAATGATTAATATTCAAATGTAATCAAACATGTGAGAGTGTACAAGGTTATTGCATAAAGCATCTACACCTCACATTGTGAGCTCTAACCTAAAAATGAATACTACATGAGTATATATAGGTTAGCATAAAACTAGGGCAAGGCCCAATAAACAAGGTTTTACTATGGGCCGACCCAGCTTGTCATGCATCACTCCATGAGGGCTTTTATACCCCAACATTATGGACCGAGATAAATTTTATTGGACCAAATAATTTTTATTGGATTACCTTTGAAATTAATTTGAATTTTCAAATTTAAATTTGATAAATTAATTTCGTGGTCACTGTAATCGCTAAATAATTCTAGGAAAATTAATTAACTGAAATGTGAGTTATTAATGCAAGATGTTCTCTCACTTGGCTAGCTTGGTGCAGATCAATGGCTGCTGCATCAAATTACCTGAAGCACGTGGACTCTCACAACATTCCCGGCTATCTGATGGATCCACGTGTTGCACAGATAAAGGACTTTCAATCCATGATCAACGGTCTAAACAACTGCCACATTTCTCACGCATTGCGCGTCAATCCAGTTATCTGCATGGACCTTATTAAAGATTTTTGGAAATGTGATGCTATCAGCATAGAAGGAGAAGATGCGGTCACTATCAAATCAACCATGCAAAGCGTGCAGATCGTAATTTCTGAACAAGTTATTTGGGAAGTCCTTGAATTCGGTGATAAGCCATGGTTCCCCACTGAATATCCTGTTGATAAGGTGAAGGGTGGACTTGATGAGATGTGTTATGAAGGGGATTACCCTCCTACTTTGAAGAAGATGCTACCTCCATTCTGGAGATTTCTTGCACACACACGTTCATACTTTGTGTGTCGCCACATCTGCTATTGTTTCTCTGGCACTGGACTAGGAGTACAACTTCTCCAAATATATATTTGAGGAGATGCAGAGCAACCTGCAGCGAATGAAAAAGGATCTATTTCTGATGTACCCTCGATTTTTACAAGTGATCTTCAACGAAAGATATCCCCAGCTCCAGAAGACAACCAACACCCTTGATCTAAAAACCTTGGGTCCCAACACTTTCAGCCTTATGAAGCAAGTGAGGAAGAACAAAGCTGGTTACCAAGGTCTTAAGGAACTGGTGAAATTTGGTAGATTTGCAGATAAAGAAGAGACTCCAGAAGCATCTGCTGTACCAGATGCTGAAGTTGAGAGAGTTAAAGCAAATGTCGTATTTGGTTTTGAACAGATCATCGACATTGTTGATGATGATGATGATGAGAAAGGTGAAGAGAGTCAAGAAGAAGAAGAGCAAGAGCTTATCGTGAAAGCGCTCGATGACCTCATGGACAGTGTGTTCGGAAATTGAAACAACGAAACTGAAACAGAGACAGAGACTCCTCAGCCATCTGGGTTGATTCCTCCTCAATAAGATGTTGCTGCTACTAATGAGCCAGATGAAGGTGAACAAGAAGACCCTACTGCAACCCTCGTTCAAAAGAAAAGAAGAAGACTTGATCCACGACCAGGAGTATATTGCCCAGAGACATCCTATGATACTCCTACTCCTACACCCGCACCCATTGTCACTCCTACACCAACAGAAACTGAACAAAGCCCTATCATCCAAGAAAATCCAAGACTAGTCATTCCATAGATCCATAGTCCTATGTTTGACTCCAATCCAATGGATCTCGACAATCAAAACCCAATTCGGGAATATGAAAGGCCCGCTGTTGAAGAGGTTGTTGTGCCAACAACTGAATATCAAGCCGGTGCAAGCTCGTACAATCCACCTCCAGTTGACACATCCAAGGGAAAGAGCAAATTGCTCGAATCTGAGTTTGTCGATGTGGTATCTTTGCAAAACCGAGTCTTTGAGCTCGAACAGAAGTCCACTGAGAAAGATTTGTTAATTGGTAATCTTGATGTCACAGACGGAGATCTTGAAAAGGAAAATGCTGCCAAAGATAGAAAGATTTCTCAACTTGAAGCAAACCTTGGAGGAATTTCAGCCTTATTCTTTGATCTGAAGCAGTGTTTGTCTCAAAAGTTCGGAGATGATTTCTTTGCTCAATGCTGAAGAGAACAGAGCTGCTGCTGCTTCTGGTTCTAGACCTTTTGCTCCCGGCTCCAGCGTGAACATTGATGAGTACATGTCCTCTGGTCCTCATACTGCTGAAGAAAGGAGAGAAGTTCAAAGACAGAAGGACCTCTAGAAAGCCAAGAAAGGGGACACACTTGTCAGAGTGAACACAGATCAACATGCGCTTTCAATGGATGCACCGGAGATGTTTGTTGCTGATGTGCAGGAACGATTCTCTGACAAATACGGAGATCGTTCAGGCATCAAAGTGTGGGGATATGATGGTCAGAAGAAAGTGTGGTGAGTAAAGAGAAATAGTAATCGAGTTGAGTATTACGACAAGCCCACAAAGTTCACATACTGGACAAGAATAGATCTGACAAAGCTGTCCAATGCTTCTTTCTACAATCCTTCTCAAGAACCCGAGGCCTGGAAGTTCAAAAGATTTTTGGAAGAACAGGTGAAGCACAACTTCAGGAGAATGCCAACAGCAAAATCATTCACCAAGAAGATCAAAGGCGTCAGAGATCCTCAGGCAAGCAGATTAAGAACGTGTACTGGCCTGCTACTGACAAGCTCAAGGCCATTCCCATAGCAAACCCACTGACTGATGGTTCTCTTCACAACATCGAGTTTTGGGCATTCGATCCCACATCTCATACTGCTGTGATCAAGCTTAAAGACAATCAGATTTTCCTGATTGAGCCAAAAGACTTGCTGATGTTTCGTGAACATGACATCAAGAAGCTTGCCGGTATGTAGATTCTGTGTGAAAATGCTCTGTTCAAAGCTGCTGCAAAACCGTTCACCGGAACTGCTATTAGGATTGCTGAGAAGGGGTATTGGGCTGGAGCGCTGGCACGAGCTGATATGCATCTTCTAGTGTTGTAACGTAAGAGTTGGATCGAGATTCAAAAATGCGGAATAATGAAAATAAACAAGATCAAGAACAAACAATATGAAGAACTGATGTCTAATGATTAAAATGCAACTCAAGAACAATTCTAAGTGAACTATTCTGTATGAGAGCCGTCAAGAGATTACAAAAGTTAACCCTAACAAGGGTACGAACCTGCTATTTAAACAAAAACTAAGTATGGAAGGACAGACCCATTCCATAACCGACAGCAAAATTATAGGCACAAAATCTGGCAACAAATCCGATCAGCATATTTGACTCAAACTGAATTTACAACCTAACAATCTCCCCCTTTGAGTCAAAAATGTGACTTTCCTTCATTCTTCAGGTTTTACTTCACTTGTTTGTCTGTCAAACACCTTCGGAATGATTGCCAGAATCCTTTTTCGAAACTCAATGTACCACCTCAACATGTCGTTGATGCAAGTTTTATCGTCAGTGGTGTTGGATGGGAGTTTATTGATGATGTGAAGAATATGTTCCAACACTGGAGTCCTGTAAAGATGTTTGTCTAAAAGAAAGAATATCCTTTTAACATTCTCGAGGCCTTCCTTTGAATTGTAAGCCACACTCCAGTTTGAGTTGACAATTTTTCCGATTTTACGCTTGCTCAGATTTTTGGGAGGAGGACGTCTCACAGTTAAGGGAACTTTATCCAGAACACCAGCAACTTCAATATCAAGCTTTGCCACTTCAAGAATGTAGTATCCGATCATCCTTTTGATATGATCAAAAAGAGGTTGATATTTTTGTTCTCTCGACAAGATATTGAACAGTGATATCCAGTCGAATGGATTCAGAAATGGAAGGTCTGCAAGAGAAAATTCCATCTTCTCTTTATCATCTCCTCTTAAAGCTAAGAACCTTGCGTTCTTGAATGGAACAATGACCTCAGGAAGACGGGGAGTCAGCTGCACAATTTTCTTCAAACTCCACGTCAAATGTTGAGGACGCGCGTTCTTCAAATAGAAGGTGAATAACAGATCATTCACTTCCGAACTCGAAAGACGGGTGTCTTTGAGTTCCTCAAACCCTCGGAACAGGAGAGCTTTTGCAGTCATCGGAAAGTCAAACTGCGAGTTTACATCATTGCTTGTGTTGTACGAGGATATTGGTTGAAGCCAGTTCTCCACAGGCTCAGTAATTGCTTCCATTGTCATTCTTTTATAGTGCCATGGAGGAAACAAAGACATTTGAGTTTTCAGGAGTAACTCAGCCTCTCTTTTGGCAGCTTCCTCAGCATCAAGTTTCCGGGTAAGGTTGAGAATTTCGTCAATTTCGTTCTCCCTGGCCGATTTGGCAGCATCCTTATCGGATTCTTGTTCTTCCACTATCTTCTTGCCTTTGTCTTTTGATGGAACAGCACCTCCTTCAGCATTTTCATTGGTTTTAATCGGAGTGTCTTTCTTCGGAGTCTCCTGATTAAATGTACTTTCTTCATTTGTTTCGTCTCCCCCTTGTTTCGGAGAGGCAACACCTTCCGAAACACCCTTTAAGGCAGCAAGAAGATTGAATACAGGATGAAGCTTAAGTGTCAGATGTTTACGCACCTGAGGATTGAGAATTGGATCAGTGTCTTCAACAATCCGATGAAGGAAGGAATCAATTTCGGAAACACCACTTCGAACAGCTTTGTTCTGAGACAAAGCCGAGGTAAGAATGGCAGACTTGTGACGGAGATCGGACTTGAGGAGCTGGATTTTAGTTTCTTTTGCGGCTAATTTATCCATCAAATAATTTTCCGAGGCCAAATCTGTCCTCAGTTGATCAACCTTTGTATCCATAGAAGATACCCATTCGGAATATTGCTGCTTCAATTCCGAACGTAAGGTAGAAAGTGCCTCTTTTTCATTCTTCAAAGAGTTGCTGAAGTTGGAGATAACCTGATGCATACTTTCATTGTTCCGAACATGAGAGTCACGGAAATCTTGAGTAAATTTAAGAACATCTTTTTCCAGTCTGCCAATAGAGGTGGCAGAGTCTTGCATTTGAGCTTCAGATTTCTCGATGAGGGAGGTGAATTGACGCATAAGATTAACATTTTCGGTGATCAAGGTGTCCACCGAGTCCTTGTGAGCATCCAACTGGGATTGCCAATCGGAGGCAGAGGGATGCGCCTTGGATTGGAGAAGTAAATCCAGTTTGGCAGAGATTTCCGAGAGCTGATCAGATGATATCGGAACAGAAGAGCTGGGTGTCTTTAGTTTAACATTAGATGGAGATTCAAGGAAATCGTAAAGATCATCCTGGTCATCATTAACCAGTATATCTTCCTCTTCATCAACGTCGGTAGGAGGGTTGTTATGAGGGGAATCAGGAGTTGCTGTTTGTTTGGGTGATAAAGATGGAGACTTTTGAGTGTTAGTGGTTCGAAGGGGTGAACGCTCAGGTGTGGATTGTGGACTAGAATGAGGAGTTGTTTTTGGTGTGGGGTCATGAGGTGGTGATGTGGGCGGTGGAGAAGGCTTGGTTGGTGGAACATCTTCAAGGTTGTCGGTAATCGGAACGTTGTGCGGTGAAGTCGGAATTTGATGAGTATCGGAGAGTTCGTTTTCGGAATCATAAGACTGGACAAGCTTTCGGAGTCTCGTTGGACGTTTAGGCTGTTTTTCGGTGTCATATGTTGCAGCTCTACCTTTTCGTTTGATAATTTTCTTCGGATTTCCAAGTCTGTCAAAAGCGACTTGATGAGCTTGATCAACAGCACGAATTCCTGATGAAGGTAGTTGTCGATACGCAGCAATGCATTGCACGTCCTTCGGAACGCGGTCCAACATCGTGATCGGAATGGACCCAATGAAATCGAAATCCTCCGATTTGGTGGTTGCAAACTGTGTGGTGGACAGCGTCGGAATGACCGCTAAGACGGAATCAGTCATGATATGAAGATGATGTTGCTCAATAGTCCTTTTTACCACAACGGACCAAAATCGAGCACAAGAGATTTCGGAGTGTCGATTTTTGTAGTTCACGCTCTCGACAAATTGGTTCCAAAGAATTGACCCGTAATCAAGATTAATGTCATGATAGAGGCAATAAAATAAAGAGTAAAAGAGCTTACTTGCACTGTCTGTGCCTGTCGTGCGTTCGGAGAAACTTTTGAACAAGATTGTGAAAAGAAAGTTCCACAGAGGCGGTAGGCTCTTCTTTGTGAACTTGGAAAGTTGCGTTATATCACCCTTGTAGCCTAATTGGTAGAAAAACCGTGGAAGAGTAGAAGGCGGAAGGGAATCAGGATCGACAATATCGGATTGATCAGTAAACCCTAGCAATTTTCCAAATCGAGACTTGGAAATGCGCGTCTTGATGGATCCAACTTCAAAAGTAACCACATCATCAGCCTTGTTGTAGAATGCGGACGAATATGCAGATGAGAGATAGACAATTGGAACCTCCTCTGAAGCAGTTAGGGCTTTGCAGATCCGGGAGAATTTGAGACATTCGATCATCGGTTGGAGAGCTTCATTATACTTCGAAGAGTGAAGATCAATAATCATGTTCTGATTTTGTTTGATCTTCAACATTAGAGATGAGGAAGTATTTTCGTTTGCTGAGGACGAGCCTGCCATTTGAGAGTTCTTGAATGTTCGTGAGAGAAAGAGGGCTTTGAAGATGAAGAGTTCTTGCGTGAGAGATGAAGAACGGAGAAAAGAAATAATGAGCCAAAAATCTTTTAAATATCCTTTGAAGAGTGTTTGGAAAAAGGAAATCCCGCTTCAGTCGATTACGTTTCCCTAGAATCACGCTGTATCATCATGAGTAATCCCCAAAAGTCGCATTGCAGGCGCGTGAAAAGCGATAAAGTAGCTGTTGTGGAGAGGACGTTATAACGGCCACGTCTTGATGACCTCATCCTAAATTTAAAAATTTGATAAGTAAAAGAAAAATCTCCACGTCATCGAACTGAATCCTTATCAAGAGAAAATCAACCAGAGTTAGAAAAATCAAATAATGATTTTCGTGCAAGAGTGTGCCAAAGATAAAGAAGAAAATCAAGATTTATTTGGTAGTCTGTGATGTCGAAATGACATAAAGATGATTGATCCCGGGTAATGATCTCTTCCTTTGGAATCAAGAGAGATTCAAAAGTGGTTTTGTGGTATCCCGTTGAATTACGATCAATTGATTGATGAGAATCATTGAAAGGTTTCTTTTAATATGTTAGCTTAATGGGTTGGGTTTAGCTATCTTTCGGATTCCGAGAACGTGAGAAATACTCGAAATCGGAAGACAGGACTTGTCTGACCAGAGAAGTCATGAAAACAAGTGAGGGTAGGAGAATTTCGTCTGACTTTTAAAATGTTTGGAAATCTCAAAAAAAAATTTAAAACTGGATCTTTTTGGATAGAAATTACTTGGATGGAGTAGATTTCATAAAGAACACGCAAAAGCGAAAGATTGAGATTCCCTTTAAAGTTTTCGTCAATTCCTTAGTGGGGTCGGATTTTTGGGTTTCATTCGGAATGATGGTAAAAACAATTCCGAAATCACGAACACAGTATTTGGGTAACCATCAGTTTTCAGTGGTATTGCTGAAGACCTTCATAAGGGTTACAGTTATATGGAAGTGTATTGAATATGGAGAAGTAATAGAAAGGTCAAGAGAGGATGATGAGTCTCACAGCGCCCCATGGTGAAAATGAGTTGCGATCTTTGACTAGAATTTCCGAAATCATATATTGAAATTGGTTGAGATTTCAATAATCATGGATATTCGTTTTTGGTACTTAGAAAATATGAGAAGAAGAAGCCCATCAATTCAAAATAGTTACAAAACAAAACAAAAAAAATTGTATTCTTACTGAAGAATGCTGACAAGGACTTCGCTATCATGAGAAAACATTTAATGCTTAGGCGAAAAGGGAGGAAAACGTCCAATCAGTTGCTAATCAGCCGTCTCCGCCTTTATGACACATAATAATGACAGCAGGCTGCATCATTACTTCAAAAAGTAATTAAATATCCACAATTGGAAGCTTAACCGGTGTCATTTCTGCCTATAAAAGGGAAGCATTGTTAGTAGAAAACACCCACACCCCAAAAAAAATTACCATTAAAAGAGATATCACATGGCGCTTCGTCCCTACAACCGTTTTGACAAAGTGGAGGTCAAGATGCAGGAAGGCGACTACGCTGGTGGCATCTATGGCGG
This sequence comes from Cichorium intybus, assembly GCA_023525715.1. NCBI lineage: Eukaryota > Viridiplantae > Streptophyta > Magnoliopsida > Asterales > Asteraceae > Cichorium > Cichorium intybus. The sequence continues at coordinate 111,442,447 of CM042012.1, read as the reverse complement.
GGTTGTCACTAGAGTGTGGAATCACCAATATGAGGTGAGAATGACCACTCTCAACAACGGCGAGGGTGGTGGACCACTGATCGTCCCAACAAGCTACCCCTTTCTGCAGCCTGTCCCACCAAGAATTTTGGTGGTGTTCAAACAGTTTGACCTCGTTGAGGTCTGGCACAGAAGGGGATGGTGGCCGGCGGTGATCATCCGAACTACTCCCCACCACCAGTTCCATGTGGGACTGGCTGATGGAAGTCGCCTCTTTGTTGATGAGAGTGAGCTGCGCCTCTACCAAGCTTTCCATCCCGGTGATCCCCCCATGTGGCATTATTACAAGCTATAGGTTGAAGTTGTTTTTGTTTTGCCTTTTGATGTAATGACTTTTGTTCCGGTAGCTTGAATAAAAACTAGTTTTCTTTTGTTTGATGATTTCTGATTGAATTCTTTATCTACATTCGCATGGATATGGGCAAGAAGAACAATACAAGAAGAAAAAAATTAAAATACACAACACAGGAAATTAGAAATATAAGGATCAAAAAGATAAACAAGTCAAACAAACAACAAAAACACAGAAAAAAAATATATTTGATATATAAAAATAAAGAAAATAAATAGCTGAAATAAGTAAATCAGTAAAACAAGGAAAATAATAAAAAATAAAAACAAGGAGGATAAAAATAAGGTAAAATTAAATAAATAAAAACAAACAAAAATAAAAATAAAGAAAATAAAAACGAAGAAAACAAAAATAAAATTAAAATTAAATAAATAAAAACAAACACAAATGAAGTTTTAGAAAGGATACATGCCTTCCGAATCTTCTATGTCTAAAATCCGATTCTGATGCATTCCGATTTTCGGAATCAATCGGAATCTCAGTTAGATATCGGAACGGATTCAACTTCCATCATTCTGAGACCTTGAAGAATTCTGTTGAATGCTAGTTCAGGAAGGGCCTTTGTGAAGATGTCTGCTAGTTGATCATTTGAGCGTACGAAATGAACCTCGATGTTGCCGTCTTCAACATGATCTTTGATAAAATGATATCTGAGTGCAATGTGTTTAGTCTTTGAGTGTTGCACTGGATTGTGATAGATCCGAATCGCACTTTCGGAATCACAGTAAAGAGGAATTCGTTTCATATTGACTCCATAATCTCTCAGTTGATTTTGAATCCATATTATCTGAGAGGTACATGAGGCAGCAGCAATGTACTCAGCTTCAGCTGTTGAGAGTGACACGCAAGTCTGTTTTCTTGATTGCCAGCTTACGAGTTTTCCATCGAGTAGTTGACAACCACCTGAAGTGCTTTTGCGATCCAATCCATAACCACCAAGATCAGCATCGGAAAATGCTTGAACAAAGAGCCAGATCCTGAAGGATACCATAATCCAAGAGAGGTTGTTCTTTTGAGATATCGGAATATATTCTTCACAGCATTGTGATGTGGCTCTCTAGGATTTGCCTGAAATCTTGCGCAGTAACAAACAGCAAACATAATGTCAGGTCTGCTCGAAGTGAGATAGAGAAGTGAACCTATCATTTGACGATAAAGAGTGATATCTGCTGCAGGTTTGTCTAGTGAAGGAGTGAGTTTTGTTCCGAAAGCCATCGGAACTTTGACTTTAGAATCTCCCTTCATTCCGAATTTCTCTAAGAGAGACTTGGTATAAGCTTCCTGATTGATGAATATGCCTTCTGAGCTTTGTCTGATGTTAAGTCCGAGAAAGAAATTGATTTTTCCCATCGAGCTCATTTCAAATTTTGTCTCCATCAGTTTTCGGAATTCAGCCGTTAGGCTAGGGTGAGTAGATCCGAAAATGATGTCATCGACATAGATTTGAACAATCATCAGGTGACTTCCTTCCTTTTTACGAAAGAAAGTTGGGTCGACAGATCCTTGCTTGAACTTGGATTGCTTGAGGAACCGAGTTAAGGTTTCATACCAAGCTCTTGGAGCTTGTTTTAGGCCGTAAACAGCTTTGTCTAACACATAGCAATGATCAGGATGTTTACTGCTCACAAAGCCTGGTGGCTGTTCGACGTAGACTGTTTCTTCTAATTCTCCATTCAGAAATGCACACTTGACATCCATCTGATAGACATCGAAACCTTTGTGTGCTGCATAGGCAAGAAAAATCCGAACGGACTCTAGTCTGGCTACTGGTGCGAATGTTTCTTCATAATCAATTCCTTCTTCTTGACAGTAACCTTTAACAACAAGTCTTGCTTTGTTCCGAATGACATTCCCTTCTTTGTCTAACTTGTTTCGAAAAACCCATTTCATTCCAAGAACAGATGCTTTTTCTGGAGTTGGAACCAATCGCCACACCCTGTTGCGTTCAAATTCATTTAGCTTATCTTGCATTGCTTGAACCCAGTCAGCATGATCAAGTGCTACTTTAACAGTTTTAGGTTCAATCTTGGAGATGAACGAATGAAACATGAAAAATTCCACTTTTGAAAATAATGCGGCTTGCTTTTCTTTAGCTTGAGCTCGAGTGAGAACACCAGCAGAAGTCATTCCGATGATTTGAGATTTTGGATGATCTCTCGTCCATTTTATCATTGGAGGATAATTTGGATCATATTCAGGATTAATTTCCGAAATGATTTATTCTGCTTCCGAATGTACCTCTGACTGTGTGTCAAGGTCATTATTTTCAACTCCATTCTCCCCCTGGAAGGTTGCATCGTTTCTTTCATCTGAGTGATCTTGTTCAACCGGTAGAGTGGTGGATTCGGATTCAGGAGCCATACTCTCCCCCTGAACAGGTGTTGAACCCTCCCCCTGGATAGGTGCATCCGTAACAGAAGTTGGAGTATTGTTCGGAATCGGAACATCAGTGGAATTTTCTTGGGAAGATGCATTTTCACTGACTGTACTTTCTATAAGCTTTAATAACTCATCTTCTTGGTTATCTCGTGCATTTGCCTCTGATGTTTTTGCGGTTTCTTGGTCATCAAACAGATTCAAGAATTCCTCATATAGATCCAGAAGAGGAATTGCAGATTTATTGGATTCAGGAAAGATGTCTTCAGTCTTTGTACTAACGTGCTTTGCTCTGGAATTGTATCTATCATCAAAGGTGATGTAGTATGTTTCTTCAATCTTTCGAGATCTTTTATTCAGAACACGATAGGCCTTTGAGGTAAGAGAGTAACCCAGAAAAATACCTTCATCAGCTTTAGAACCTGCACAAGTTAGAGAGATTTAGGAACCCAAACCAGTGTGGGCCCATGTGAGAATTTACGATAGATCGGAAAAATGCATGATCTTTCAACCCAAAAGGATTTTCTCAGAGATGACTGATTTTTCTTATTTTCAAATCTGAACACTTTCATTTTTGTGGATTGCCATTGTTCTTTAGCAAAACGAGATTTCTTTGGAGTGAACGTGTTCGTAATTTGATAATAATGAGTTTTCTGATTGTGAGAGAGATAAGTGGGATTTTGATTTTTAACCGATTGAGAGGAGGGTTTTGTTTTGATAGCAACAGTTGGATGAATCTTGTTGGTTTTAAGATCCTGAGTGGTTTCAGGATAGAGTTTTGCCTTCCCTTTTGAATCCGGTGAACTGAGAACACGTGTGGGATTCTTTGTTGTTGTTGTTGAGACAGATGGTTTAGGTATTGGTTTTGGTTTTGGAGTGGGCTCAACTTTCCGAATGGGAATTGGGTTGACTTTCTGGTTTAGATTTGAGTCGTGTTTGTTTCTCCAGAATTGTTTTCTCTCTTTCAGATTCTTTTTGTACCTTGCATTCATTTGTTTCCTTTTGGCAATGAGCTCTTCAGGAGACTTATGAATATAAGATGTCGAGCTGTGATTGGAATCAGACTTGAAGGTGCTCATCTTAGGGTTTGAAGAATTAGATTTCAAATTCTCTGTACCCCATGAACCATTTTGAGAGACAGAATTTGTACGGTTCAATGATCCAGAAATGTAGTTACTGCGAGACTTCCACGAGGTCATTTCGGAAAGGCCTTTAGTCTCATCTGAGTTGTCAATAGGTTCCGACCAAAAGAAAGAATCACATACATCGGAGTTATCATTATCGACTATGACTTTAAGTTCAGTTACATCTTTTGTATTTAGGCCTGGTTTAACGAAAACTTGATTTGGTACAGTATGAATCTTTGGAAAAACAGTAGCTTGTTCGTTTAAAGTGTGTGATCCTTCATTTTTAACAATTCTCGTAAAAGCAACTGAATTTTCAGAAATGAGATTTTTCTTAGTTTCAGTGGAATTTGATACGAATTCCGAACAGTCAATTTCATCCTCAACAGATATTTCACTCATATCACTTTCATCAAAATCTGAAATATTCTCATTAATGGGAATATTATCGGAATTTAGTTTAGAGCATAGTGAATGAAAATTCTTTAGAGTTGCTGATTTAATTTCCTGGTGATCATTTTCTAAAACATATTCTTTGATCATACTTTTATGTTCTTTGGACTGTATATAGCTTTCAATTTTATCAAGTCCGATTCGATAAGCTTCCGAAACCTCATCAGATGAAACAATGGTTTCACACCTATGACATTCCGCATCGATTTCATCCTCTTTCAACTCAAGAAAGGGCAAAATCATTTTGTGTAAACCCCTGCCTATGTCACAATCAAGATGCAATTGAGTAATATTATTGTAAAGACGTTTAGCAATTAAACAAAAAATGTTTCTCTGTTTGACAAGAACTAAATTATCTCTTTTGACATAAATAATATCATCTCGTTCTTTAACTAACTCACTATCCAACGTCTCGATTCTCATCCGTCTCTCCTCATTCTTATTTGATATCCTGCTCAATTGATCATTTAGGTTAGAATTGCTTAGACGTGTCCTTTTTAAGCTATCACTCAAACTGGAGACAGTAAATCTAAGATCATCTAATTCAGTATCATAATTAGAAGAGCAAATATTTAAATATATAAGGATAGAACGTACCTTTTTGACCACAGCATCACATTCCTCAACTTGTTCATAGACAGGCTTCGCAGCAAAACAACTTGCTGAGGCTTGACACCCGTCGGTAGAGTAACCTCTGCTGTCGGAATGATCAGCTTTCACCATCAGACATCGACCATGTGTTGGATTCCTCACCTCCTCATCTTCCGAGTCTGTTGACCAGACCTCAATAGCTCCAAACTCGCTGTCCTCTTTCACCACAAAGGCTGCCTTGGTAGATGAACCATCGTTCTTTTTCAATTCCGCAATCTTCTTTGCGTAATAAGCTTCATCTTTCACCTGCTCCTTCTTCTCAGCTTGTTTTCGGAGCAAACATTCTTTCACAAAGTGGTTCTTGCCGTTACAATAATGGCAGTCATATCCTGAGTCGCCAGCAAGTTTCTTCTCCTCATCATTCTTCTTTTTCTGACTTTCTTCCACAGTCTTTTCAGCAGTGAAACCTCCTTGTCGATTTCGGTTTTTGAATTTGGAAAAGTTTTTCTTGAAGAACTTCTTGGGATTTGATACCATCAAAGCTTTGTCTTCTCTGGTCAAATCATCATCGGAAAAGTCAGATTCGGAATCAATTTCGGCCGATTTCTTTCCGGCAGCAACCAGTGCAAGCGAACCAAGACCGGTAGTCGCTTTGGCTTCCGAAATGATTTCCTTTTCATGGGATTTGAGGATTCCCACCACTTTAGCCAAAGTGTAAGTTTTGAACTGTTCATGCGCTTTTATTGTAGAAACGATAGCCTTCCATTCGGAACGAAGACCATCAAGAAAGGTAACCTTTTGTTCAATGACAGTCTGAGCCAGATTGTATTTTAATAATCGACTGAGAAGGTGATTGTATCGATTGAAAGTCTAGGTTAGAGTTTCTTCCGAACCTTGTGCAAAAGATCCGAAATCGGAAAGAAGAGTGGTCTGAATGGAGTGCTCAAGGTCAGCATCTCCAGAATACAATTCTTTAAGTCTATCCCAGATCCCTTTAGCTGTTTCGCACGAACTGACCAGATGAAGAGTATCTGCTTGGAGAGCGAACCTGATAATTCTAAATGCTTTAATGTTGCACATCAGTTTATCTTTTTCGTCTTGAGGAATGTTCGTGTGAGTGACAAGCAAGTTGTTGTATTCTTTTAGGGTTTTGATAACCCTCCTTGTGTCTGTATGGACATGATTTTCTTCAGTAATAGCTTGCCAGATCGTTGCGCCATGTTCTTCAATGCCAAGAACATAATCTTCAAAGTGCAACGCCCGGACCTCATACTCTTGAGTAAATAGAATTGGAGTCCTGGTAGTGGATCCAATGCTGCTCGAAAGATTGAAAGATTGAGTATGTGAGTCTTCAAAAGCCATTGATACTTGTTTACTTGTATGAATCAGAAGTGTAAGTCCAAATCAAAAGAAGAATCGAACGTAAAAGATCAAAGTCTGATATCCAAAATCGATTGAAACGATGAAGATAATCAAAACAGATCCGTGAATTACACAAACTCCCGCTCTGATACCAATTGTTGTAACGTAAGAGTTGGATCGAGATTCAAAAATGCGGAATAATGAAAATAAACAAGATCAAGAACAAACAATATGAAGAACTGATGTCTAATGATTAAAATGCAACTCAAGAACAATTCTAAGTGAACTATTCTGTATGAGAGCCGTCAAGAGATTACAAAAGTTAACCCTAACAAGGGTACGAACCTGCTATTTAAACAAAAACTAAGTATGGAAGGACAGACCCATTCCATAACCGACAGCAAAGTTATAGGCACAAAATCTGGCAACAAATCCGATCAGCATATTTGACTCAAACTGAATTTACAACCTAACATCTAGATCTTGATCTTTAAAATACAAGAAAGAAATAAACCAAGGGGGAGATTGTTGGGCCCTATTTTGGTGGTTTATGCTTTCATATTTGGTCTTTAAGTGCTTTTGGGCTTGTTGGGCTAGTTGTGTACTTGAGCTTTACATGTGATGGGCTAGTTTAGCAATGTTAGTATAAATAGGCTTGTAGTAGGCGTGTAAAAGGTTAGCTTGGTCAAAATCCATGTGGTGGTGTCGAGTTGCTTATGATTGTTGATCATTGTACTAGTCGTTTCCAATCAATACAAACGAGTGCATTTTGATGAATTGATTCGTGTTTTACTTCATCTTATTTAATTCTTGATTGAGATTCAATTGATTTCCGCACCAATTGAATTTAGTGTGATTGATATCGTTTTGAATAGAATACGGGACTTACAATAATCAAATTATTCGGGAAGTAAAACATGCAAAAGCGAAACATAAAGATTTGACTGGCAGCTACTCCTGCTAATTACCAAGTCTCCACGAGGTAATCACCAAGTCAGATTCATTATAATACTGTTATATTTGTTTCTTGGTATCTATTTAACTTTCAATTAAGATTTATATGTCTATATGACCTTCACTCTTTCCATGTATCCAAAAATGTCTTACATTGATACATTATTTGCAGATAATCCGATCGAACACTTTTCCAATGATTTCTCAATTTGTCATATTGTCTCTCTTTCTCTCCTGATTCCATTCCGAAAATGGTGGTGTGTACTGTGACTTCTCATGGTTATCAGGATCTTTAGTCCAGATGACTGCACCCTAAGACGATTTCAAGGTGTTATGATGTGCCGGTGAACCACATGCACTCCATCAATGCACCAATGAAACTCTTTAACCATGAAGTCTTTTAGCACCACATACTGATGTAAATAATTATAGGTTTGAAACTCCTTTCAAATTATTATACAATCACCCAATCATTTCTCAATGATTTCCCACGTGTGTTCAAATAATCCGTCCAATATTCTTAGCCAGGTTGTATCCTGAATCCAACTTACCATGCTCTAAGCATTAAGTCATCAGGATAAGCCCATGACACTTATGATCGATCCAATTTGTGGAAGCTCATGGGATCAGATCTATTCTATTCCAAACCCTTTCAGAATCTGAGGATTATTTAGAATCCTTGTGTCATGACTTTCGGAGACTCTTTCCCATGTATCTTGAATCTTATCAAGATCATACTCATAATGGCTAGCTCTATACTGACGATTCATCTATCTGATAGATGTTTGTAACTACGTGAATATCTTGTATCTCCTTTAGATCATGCCAATTCATTACACTTTGTAATAACAAGAAACTCTTTTCCTAAAGTCATGCATCTTGAATCATATCAACATCACACTTAAATTGGCAGGGTCTAAACTGATGATGTCATCTATATGATAGATGCTTGTGGCCACTTGAGTATGTTGTATCTGTTTAGACTTTTCATAGTGAATCATCTCTTAATGCCAAGTCATTACACTTTGTAATGATAAGAGACGTTTCCTAGAAATGGTATGTAACTGACATACATTGATAGACAGATTACAATGATACTCCCACTGGCTTTGACACGGTTATAGGACTCTTTTAGACTATCATAAAATCCAAACCTTTCTGACATTATTAGAGGACTCCTTTAGGCTATTCACAAAATCCAAACATTTGGCAAATTTTGAGAATCCAAATATCCTTTCTTTGCGAGATGCTCGTGAGATGAATCTCGAGGCTATGTACCTTTCGTATTGGCATGCTCTTTATGAGTCCCTATTAGTGTGTCGGTAAACCACACACGCTCAACTAACGACTCACAAGGTGCAGTTATAGCAAACAATATCCTTTCAGATTTGTTTCAGTTCTGTTGAGAGCGTCTTTTTCAAAAATCAATCACATGACTTTGAATATCGCATCACTCAACCATTGTTTCTTAGAATGTAGGTACATATCTATCTATGTTGTCTTATTTTGATGATTCAATTACTCCCACTGGTTCTAAGGCCAGATGTAAAATCAGTCACATGACTTTGAATATCGCATCACTCAACCATTGTTGCTTAGAATGTAGGTACATATTTATCTATGTTGCCTTCTTTTGACGATTCAATGACTTTGAATATCGCATCACTCAACCATTGTTGCTTAGAATGTAGGTACATATCTATCTATGTTGCCTTCTTTTGACGATTCAATTACTCCCACTGGTTCTAAGGCTAGGTGTAAAATCAGTCAAATATCACATAGATCAAGTCTCGCCCATGGGTTCTCTTTATTTTGGCAGCAACCGGGCTCACCAATGCTTCCAAGTAGCAGGATTGCTTATTCATACCAACTTTAGTGTTTTACCACTAACCGGTATGTCATCCAGATCATAACATTTTATGACGGTGACTAATACTACTAGTCTGCGAAGAAAAGAGTATGTCAGGTTCAACAGGAAACCGATCCCTGGTTAAGCCTCAGTGATGACTAGAGGTTCTTTCATTTGGCTAATCCTTGAACTCCTTCAGGATTACTCTTGCTCCTACTGTTTCCTTAGAATGTGAGTCTTTTCTAAAAAGACTCTTCTTTCATAAGTACTTGCGGGAAGACCAATGAAGTAACACTGCTGATTAGGCTCAAGCCAGTCATGAGGTTCTGACGAACGCTTCATGACCCTGGACCCTCTATGTACAAGTGGGTCAAACCCAGCTTTACACTTCAGACAGTGTCATTGCAACCTACTTAGTTTAAGATGTGGTCGGAATATGGTTTATGTGGTCTGACTTGTTGAACATTTAGTTTATTAAAACTTATTGGAAGTGTATTTAATACATCGAGGATCAAACTGTTTCGATCAATGCTCAATCTTCTTCCCTAAGACACATTATAACCATTAATGTTCTTGGAAGATGATGAATTGTGAAACATTTTCTCAGTTTATGTTTTCACTCAGATTTTGCTGATCTTATACTTCCTTTTGAAGTCCTTGAACAGCTCAAGGTTTCAATCAATCACTTATTCGGATAAGTGATGTCATATTTGTCATACTGCTTGGCAAATATTATGAAGTATAATTAATTGTGTTTTGTTCGTAGATTCGAGCAATTCACTAAAGTGTCCATTGCTCATAACCTTAATGTCTATTACATATCCATGTAAATTTATGACTTTGTTAATTTGTTCAAGATATGCATACATCGCTTGACTCTAAGTCAACTGATTCCAAAATCCTATCTATTGGATCCTTGGGTGATGCATTTCTTGCAACAATTAATTTATTAAGAACTCACTTCATCATGTGACTCCAAGTCAAATGATTCCAAAGTCTTGTCCATCTGGACCTTTGGTTGAAGCGATTCTTATAAATGCTTACTTTAACAATCATAGAAAAACACAAATCATAAATCCAACACACTTTGGATGCATCAACATTTAAGTTATTACTATTCATGCAATCAACACACTCATACAACATTTCAAGGATAGATCAAACAAACATGTTTTAAAAGAAAAATAACATCAAAATATCCTCGAACAATGTACTATATGATAACAATGTTATACGCATCTAATAAAAAAACGAGCTCGAGATCCAATCTGAATATGCTCCTATGCGTCAATGTCCCGCACCCTTTTGAGTCCTTGCATAAAAGGCAAATGTGACTATCACATTTTGTATCAAGGAATTAAGTATCATGAGTTTTGAGTTTTAGATATATCTGAGTTGCCAAATGATTCGGCTTTGGAGCATTTTCCAATCTTTCTGTGACTGTATCCTACCCTGTGTTTCCCAGTTTTAGACATCTCAAAATGGCCCAGACGATCTGGATCGTTTCTCGATACGTCTTATCTCTGGACTTAATCCCGAAGTAGTTGAATCACTGGAACTATGCATCTCCATGAACAACTCTCACATAGTCAACATTTAATGCATTTCCATGATAGTCTTGTCCTGATTCCCTTTCCTGTACATCTAGATGAACAGATCGTACTGGCTAGTCAGCGAGTCGAGTTAATGCTCAACTCCCGATTAATGGGGTGACCAAGTTTATACAGTTCGCCTATGTTTCCCTCAATCATGAGAACATGCGGACCTATGCTACTTCTTCAAGCTTGCACACTTCAAGCTCTTTGAAGATCCCAGTTCGTTCCTTTTCTACCAGCTCTCGGAACCTTTCCTTAACCAGTCGTGCTAACTCATATGACCCCAGGAATTCGGAATCCCTGTGGATGTCGGGGTCAATGGTCAATAGCATGAGGCAATGAACTTTCTCGGATTCAACAATCAAGAAGTCATGCTCATCACAAAGCTGCTGTGTGATGCCATGCTTTGGTGGAACGGGGAGCGGATACTCAATCAAATATGGCTTGCCAGCAAAACTAAGAACCATTCTCCTTTTTCGAAGCCATTCTACATAGTTCAGGCCAGTCAGCCTTTCCATATTTAATAGATACTTTCTGAAACCCTCAGAAATGGGTGATGGAGGAGGAGTAGGAGAATTGACGCTGAGTCCAGACATTAATCAAAATTTATTAGTTTAATTTAATCCTTTTAAATAATTACCCAATTATTATTTAATAAGGCTAGGACCCAAAATGCCCCAACTATGGTGTGAAGAGGGATGCCGTAATCACTACATAATGGTCATTAAGGTATATATATTTCTATGAAACTCCTAGATCTGTGAGATTCATTGACCGAAGTCAATGGCATGTTTAATCTCGGATTATGCTCTTCTATTTGTGACTAGGATGCCGAGGATCCCAAATAAGATGTGAATAACCATGCAAATCGCTTGGTAACCTCAATGTCATTTATCATCTCACATTAATGTGCTGGTTAACCACACACGCTCCATCAACAACGATAAATCATGAGATACTCATTACCACTCTTTATGAGCCCCTATTAGTGTGCCGGTAAACCACACACGCTCTAATAATGTCTCATAAAGTGTAATGTGCAATTTCATGGGTTAGCATACTTTTCACATTTTTCTAAAGTAACTAGATTGTCATAAGGGTTCTAGTACTTTTGTCTAATAGCATTATACTTTTAATGAGATTAGGTTCGTCCTATCAAATCCGTTCTGCTAACGACACTCAACTGATCAAGGAAGCGATGGTGAGAGTGGACACCCATTCAACTGCCATTTTATAGGCAGTTTGCTTATACCCCCTTATAGACCAGTTACGTGAATGAGGCATACTAGCGATTTGACTGACTTAATCTTATACATATAAATATTAACTTTTAATTTTATATATATATATATATATATATATATATATATATATATATATATATATATATATATATATATATATATATATATATATATATATATATATATATATATATATTTATATATATATATATATATATATATATATATATATATATATATAAGATGTATTTTAAACATTTTAAAATATTTAGGTTTATTTTTTAAATTTTCGAAATTAAAACAAGTTTAATTAAAATTTAAATTCAACATAAAGTGATTTAATGTTTTCTTTTAATTAATAATTAATTTAATTAATTAAATCACATAAGGATTAACAAATTAAACAATTTAATTTAATCCTATTCCTTGCCCACTAAGTTTTCCAAAAATAAGGGCTAAGGGTTTCCATTTATTAAATAATCATATTTACCAAAAATAGAAAAACCCTATGGAGGCACCTTCAAATTTTCGAAAAGGATGTAGGTGGAGGCTAGGGTTTCTAAAAACCTAGCTAGAAGTCGACACCTTTGAGGTCAAGGGTTTAAATCCAATAAACCCTAATAACAGTTCTTCTATTACAGCTAATCAACAGAAAACAGATCTAAGCTCTGATACCACTGATGGATTTTATGCAAACAATGAGCTTAAAAACTTAAGTTCACATGCACCCTAATAAGGATCTATGTTTTCTCAATTGAATCTATAACTAATAAATAAAGGTATAAATTTAAAGTTATATTCTAAAAAACAATTTGAAATTTCATACCTTTAATGCTTTGGAAGCAAGCACCACAAGTGTCGTGCCTCTAATGGCTCACACCCAGAACCAAGCAAGCAAGAAAACAAGAGAGGAGAAGGGTAGAAACCCTTAGAATTTCGTGGCTTTTAGGGGTGGGAGGAGGCCTCTATTCATAGTCTCCAGGTGATAAGTAATGAGGAGTATAACTGCCTTATTTAAGATCTTGATATGATAAGGCTTTTATCATATAACTGAATCTACTTATCACTGCCATAAACGGACCTTGTATCCATATGGGGATTTCGAATTCCTTAAGGCCTAAGCCTTAGAATTCGTCCAACCCATAATACAAACCCTAATTGTCCATTGCTCAACTATTGAACAATTACAATTCAGCCCCTATACTTTTAATTAATCCAATTAATTTATGATAAATTATTAATTAAAGATTATGATTTCTAATTAATATATTATTATCATAATATATTAATAAATCGTATTTCTCTCTCTCTCTTTAAGTTATCTTGTCATCTGCTAGGTTTTGAAGGCAACCAAAAAGTATTGTGCTGTCATCAATCAAGTATATTTCTAAATTATAGTTATGGCTTAGACACCTAATCCAACACTTTCTATCGTTGAAAAGTTTTTCATGTCCTTGACAACTTTCATGTTTTGAGTTTTCTCTGAAAACCCACGGATTTCAACTTATCCGGCTGCAAACATAGACCTTCAGTTTGTCGTGTTTCCAAATCAACACATTCTTAACTTATTGTCCAACCTTACAAGCTTGTAACTTCTTCATACGAACTATGTTTCCATTGATTCTTTTTACAGACGCTTCATTTTCATATCCTTTACAGTTTTCGTATTCGATCTTTTTCCATATCTTGCTTCTAGGATAGAGTTTTACAGTCTCAAAGTTGATCATTTTCATCATATTATGTGAAGTTATATTTTCATGTTCTTTTCCATTTTTAAGCTTAAGCCTTATACATTTGTGTCGTAATTATATAAATCCGTATAATATTCATTCCTAACTTTATTTCCATTGTTGGTCATGTGAAATGACAATTTCGCCCTTGTTAACTATTTTATCATTCTTAGATTTTATTGAAATTCTAAACTTATTTCTACTCTCTTATTTTCGTAACATCCAAATTTTTGGATGTTTCAAGAAGCTATACAAATACCTACAAATAGTAAAGACACAAGCAGCAAGATTCCAAGAATTCAAAATTGACCAAGTACCAAGGGAAGACAATGTTGAAGCAGATGCATTGGCCAACCTTGGATCTGTCTTAAGGATCCCTCCAGACACGAGGATCCCGATGATCCACATAACCACTCTAGCCATTGAAGAACTAGAAGAAGTTCACGATGTCGAAGACGAGGATCTTGCACCACAGCCAGGATTCGAAGCAACGTCTCGACCAAGATCCTTGGATCTCACCAATCAAGGATTACATTCAAAATGGAACTATCATCGATGATGAACTCAATCCAAAGGCCTTCAGGTTAAGGAACTCCCGTTTCTATATAATCAACAATACTCTTTTTAGAAAATATTTGGCAGGACCTTACTTCAGGTTCCTAGAGGATGCTGAAGCCTAGAGGATCCTCAAGGAAATCCGTGAAGGCGATTGCAGATCCCACTCAGGGGCAGATCCTTATTTTCAAAAATGCTAAGAATCAGGTACTACTAGCCCACAATGAGGAAGGATGCAGCAAAATACGTTAAAAAGTGTGACGCATGTCAAAGATACAACAACATCCTTCATCAACCGGCAGAACCCTTGCATCCCATCTTATCTCCTTGGACATTTATGAAGTGGGGCATGTATATAGTTGGGAAACTTCCAAGAGCATCCGGTGGCAAGGTCTTCATGTTGGCAATGACTGATTACTTCTCCAAGTGGATAGAAGCTGAAGCATTCGCCCAAGTAAGAGATAAGGAAGTGGTATCCTTCATCAAGCGCAACATCCTGACAAGATTCAGGATCCCTTCAGAAATCATATGTGACAACGTATCCAAATTCATCAGCAAAAGGATTCAAGATTTCTGTGCAAGATGGGGAATCAAATTAATCACTTCAACCCTCGGACATCCACAAGCCAATGGTCAGGCGGAATCTAGCTACAAAATCATCATCAACAACCTCAAAAAATGCTTGAAAGATAAAAAAGGAATATGGGCTGAAGAACTAGCCATGGTCCTATGGGCAGATAGGACAACCACGGAAGGGCAACAAGACAAACTCCCTACTCCTTAGTGTTTGGTTCAAAACTCGTCATTCCTCCTGAAGTAATTATACCTACGGCAAGAATCACCCTTCTTTCATATGAAGTAAACAACCAAATACTGACAGAGGATCTCAACACAATGGATAAATAAGGGATCTTATCAAGATCCGGATAGCCTCCTACCAACAAAGGATAGCAGCATCCTACAACTAAGACATCAGGATCAGAATATTCCAAGTATGAGATATGGTTCTACGAAAGGTCTTCCAAAATACAAAGGATCCCAGTGCCGGAAAGTTGGCTCCCAAGTGGGAAGGCTCGTATCTTCTTGACTCTGAAGTGGGTAAAGTGGCATATTGGTTGGCTACCTTGGAAGGTCAGATACCAGTGCAAGGATCTTGTCCCTTGGTGACTAACGGGCTCTCTCCCATTGAAACAATTATCTAACATATATATACCAGGCACACTTTTACTACATCCTCATCTGATAACTTATGAAGTGGGTTTTTGAAAACTATATCTACATCTTGCAACTTCATTGAATCAGATGCTCATATGAATAGAAACACCCACTTCTGAAAAAAATAATTCGATGTCAAATAAGAACGAATATATTCTTCAAATTTTAATTAGCTCTTTTCAAAGTAGACCTTGTAGACACTTAATTGAAAGTATAGTTGCTTCAAGTTAGAACGTGCATATGTAATTTCCTTAGTACATAAGAGGTAGTACGCAAGCATCAGGTCCCCCTCACATCCACACCAAGGACATCTAGTTATCTGCTGAATCATGATTCTTGAAAAGCTCAGCACGTGATAGGGTAGAATGTAGCATAACAAGTGTTATCCCACCAAGTTCTAATTCGCACTTCATTGGCAATGAATCATTGTACATACGATCATGTTGAAATAACAATATACCATGTTAGTAAACAGAAATTTAGGTATGCATTTTGGACAAATTCATCGCATTTCGGATAGGGTTTCCATTTCAAACTTGTTTCAGACATATTCTTCGGATTGCAAACTTAGATTCTCATTTTGAACAAGCATCTCTACTACACTGCAATGTACTAATAACTAATGAAGCCTAACTACTAAGAAAACACACATGACTAACTATTAGAAATGAAAACCATATCCAATATGGACAAGTTTTAAGGATTCTGGACAAGGATTTTCATTTCAAACATATGTAACAACCCAATTCATACACCATTTATATTCATAATAATATAAAAGTTTAAGAGGAAATTTGTCCCATTTTTTCTTTTTAAAAATATTTTTTTTGGTGTATAATTGGATGTCACAGCAGATATACAAGAGTCATAGAAGAGAAACAAACGCATACAATGTTATACAGTATCTATCGGTTACTCTAATCTTTGGGTCTCTAGAATGCTAGATAGTCTTCTAACGACAATGGCCCAATCAACTCTCCTACTAACTGTGACAGCTATCAAATTAGGTCAACGAAAGTCAACTCAAGTCAACCAAAACAGACGATGAAATGAAAATTCCATAACCTCTATAATTTATTATTGGATATTATAATAATATGTACGCTAATACGAACAAACGCTATTAAGTTAGATATTTTTAAAATAAAATAAAATAAAATTATTTTTTTACGTCGTGAATAGTGTTCGACGTGAATAGTGATCCGGCATGAATAGTATCCTACGTGAATAGTAAACGGTAAAAGTCAAAACTCTTCGAAATGTTATAAATTTTATATTGAAACGTAGATAAAAATAACACGGATCCGAATATGTATTTATATTTTTACCAAACGTTATATATAAAATGTTATGATAGAAAAAACGGTAAAAATGTAAAACTATTCGGAATATTACAAATTTTATATCGAAACGTAGATAAAACTACGACGATTCCAAATATATATTTATATTTTTACCAAACGTTATATATAAAAAGTTATGACAGAAAAACGTTTAATTTAACTTCAAAGCGATGTTTAATTATTATATAATATTTAAAAAAAAGTCAACAATTTTGAAAATGGATTAGTCTCCACCGTTAGGTGGAGATTTGAAAAAAATGTTTTTTTTTATATTTATTATTATTATTATTGTGGGCCCCACTTCATTATTTAATCAATTTTACACATTTTACCCTCAAAGAATTTGTATTTTCATTTCGAACACTACGTATTCAATATGTATTTTTGAATTTATCGATAATATTATGACGTTTTATAAAACGGAAAAATTACCGTCAAAACGGTATCGTCGATACGAACAATCTGACGTCAAAATGTAATATTATTGATATTAGTTTTATATTTAATATTTTCTTTTTCTTTAAAATGAAATTGTATTTACATTTAAACCCTATATTTTTATTAAACTTACAATTAATACCCTTTCGTTAATTCGTTAAAGACTTTTAGTTAAAAAGTTGATATTATTAAACTACGATTTTTATAGATCATATTTTTATAAACAAAAATCATTCATTTTATATAAAAACTATTAAATCTATTTGAAGAGTATTTTAAGGGTATGTTTTGTCATTAACAATTTCTAAAAGCTATAAACGTCAAATATTTGTATCTTGAGGGCCGCAATACGAAAATAAATCTACTATAAATATAACCTCATTCTAGCCATTCAAATCACACAAACAAGTTCTTCGATACGTATAGAGAGATATACGAAGAATGAGCGTTAGAAGTAGATATTTCAGTTATAAATATAGTGAGTTCGAGTTAGAAGCACGAAGAGTCGGGTGATCTAACAACAATTTGCGATAAGATCCTAGTCGACATTGAGGTGAGTTCATACCCCTTCTTTTTATCTTTATTCAAGTTTTTAAGGGGGAGAATACAAGTTATACTATAAAAATAGTTATTTATACTCATTTATAACAATGGTAAACGAAATGCGAATTTTGTAAACATCATTAGGAAATTCAATTATAATTCCAAAAATAATATCGAATGATCTACTTACGAGGGCGGTGTCTAGGCCGATCATTTGGGCTAGGTTGTTGGATTTCCGAAAGGCTTATACGCTGAAAGGGTCCTGCCTCCCCATTTGATCTTCTACCTGGCCGTTCTTTATTTGATAGTCATGAAATATTATATTGGAATTAATAAAGGGTATAACCAATTTATTACACACTATCGTGGAGAATATATATATCTTAAAAGAAGTTCTTTTTAACCATCTAAATAAGTTATTTCACATATATTTGTAAATATATGCTTTTCACGACAGAATACTAAAAATAAACTATTATAGGAATAGTTTGTGGATACAAATGTTACTATAACGGTTAGAACAAGACAAATAATTATATATATAATTATTATACATTACTATATTATCATGGGAAAAATGATAATGGGCAAATACAAGTGTTTTTCATATACAAACTTTACGTAAACAAGTTGATTGATACAAACATTTTTGTGAGACGGGTCTTCACAATGCTTATTTAAGTACATACTATAAGTCCTGAAATTTATAACCAGAGTCTCGGTAAGAGAACGTGATATTTGTGTATAGATCTATACGGGATTGACAAGCCCGCACCTGAGCTGCTAGCTACAGCTAGACCGACGGGTCTGAGGTGACAAATGTCATAACAGTCCGACGCCTGAAGAACGTCGAAGCAGGCCTACATGGTCACAGTATGGTTATAGGGCCTCTCGCATGGGATATCAACTTTATTAAATTGTTACGTGGAAATATATATTTTCAATGGCTTTATACTACAAACTATGCTATAAATTTTAGTCCTTGGGTTTTAAGGACTTGGATACATTCATAAGAAAATAATGGATTTTCTTGGATTACAATACTACATTTTACAAGGAAAGAGATTCCTCATACAAGTTTTATGGTATTAAAACTACATTTTAACAAGTTACAAATATAAGTATGGTTTTACTTATACACACTGGTTCTATGGGAATTAAAACTATGTTTTATCAAAGATATAAATATAAGTACGGTTTACTTATACATACGACTTTTGTGGAATTAAATCTACGATTCGACTACTAGTAAACACCTATTTACACGGTTTTATACAAGAATAAAACTATGTAATACTATTTTCAAGTATACAAATACCTATACATTTTCGGTCTTTGGGTTTTAAGACTACTACTCATTTATAAGAAAATATTGGATTTTCTGGTTTCAAACACTATCTTTCTACAAGGAAAAAGGATTATGGATTTTCTCATACAAAAATCTTATGAATTCACCAACGTAATGTTGACACTCTTTCAAACTACTTGTATTCTCAGGAAATTGATAGGGTAACTACAACCTTTGACGATGGGTCGCTATGGCGTCATACTATGTATTTTGATATCATATTGTAATTGTATTCAAAACATACAATCTTTTGAACTATTGTAACATTTACAATTACGTATATGATGGATGTGTTTGCTTTGATCACTATTGTACAAACGTTGTTGTGATACTGTTCATGAAGTCATCCACCCTCAGACGTTTCCGCCATCGTGGTTTGGGGGTGTGACACTAACCCTTGCTAATGCTGGGATAGATGTCACAATCAAAACACACAAAAGGAGTAAGACTAACGTCCGAGTACATAAAATAATATCAACACATTAATAGTTTATAAGTGTAGGAAGCACATTCCCTTGATCATACTATTCATCGGTATCTAACAATTATGGGAAGCATGTTTCTCTGATCATACCACATATTAGTATTTTGCACGTATGGAAAGCACGTTCCCGTGATCAACCTCACGTTGGTACTCTACAAGTATGGGTAGCATGTTCCCATATTCAACCATGCATCAGCCGCTCGCCATTTGGGTCCATCCGGACCTTCCCCACTATTGTCTTACACTCGTGGTCTAATCCCTATTGGAACCATGATAACGTCTATATTTGAATATATCCCTCATCCGTGAGTAAAACAAACAGTAGGGAGTTTAATATCACGTAACAAGTATGGAGAGTACATTCTCCGAAAAATTTCAATCTTCTTTTCTTTACCAAATTAACAAGGATGGGAATTCGTTATTACTAAACCATAAACCAGAACACTTTCCATCGAGTAAGGTCAAACATTTTCCCTCAATGGGAGTCCCGTCCCTATCCACCTAGTTTGGTCCTCATCATGGACACATTTGTTATCAAGTAAGGTCAGCTCTTCACCCTCGTCATGATCACCTTTCCCATCGAGTAAGGCCAACCCTTCACCCTCATTACTCTTTCAATAGGAGTCTCATCCCTATCCACTAAGGTCATCCCTCATTGTAGACATAATGGCATGGCATGCCCTATCCCTATAAAGGATCTCTACCTAATCAAACTCTCAGACTCATACCATCTACACATGGATCTATATAGCTATCAACCTAGGAGCTAGGTTCCAAATTCAGATCAATGTCATATGACATTCTATTCACCATCTCATATTATAACACTACCATGTATGTAACAACTGAAAACTTTGTATAAAGTAAGAATTATGTACAAGTATGTTTAACATAAACAACATACGTAAATATTTTGATGCTTGATTATCTAAGTGTATCAACCAAGGGCAAAATGGTCAAATAGGGTAAAAATATGGGAACTTATGTAGTAAAATCTTTTATTTAAATCATAATGATGTGTTACTTCATTTTGAAATTAGCTTTAAAAGCATAAGGGCAAAAATGGGAATTTGGGGACAAAAGTGAATAAAATAATTAACAATATTTAAAAATTAATATATCAGCATCTGAAAGGAATTGGTAAAAATTCATCAATGACTTTTGTATGTTTAAAAATTAATATATCAGCATCTAAAAGGAATTGGTAAAAATGATTATTATGCTTTAAGAATCACACATAACCCTTGGAATGAAATTAGATGATGATTAGAAAGAGTTCAAGAATTATTAGATAAATATTATATGTTTAGTGTTTATTATGTTTCAAATATGTTATTAAATCGATAAACGTTGACGGATGCTTGGAATCAATAAAGGTCAAGAGCAAGCGGATTGGTGTAGTTAGACATACCTAGATACCTAGCTACTGAGATGAGTACTTGGTGCTATTTTCCCTACATTGGGCACGTGTCATTAAATTCTATTTGCAAAGCTTCTTATCATATGATGAAAAGTATATTTTAAGGTTTGAAAAGTATGTTGCTATGATTTGCAAGTTTATTGCTATGATTTGAAAAGTTTACTATTGTGATTATATAAGTACGTTACTAGGGTTTGAAAGAAAATCAATATACATTGGTTAAGTAATATGTTACTAGTTTGCAAAGTAAATTGCTAAAGAACTTTTATCAAGAAATTATGTTTGGTATAGCTAGATTATCTTTGAAAGTATCTTACCTTATATGGGTTCAAGTGACAATTTGAATTATGATCATGTTATAAAGGTTTGTTAGTTATTTTTTTAGGTTTGGAAATACTTGTAGTGTGTTATTTTCATAATTTCTAGTTTATGGAGTCGCTTGATTTTGATTGACAGTTTCAGATTGTAGCCAGCGTGGGTCTTACATCATTGTGTGTGACTTGCATGACCACAGATAAAAATTGTCTAGACACATCAAGACATTATTGGAATGGTACCTCCCATCGCGAAGTAGTTGTCTAGTTCCTAAATGGAACTCTTTCCGAAATAAGGAACCCAGCCCTTGGGAACAAGCTTTGAAACGAGCGGCGACTCGGGAGCGAAGTACCTGAATGAGGGATGGAATGGAAATTCCACCTCAAGGTACATGGTGTCCGCTTGGTGGGAAAAACTGGCAAAGAGCCGGATCCACATGGATCTGAAGATTTCTGCATTTGCATGGTGTGCCGATCATTCGTTATTTACGTTTATGTTTAGTCGACTCATGTTGAGTCAAGTTTACAGCAATTCCAGTTGTTTATTTCGGTTGATTCTTAAATATGGAAGTTTTAGTTATGGTTTTGGTATGTTTTGGCAAGTTTTATAAATTTTGTCGAAACTTGAATTTCAAGTATACTTTAGAAAGTTTTGGTATTTAAACAAGGTTCATCTTAGATAATTTTGGTTTAACGATTTCCATAATAGTTACGATCATTATATGCAGAAATTTCTTTAGTGATGTTTATACTTTGTTTCAAATAATTAAAAGGATGTTATTTTGGTATTACAAAAAAGTAAACAAAAAGGTTATTTCAATTTGTTTATGTAGTATTGGAAAAAGGTTATTTTGAGAATGAATTATTTTAACATACAAGCTATTTGAGAGTATGTTATTTATATGAGTATATTTAACTATTGGGTTACTGTATTTGGAAAACTTTTGGAAAAAGAAAGAAAAATGATTTTTAGAGTCATTTTTAAATTAAAATAAAATTTATAAAATATACTTTGGGTCTAAAACTCATGTACTCACGAGACATTTCAATGTCTTACGTTTATTTTTTAAAATGACATGTGTGACAGGTACTCGATTGATTCAGAGTCATCAGTATAGATAGCTTTTGTGACTACTGACTAGATAGTTGTCGGAGATTAGCAAAAAGAAGAATGGAATTAGATGTGCATGTTATATCGTTTGTATAATTTTATTTAGTGCTTCTATGGCTTCTGAATGTAACCACCATCAGTTGTATTACGTTATAAATTTTTAAAAGATAAATATTGGACCGTATTTCCACTAGACATCGACATCACAGCTAATGATGTCATATATTGATAATTCATGTCATGTAAATTTGGGGTGTTACAATGTACTAATCACGTTCACAATGCACCAAGGCGGGACCATGCCATGGATTCGTGGACAGCTCGTGTCTCATCCCAACAAGGAATGTAGGTCTACACATACTCTCAACCCAACCTAATGATGCGCTGTTCTCGTTGACAATGAAATCTAGGTTCCAATCTAAGACAATGTAATTCGGCATACAAACCACAACATAACATTCTAAAACTAAAACATATCAAATATTTCATTGTATAGTACATCAACATAGTTATATTAACAGTGACATATGTCCAATATATTGTGGTATCATGTATTCACCTTTGTAATGTTGCAAACGTCACATGTCCATTAAGTCTATGTGTTCTAGCTTATATTTTGAAGCTGTCAAAACCACATGAGACTTAGGGCATGTTTGTTTCAAGTATTTTAATGGATTTTAATGGAATTGGAAAGAGAAATTCCGTTTAAAACGTGTTTGGTTGAAAAACTGATGGAATGGAATTATATAAGATTCCATCAAATTCCATGTATAATTGAATTCATCATTCCTTTTGTTAATGTCAAATAATTCAAATTCCATTGGTTATTTTTTTCTTATCTCCAATTAAAATGACATATTTAATCTTATAAAATGTAGTTTAGTCATTTTATATACTTAAATTCCAATTCTTTTGATAAAATTTGCAAACTAATCAGAAATCAACAAATAATTACATTCCATTATTTGTCAACCAAACGCGTTGTAGATTCAAATTCCTTCGAATTCCAATTCCTTTAAATTCTCATTCATCCAAAAAATTCTAATTCCTTTATAAACATTCGGCGAACCAAACGCACCCTTAATGCTTCCATTAAGTCTACGTGCTCTAGCATAAGACTTTTACATATCACAACTCAAGTACTAATCATCATTCACACACTCGAATTAATGCTTCCATTAATTCTACGTGTTCTAGCATACATTTTGACTTTACTCCTTGGGTTAACCAAGCCTATGTCTTAATCCAATAAGTCATAAATACAACTCTCATTACCAAGGCCAAGTCTCCAATAGGAACTTGTAGCTTTAATCAACTAGACATGATTTACTCACGTGTATTAACATTAACATCAAGGGACAACATCAACTACATCCATGTTATCATTCACAATTCAGTAGACCAAAACCCTAATTCAAACTTCCATCCCGATTCCAAACCAATCATCTAGTAAATAAAACCTTGTATTTACTTCTTCCTTTCCTCGTACATCAAACGTACCAAATGAATTTCATCATTTCAAAAATTAGGGTTTGATACACTCGACACATTTCAACAGTTAGACAAAATTTCATCAATAGGGTTAGGAGATTGCCTTCAACAATTGAGTATCTAGGGCTCAATCCTTGAAATACACCTTGTTTCCTATCGATCTAGGTTTCTATGAACTCAGGGGACCTTTCCCCTCTGCTGTTCTTCAGAGGTTTGGGGTAAAAATGAGCCAATAGATCGAATTAGGGCTTTAAGATGCGAGCGATCTGCACGTTGCGTCAGATACACGGATGAGCTGTGTCAGTCAAATGTGTCACATGGTTTAAGCTCAACGCGTTGTGATCTGACCTCTGCAACTTACTTTCATAATCAACCCGTAAATGGCAATCTACTTAAGGAACGCGTCCCGATCCCCTAACAACGTGTCGCGTGAATCTAACAAAAAACATTATATCCTAGTTAAAATGTCCAACTTCTCCAATATTTGGCTTCAAGCCGTCAAACTTACACGCCATAGTTCAAACACATATCATGGCATAATTGTACCATGAAACATGGAAACTGTGTGATTTTATCCAAAATGACCAAATTGTCCTTATAGTCAATTTCACCCATTAGCATTGTTTCTAAAATGCAAGCACATCTTACGGCATAGTGGTACACGCGAAACCTTTTCACACCGGATTCCATGTTGCTTCTATTTGAGAGAGCCTAAAATGGTATTCTTGGATGTACTACATTTCGGTTTTCCTTTAGATAGTGGGCACCACTTGAACGGATAGGTACACATCGAATATCGGGTCCGAAACGGCCAGTTTCGAATCGGGTGGTCATTTTTGTAGAATGCAAAAATTAAGTTATTTTGTGTAATACTCAAAAAGAAGCGGTCAAATTTGTGATTATCCCTAAATCATACGGATGAATTGAACAATGTCTGTTATAAGAGAAGAATAGATAATGATATATAAATTTTAACAACTGGTTTTAACGGTACGGTTCAAACAAATAATTTTAACAATAATTTGGCTAAAATGATTTGGGAATCCAATTTTTGGTTATATGGTGATAGATTTACCGACTGCTTTTCGTTGCTAAAAGAAGGGGTCGTTGAAATCTCGATGTACATATATTTACCAATAGAAGGGGTCGCAAGTGTATAGTTGGTCATATCTAACTAAATATATAACGACCCAAAATCCTTCTTTAATTTCTTTTTCTTATTTTAGGAATGGATTTTGGACAAACTTTCTTGTTTGGCAAGAAGCCTAAATTCTCCCTTCATAACAATGTATAGCAATAGCTTTACCAAAAAAATTATTGACCAACTTAAAAACATGATTTCCATAATATTACATTTCAAAACGAAACACAAGGTTGCTATAACTTCTAACTTGCTCATAAAAACCTGTTTTAATTGTTAGATTCTCTAGTAATGCACTTTTAGTTTATAAAGAAATGAAGGGGTTCTTTCCATTTGTTTCATGGTGGCCAAGTCGTCAATCCTTGTTTGTTTTTCCCTGTTATAAGGTAAGATTCTTGTAATTGTCGTTTAGTTAATCTTATACAATCATCTTCTTTCCTAGTGGAAGTACACATTCTAGCTAAATGTGGAACAAATACTCGTTTCTTTGTACCATTTTGTATATTCTCTATATGCTAGGTATACTTGTTTATCCATTACTTTTAGATATATACTATTGTGATACTTGTTGTCGACATTGCATTGACCAAGATTTTCTTGAAATCCAAAACCAACTTGGTAAATTTATCAAAAAAATGTCAAAGAACACTTTGCACCATGGTTTCCTTGATAACATTGAAGATCATGGTCTTGTATCACAACTCACTAAAGCTAAAACACCTTTAGATCAGTGGGTGAGTATCAAATGAAAAAAATGGTTCGATCCATGATGAGTCAAACTAATCTTCCAACCTTCTTCTATGGTTCCCGTTGAAGAATGTTTAAAAGATATAATATGAGAGAAGATTCTCATGGTAAGTCTTATTTTTTAGTTGATTTCGGGGACCTATATGAACTCATTTAAACTTGTACTTAATGATGTATCGCAAATGAGTCGAAAACAAACAAATAATCAAATACCATGTAGAAAAATCAATATCGTTGGTCTTCTTAATATGTTAAGACAATCGAATACCATTTCTTTTAATCAAGAGTTCGATTTCTTAACCTTCAACTCTTCATTCTTCGTATTTTCTCATCTATGTTTCTTCGTATTTGGCCCGTTCCATGATTATATCCAATCAAATCTATTATCTCAAGAACAACAAAATCTCGAGCATTTTAATTCCTCAACTTGTTTTCCCTTGTCTAAAACCGCATTTCCAATCCAATTAATCACAAATAATTCTACAATCTTCTCGTTGAACACGTTCAAAATAATCTCAAGTCTATGATTTCGATTGATCAAAACCAATGCACACCCTCGAAACATTTTTTATGATATAAATCCACTAATAAAAAGCCAAGACAACCTTCAAGCCTTTTAGATGTTTGTTACCCATGTGTTCTTAATTCTTATTAAAAAAATCTCAATAACAATATCATACATAACGAGTCTTATTCAAGTAACCGACAAAATCCTCTTTTAACCATTACAACCCGCGACACCTCAATCCCATCTCAATAAACCCGAAACTAATGATTTAAACCTCTAAATAATTCTCGGGCGACTTCTTTTATATTTTTTTATTTATTTACCTACACAAGGTAAAAAGTGATGACAGTAATTTTTTTTTAACTCACCTCAGTAGTATGAATCCGAAACCCTACCACCACCCGCATAGTCATCACTCACACGGTGAGTTGAGTACACAGGTGAGTATGACTCTCCACGCATCTAAATAAACATTAAAATAATGAAATATTGTTAATAATAATAACAAACACAAATATAAATAAAAAATTTAGAGCATACTTCTGTTCGTGAAGGGATGTAGTCTCGTGACCCACGACCTCTACCAAATCTCGGGTACATCTCTTCTGGATCCTCGTTGATATCTAGAGATAAATTTGAGAGATTTTGTAATTTAATAAACGTTTTAAAATTATAATCATTTAAAATTTTTAAATACCTCTTCTATAAGAATGGCTTGCATTACTTTGATTACTTCCATTGTAACCAGAACGGGACCCACGTGCTCCCCTAACAATAGTTTACATTATTAGTAATAAAAAATAAATAAATAAATAAATCTAGGGTTTATAAAAATTTCATACCTTGTAGGTTCATTTCCATATATTCTACTATCATTATACACCAAATCGGAAGTATTTGAAAAGTCAAACTCTGATCTTGACTGCCTCCTTGAGGACTCGGTATAACGAGGATGGTGTTGTTCCTCCTAGGTGATGAAAAAGATTAGGGGTATTTTGGGAAATAAATAAAGATTAGGGGTATTTTGGGAAATAAATAAAGATTAGGGGAAATAAATAAAGATTAGGGGTATTTTGGGAAATAAATAAAGATTAGGGGAAATAAATAAAGATTAGGGGTATTTTGGGAAATAAATAAAGATTAGGGGAAATAAATAAAGATTAGGGGTATTTTGGGAAATAAATAAAGATTAGGGGAAATAAATAAAGATTAGGGGTATTTTGGGAAATAAATATAAGATTAGGGGTATTTTGGGAAATAAATAAAGATTAGGGGTACTTTGGGAAATAAATAAAGATTAGGGGAAATAAATAAAGATTAGGGGTATTTTGGGAAATAAATAAAGATTAGGGGAAATAAATAAAGATTAGGGGTATTTTGGGAAATAAATAAAGATTAGGGGAAATAAATAAAGATTAGGGGAAATAAATAAAGATTAGGGGTATTTTGGGAAATAAATAAAGATTAGGGGAAATAAATAAAGATTAGGGGTATTTTGGGAAATAAATATAAGATTAGGGGTATTTTGGGAAATAAATAAAAGATGAGGGGTTTGACTTACAATTGATGAGTATGGTCGTTTTAAAGTGGAGGTAAAGTTGCGGGTACCACTATCGTTGTATCGTGATGGATGGTCTACATACATGTATCTTCCACCATCATCATCATCATCATCATAAATATGTGAACTTCTAGTGGGCCCACGGGAAATTGTTCTAGAAGATTCTTCAATGTATCCGGACCCACGTGATGAGTAGGAATCTCTATAGACTTGTCTCTCATTTGAAGATATAGACATGTTTGGCCTTGTGTAATCTGTTTTAAAGTTGCTCCTTTCATAATCTGAAAAAATATAGAAAATGATATAGACCTTTTTTTATTGTGTAATCTTCCGTTACATTTTTAGAAAAATTCAGAACTTTAATTAGATAATAAATAGATAAATAGCATACATACCTGGGGATCTTCGTTTTATGGATCGATCTGTAGAAGTATACGGTCTTCTATTTGAAGTTCTATCGGAAACAGAAACATCGTATCCTCGGTCAACACGGTCAACTCTGGAGTCAAATGACCGTCTACGCCCTCCTTCATAAGGACTACGGTCTCGAATGGTTCTTCTAGAGAATCTATGAGATGATTCCACGCGGTTTGTACCACCGCTTTCCCATGAACCTCTGTAACTACCACCGTAACCGTCGGGCCCCACTGTGTAACCGCCTCGTGCGTATTTCGCAGATTTGCCTCGCTGGCGCGGTCTAGATAGCCTTGCCCTAACTTTCACCTATGAAAATTTTACCTATTAAGTCGCAGCTTTTTAAAAATTTGCCGTCGGTTATTTTTTTTACTTCCATATTTCCAAATATTTTGTGAACATTAATTATGTTTTTGTTATGATTTAGATGAATAGGAACAAACCTTTTTGTTTCTGAAAACAAGCTCTGAATCATTAATACCATCAACACAAGAAACTGCACATTCATGTGTGCTGAATGTTATAAAACCAAAATCATCTCTTTTAGCAGCAGGCATGTTTCGAGCTAATTCAACTTTCTCAATTTTCCCAAATTGTTTTAAATGGTCCTTTATAATATCTTCTTCCCATGAAGGTGGTAAACCATCAACAAATACAGTCCTCACCTGTATTTCCAAATATTAAATATATTAAATGGACATATGATTCAATTTTAACAAGGCATCATGATATAAGTGGTGGTGGATTGGATAAGCTTTTTTGGTCATACAAGCTCATGAAAGTCGATAAAAAGTTGTTGAGGTTTTTTATTTTGCTAAAAAAAATTACCTGTTATTCTTTTAGTTTATTAATTACAAACAAAAATTGAATTTTGTGTAATATATTGTAAACTAGATGTATGAAATATTCTAAAACCTATAACAAGAATTTTGTTTAAATTTCATTAGAATATAGGTAAGAGAAAGTTAAAAATTTGGTGACATGTAGAATATATTAATATTACATAATAGAAATTAATATATAATAATATATATTAATTAAGTTTTATTTATTTGTATTGTTGTTTTGTAGTAGAAATTTGTATCTATCTTATCTATTAATTATAATTCAACTTCAATTATATTTACTTCTATAAAAAGAATAAGTAGATCCAAAATTAAAGTTTACTCATTCCAAATTATGTTTTAGAGTAAAATAAAAATCACATAACTTGAAATTGGTAGGGCCCATAAATAAGCTCACTAAAAAAGTTGTGACATGATCGAGCCATCTTAAGGTTTTTAGCATGTTGAGTTGGCGCTGATGTGGCACAAAAGTCTTAGTGAAAAAGCTTTCTTATTGTGGATGCTCTTAAGATATACCTGTGCCATGATTTCATCATCAGGTTCAATAAAGGTGTCAGCAAAAGCAACCCTAGCCGTCCGATCGGTCCCAAATATCACATCCCTTTTTTGCAAACGTCTGCAAGCTTCCAATGCATCTGCTCTTGAAGGGAAATCCAAGAAAGCAAATCCCCGATTCATACCTTCGTTTTTTACATCTTCAACCAATGTTAACTCCTCAAATTTGTCTATCCCATAACGTACTAGTTTTTCCTTCAACTGAAAAGTTAAAACTTGGTTATTATAAAGTAGGTAGACGGTACAATAAAGCATAAAACAGGTACATAGTGCAATAAAGCATAAAGCATAAACAAGTAAGTATACAAGCCAATAAAGCATAAAGCAGGTAAGTATACACAGAATACAGGCCAATAAAGTATAAAGCAGGTATACAGGCAATAAAGCATAAACAGGTATACAAGGCAATAAAGCATAAAACAGGTATACAGGCAATAAAGCATAAAGCAGTATACAGGGCAATAAAGCATAAAGCATGTATACAGGCAATAAAGCATAAAACAGGTATACAGGCAATAAAGCATAAAGCAGTATACAGGCAATAAAGCATAAACAGGCATGCAAGGCAATAAAGCATAAAGCAGTATACAGGGCAATAAAGCATAAAGCATGTATACAGGGCAATAAAGCATAAAGCAGCAATATAGGCAATAAAGCATAAAGCAGCTATACAGACAATAAAGCATAAAACATAAAACAAGAACTTATAATAAGGCTTAAAGTACAATATAAGAAAAAACTAGGACCTTTACTAGTTCACTTGAAAAGCAAGATAAAGAACTCAAATGAATATTTAAGGAATTAAACATACCATGTCTTTTGACCATGTCTTGCATATGTTACCCACAAACAAAGTGTCACTATCTTGACTTGGAGCCACTCCACATTGTTTCCCATTAATCTGTAATTATGTTATACGGGTATCTATCATTTGCCATTTTCATATAATGAAAGAAAAGAAGTAAAAGATAAATAGTTAAATACCATGGGACGTTTAAGTTCATTAAGAGCACGTCTTGCTTGTTCAACGGTTGCAAACCGTATAAAAGCAAACCCTTTATTTTTATTTGTCATTGGATTCATTAAGAGCCTCACTTCTGTAATTTCACCAACTTGGCTAAAAACATCTCTAAGATCCACTTCATTTGTATCGCGATCTAATCCACCAACAAATACTTCTAATTCTTTCTTTTTTTGCCTTTCTCTAACAACATCGTGTCGTTCTTTCTTGTAACTATCTTGATCTAATCCATGTTCATCATAGAAATTCTCATCACTTAAATCTTCTTCATCAACTTTTTCATCACGTTCCATCATGTATTCTCCTTCAAATCTATCTCCATGAGGTTCTTCGGGTCCTTGTCCAGCCCATTCTTCTTCTTCTTCTACCTCATAAGAGGGATTTTTGTATTCAGTTTGTAGTCTCTCTTGTTTTTCAACTGCATATTCTTCGTCTTCCTTTTCATCTGATACACAACAAATTGAACGAAAGTTGTTTATGGATCAAATTGCAGCAAGTGAAATTAAAACACTAACTTAAGAACAGAAAAGATAACTCACTCTACGCAATTGAAAATATTTATGGAAACGCTAGTTTTCTAATGTTAATTCTGGTAGTCTTTTACCAAATAAATTCAAACACCCTAGTCTATAGGAGTTCAGAATTGAGCATTTAATGGATGGAATATACTTGATTCGGAAAGAAGAAAAAGAAGGGGGTAGCATCATTCCTGTTCTATTTTAAGCGAATTTTTATAATTCCTAATTGAACGCTAAAATTAAGCTCGTGAATTGAGTTTCAACATAATTCATTGCTAGGGTTTAAATTGAATACGCAGAAGCAGAAACAAAATACGAAGAGTACCAGTAGGAGAGAGGTAGCGTCTTGAAGAATCTTCAACTCTATGGAGGAGTCGTTTCTTAAAAGGAGTCATCGATGGTCGTGGGGGAGACGGCGGCGGCGGCGGTTGTTGTTGCATTAATTTGGGGAAATTTGAAGGTTAATTGATGATGAGAAAAGGGGATAATATATTTGTACTCGCACTGAATCTAGTGAGTGAAGCAATGATTCGGGGGATTTGCAAAGTGTTTCGTTTGGAGAAAGAAACGCAGGTGCAAGTGAAAGTCGTCTGAAGCGGTCGCAGTAGGTTGACATTGACTAACGCCCTTTACCTCAAAAGACGCCGTCAAGACGGCGGTCGATGGGTTAACAAAGGGCCGAATGAAACCAAAAGGACTGTTGTTATGTCCTACGTTAATGGTTTTTAATTGAGAAAATTACAAAATTAGTCTAATTTTGTAAGGTTTTATTTCAAAACAGTACAAAATTAGATAAATTCTTAAAATAATCAAGAAAATCACAGGATGGTTAATGTCATATGCGACATGCGATTTCGTAGGTTCACATGCGATCTGATCATCGTGGGCTGCGATCTCGTAGGTGGGCTTGACCAATGAGCCCAGAATATAAAAAGTTTGGAAAAAAAATAATAACTTGTTTTTTTCATTGTGTTTGACATAAAATTCATGGCGGGTGAAAATTGTACTTCTTGGAATTCTGTAAGTATTCGAATCTTTTTGTTTTGCTGATGTTTAATAATATGTTTAATCGTTTTTAGGTTAGAATTTTACATTTTACGGTATAGATTAGCAAATGCACAAGTTTCTATGCTTAAGGTACAATATTTTGATGCACAAAATACGGCTTTCCGGAACACAGGAGATAAGATCGCAGGTGAAGTAAGCCACCTGCAAGATCCTCACCTGCGATTTCCTCTGCGTTTTTTCAAAAGATCTCGCAAGTGGCCTATGCACCTGCGATCTCGTCTAATCTTTTGACGATTCTACGCTTAAAAACTTGTTCGTTGAGTAATTTTAACATTAATTATTGATTTTTACTTAACACAACATCCTGATAAAAGCTTACGGGGAACTTTAAATTTTAAAGGATCGGGACACAAGATACGTGAGGTTGTTGAGCGCCTCACTAACCCACATCATGTCATATTTGAGACAGCGTCCTTTTGGCATATTCTTTTGACGCCCGTATTGAAAGGGTATATATTATTATGCAACATGATGATGTTGCATGAGATCCGGTCTATTGATCCGAAAGAACAAAAAGGATAATTACATTTTCTTATAGGAAAATATTATTTATCGTTCGGGGCCGAAGAATTCTGTTTAATTACAATATTACATTTTGGACAGCATCTCGTATCCAAAAACTATATGAAAAAAGGTTTCGTCTACCTTTCGCCTACCGGTTTTCCCTCACCGAACAGATGCTTCGTTAACTATGAGGGATGTACAGCATTTTATATTAAACAGCGGGTTTTAAGAAATACCAGACGAGGATGCACTGAGATGTGTTTTGCTGCATATTATTAATCATGCATTCTGTGGAAAAGGAAGACAACGATAAAATTATCGTTCAATGGTTATCATTGATGGAAAACCTGGACGAATGGAGCAGGTAAAAACATATTACTTAATTATTGTCTTTTACAAAAAGAATACATATTTTTCATATGAGTATTATTTTTTTAGGTTTGCATAGGGCAGTTATATATACGAGAAGGCATATACAAAATTAAGTAAATGTTATTGTAAGTTCCAAAAGTATTATGTCCTGCTACCCCGCAAGGAATTAAAGTTAACAATTTCTGGATTTTTCCAGCCGTTTATTGTATTGAATTTTTGTTTAATATTTTGTTACATACATAACTATTAAATATGATTTTAAAATAAATTGCACGTTTTTTTGTCATAGATATGCATTTGGGATATGTTATCGGCCTTCTGGGGAAAATTTTCAAGACGTGTAAACGAAAATATTCCTAAAATATTAAGATGGGAGCAAATAAAGAATATGAGTTGGGATAATGTTATCAAGATTTTTGACATCTCAAATATTTGTTTTTATAATGTGTGTGTGTATGTATGTGTGTGTGTGTGTGTGTGTGTATATATATATATATATATATATATATATATATATATATATATATATATATATATATATATATATATACACACACACACACAAAGTCACAAACACGTATGTACAATGATGAATAAGTGTGTGTGTGTGTGTGTGTGTGTGTATTTGAAACACTCTCGCTTAAGGCTTTTCATAAAACATCATTTTAACCCATGATTTATCATCATTGTTCCAAAAATCATCCTTCAGTGAAAACTTCAATTTCAACATCTTCAAATAAGTCATTTTCTTTCAAAACCATTTTTCAAACACATGGGGTTTAATGAGAAATAATTTAGGTTTAAGTTGCGGAAAGCATCGTTTAGTCCCATTTTAGATAAAACATTTTAGTTTATAAAGTAGCGAGGTTGTAACAATTCAAATACCATTACACATATTAAATGAAACCACACAAATCGTGGCCTTCTAAACGTCCATCTCTTCTAAAGTCATCTAAACTCCTCAACTTGAGTACACATCAAAATAAGTTAGGCAATTGAAATACCTAGTGAGCTTACCCGAGGTTGACCCATTTCGAGTGGGCAGTGAACTACCACACTCTGGACAAACCCCCAAAAATAGTTTTGAAACACACTTCAAAAGTTATTTAAAACATCATAAGGATTTACTCAAAGTTGATAGTTATGATACGCAAATGCAATGCATGATGCAACTATCTCAAACCCACGTCCATCTCATAAAAGTCCAACTCACCTCAATGACACCTTACCTAAGTTCACAAATGACATGCACAAAGCATATCACTCGATCCCCGTATAGGTTAAACTAGAACTAGTGGCCATCACACTAGTCCCATGAGGGTTAGCAACTCCCTCATGCGGTTTCCTATTGTCGGAAAAATCCCAAGACATCGTTGAGGGTGGCTATCCAGCCCAAAAGGCCCTCTACATAGGTATAACATCATAAAGGTGGCTATTTCAGCCAAACATCATTAAACATCTTTAAGGTCATCATAAGGTTCACTCGGTCAATCCCATCCTATATGCAATGCAATGCACAAATAGGATGCTCAAAACATCTTTCAAAACATCATCATCATCTTTATTTGAAAACATATTTAGAAACTCATTTTCATGCAATGCACAAGTAGTAATCATATAACACATTGCACATAATATCATGAATGAAAAGTAATTGACAACACATACAAAAGATAGTTGGAAGGATGTGTACTCCCGGTAAACTCACCCAAGGTCAACTGACGAGTCAACACTAACTCCACACACGGTTTGATGCATTTGGAGGCGCTCCTAGACATCATCCCATCCATCAAATCATCTTAGTTGAGTGCTAGCTCAAGTCCTTAGTCTCACCTCCAAGTCATAACAACATATCTCCTTCTTACAATACAAGAACGGAAGTTGTCATCCTCGATTCATCTAAAAGTCGTACTATACTTACTTCTTTATAACTAAGAAGGAACCATCATTAACCATCCAAAATGAAGTCCTTGACTCTTTAATATAAGGAAAATCTTAGTTAAAACATCCCCAAAGATTTGCATTAAAACAAGGACCCAAGGCCCAAACAATAAAGCTTAAAACTCCAAAAACTGCAATTTCTGGCCAGACCCAGCTACACGGGTCGTTTAGGTCTGACACGGGTCGTGTAGGATTGACCAGTAAGTCTAAAAATCCTCACACTGGTCGTGCAGAATTGACACGGGTCGTGTACAGCCTGCTGTAGCTCCGATTTTGGTCCTTTTTACCCCTTTTTGACCCGAATCAAGCTCTAACACTTTCCCAACTTTATGGACATCAAAAGGACATGATTCAACTTCAATTTAAACATAATTATACTCATTTAAACCACCCAATATCATCCAAATAAATCAATTAAACTTGTGATCTAAACATTAATCCAAAGCCTCCAAACATGGAATACCCAATTCCATTCCATCAATTCATGATTACAAGTGGAGATTCCTTCCTCCATTCCATGGAAGCATTAGGAAATGATCCTTACTCCACCATCGCATCAAATTGATGCAAATAATCCATTCATTTATTTAAACAAGAGATCCAATCATCATCCATATGAATAAAACCCATTTCAACACTCAATTCTCATTTTCTAGTGATTCAAGGTTTAAGACTACAAATCAAAGGTTGGAATCCTTAGGGAATCATTAGAAATGAATCCCCTCATCCAAAGCCACCATAATCATCCACCAAATTCTAGATTCCTCAACAAATCACAAAAGCCCCAATTTCTAGGGTTCATAACACCCAATTCACCCATGTAATTGAATCTAGAGCATCCATGGATTGAATGTAGACTCCAATCAACTTAGAAACATCAAATAAACATTGGGGAATCATAGGAATAACCTTATCCCACCGTAAATCTCGAATTGGGTCAAAACCCCAAACCCTAACTCGAATTCAAAGCTAGAAGATGAAGGGTTTATACCTTAGATTGCTAGGACACTTCAAGGTTTGCAAGAATCATCAAATCCAAGCTCAAATCTCTCAAGAACTCTAACAAAATCTCCATCTCCTCTCTTGCTCTCTCTTAAATCACGTTTTGGCTTAAATGGGGGAAACTCCATCAAAAACTTGATATCTTTCATAATTGGCAAAACTAGTCCTTATAGTTTGGTCTTACATCACCCAACACCCATAAAGTCAATTCTTCTAACTAGAAGTCCCTAAGTTCACACTCATTCCCCAAATATAATTACTTATTTCAGTCATTCTCTAGGTTAACACTAACCCTTAGTTTTCCCAAATTGACACAAATGGTCCCTTACTCTAAAATTCTTAACGATTTAGGTCCTTAGTATTAATTCAAGGAATTATTAGACCTAATTTAATCTCCACATCAATTCCTTTAATATATCTTCTAATTTTCTAACTCCATCACTAGTCAAATTTACTTAGGATAAGTTTGGCCAAATTGACACCTTTAGTCCTTATGACAAAATTTCTCACATTTGGTTACAAATTGATTTTAAAACTATATTTGGCTTATTTATTCACAATATAAAATATAACAAAATATTAAATTTAGTATTCATTTGTTTTTCTTTATTTACAAAATAAGTTTTATTTGTCAGTTTAAGCTCAAAACTCCTAGGCCCAAAACACGGATGTTACAATATTGTACGTATATGTATTACTATGTTAAAGTTAAAGTTATTTATTATTTATCATATGTATGTCAAAATAAACAATAGGCTAGAATGAAACAAGTAAGTATCTCTTTTTGAAGTTTATGAAATTATTTGTTTATTTCTTGAAATTATTGATTATGTTGGTGAAATTAGTATTGGTTAATTGAATTGGTTAATTGATTGTGTTGGTGAAATTATTGTTTTTGATGTTTCCATTGAATTGGTTGATTGATTGTGTTGGTTAATTGATTGTGTTGATGAAATTATTGTTTTTGATGTTTCCATTGAATTGGTTAATTGATTGTGTTGATGAAATTATTGTTTTTGATGTTTCCATTGAATTGGTTAATTGATTGTATTGATGATGTTTCCATTGTAGAGTAGCACTGGGTCTTTTTTAAAGAGATCACAAAGTTGTAATGAAAGTGGTGAAGGATCTTCCAAAAGACCATGTTCCAATGCATTAATCCCTTCGGTTTCTAATGTAAATGCAATTCCTCAAAGATCAGAAAGTCCACTACCTACAACTACAACTACTCCAATTGCAAGTTTTGATTTGAAGGATCTTCCAAGGGACCCGGCGGATAGACCTAGGATAACAACTTATAATTCAAATCAAAGAGATGAAATAAGAAGGGCGTATTTGCTTCAAGGACCTTGTCAAACAAGGGGTCATACATTTCTAATAAAGACAATAGGTAAGAAAAAAAGACGTTTTGTTGATGAATGGTTTGATGAATTTGATTGGTTAGAGTATAGCAAAAAAACGGACAAAGCCTATTGTTTATTTTGCTACCTGTTTGGCGACATGGTGGGACAACAAGGTGGGAGAGATGCATTTGTTACAGAAGGTTTTAATAATTTGAGTAAAAAAGAGGCATTGAGAGTTCATGTGGGTAATATCGATAGTTTACACAACAAAGCACGACAAAAGTGTGAATTTTTAATGAAAGAAAAACAATCTATTAATGTAGCATTTAAGAAGAAAGCTGAAGTTGATGAGAGTAACTATAAACTTCGGTTGCATGCTTCAATTGGTGCTTGTAGATATTTATTGAAAAATGGTTTGCCGTTTCGTGGTCATGATGAGTCGAGTGGCTCTCTTTAAAGAGGGCTTTTCGTTGATACACTATATTTGATTCGAGAGCATAATGAAGCAATTTACAATGTTACTTTAGAAAAGGCTCCTCAAAATAATCAAGTGATATCCCCGAAAACTCAAAAAGAAATTATAGAATGTTTTGCAAAAGAGATAATTTTGAGTATTTGCAAAGAAATTGGTAAGGATGTTTTTGCTTTATTGGTTGATGAATCTAGTGATGTATCGAAAAAGGAACAAATGGCTATAGTGTTGAGATATGTCGATAGCATTGGAATTGTGAAGGAAAGATTCATTGGAGTTGTGCACGTGAAGGATACATCCTCTTTGACTCTTAAAGAAGCCATGGATGAAGTATTTACTGGTAATAAGTTGAGTATGACTCAGGTAATTGGAGCTTTTTTGTTTATCAATTATTATGTATTTTAATTGAATATCATTTGTTTTATATCAAATGTCTTTTTTTATAGGTAAGAGGACAAGGTTACGATGGGGCAAGTAATATATGAGGTGCATTCAACGGTCTGAAAGCTTTGATATTACAAGAAAATGATTCGGCACATTATGTACATTTCTTTGCACACCAACTTCAGTTAGTGATTGTGGCTGTAGCAAACAAACACGAAGGTGTGAATGACTTTTTTGATCAAATTTCTTTGGTGGTTAATATGGTATGTTCTTCATGTAAAAGAAAAGACATGGTACGAGAGAATTACAGAGAAAGAGTGCAAAGGCAATTGGTAACAGTGAACTTGAAACCGGAAGAGGGTTAAATCAAGAGACTTCTCTTATTCGAGCAGGAGATATAAGATGGGGTTCACATTACAAGACAATCACAAGCTTGATGAACTTATTTCCGGAGGTTATTGGAGTTCTTGATTATGTTAAAGAGGAAGGAGTGACTTTAAGTAACCGAAATCAAGCACAAGGTATTTT
This sequence comes from Cichorium intybus, assembly GCA_023525715.1. NCBI lineage: Eukaryota > Viridiplantae > Streptophyta > Magnoliopsida > Asterales > Asteraceae > Cichorium > Cichorium intybus. The sequence goes on along the minus strand of CM042012.1, from coordinate 111,403,592 downwards.
ATCATACTTCAAGACACTTGAGTTCATGTTTTATTTACATTTGATGCATGAAGTTTTAAACCTCATGGGTATATTGTCAAAACATATTCAAAAAAAAGGATCAAGATATTGTAGAAGCAGCTTCTTTGGTTAGAGGGACAATGAACACACTTAAACTTTAAGAGCTACGGGGTTTGTAAAAACATTGGCAAAGGTATTTTCATTTTGTCATAAACATGACATTAATATTGTGGATATGAATGAAAATTATGTCACTTCGAGAAACCGTAGGACCAATGTTACTAATCAATATCATTTTGAAGTTGAAATTTTTAACACGGTTTTGGACATGCAAATTATAGAATTTGGGGACCGCTTCAGTGAAATAAGCACCCAATTACTAGAATACATGGGGGCTTTGATTCCTTGTGATTCATTTGCTAACTTTGACAAAACAAAGTTGTTGAAGTTGAGTGAGTTATACAAAAATGATTTTGATGATTCTGAAAGAATGCAACTTGAAGGTGAACTTGAGATATATTATCACTCTTTGCATAATGATGATCGATTTACTAGTTTGAAGGGACTTGCTGACCTTTCTTGTTTGATGGTGGCAACGGGGAAACATCGTTCTTATCATTTGGTTTATAGGTTATTAAAGTTGGCTTTGGTTTTACTCGTCGCAACCGCAACAGTAGAAAGATGTTTTTCTGCAATGAAGCTCGTGAATGTGTATAAGGAGATGCCAAATTTAAAATGTAATATCTACACTAGTTTATTATATTTATTGTAATCGTACTTTTATTTTTTTTAATCTTATTATATTGCGTAAAAAAATTTTTGGTGCCACCCCTGCCCCACATTTCTGGTTCCGCCCCTGTAAACAAGCCATGGACCATTTGATGTGTTGTGATGAATGTGTTGCACTCCTTTTTGATATAGTTGTAAAATATTTATTATTTCAAATGGTTTGTAATATTAAGTATGTTTTTCCTCATTTTATTTATTTGTAAACATCAGATTAGTGTTAGACTAGTTTGTTTTACTTACAATGTAACAAGAAAATTAAGATGTAGACCATTTAGAGGAGCACAACACCAAACTGAAGCTTGATGGGCCTGTTTGGGGATCTCGGTCTTAAGGGTCAAAAACCAAAAACTTGGTTTTTGATATTTGAGGCAAAATCTTCATGGTGTCCTCATTCTCTTGCATGCATTTGATATTTTGGAAAGTGTGAGCATCAACAACATCAAGATTGAAGAGATATGGTTCTTAAGTCCCTTATGAATGGACTTGTTATTTCATGTTTGGCTCACATAAAATAACAACTAGTTATGGATTCGTTTATGCAATAAATGTTTGTGTGATTATTCTATGTTGTTGTTGTTTGTATGGATGAAAATAGAATTTTGCATGCTATAACAAACCAAAATAACAAAACATAAATCATCAAGGAGCTTGCTTTTCAAAATGACACTTTTGATAAAAGATGCAAATATGAGTTTTATAATAAAAGAAGGTTTTATTGATAAAATGCTAAATGTCAAATTTGATTTTATAAAATGAGTTAAAATGAACATTTTAAAGACTCATTCAAACTCCAAATCATAATAATAATAGCTCCCAGTAATAAGACTATGAAGATGGTTCTTATAGTGTTCAAACTCAAAGTACAACTTGGTTTACTAAATGAACACAAAGTAATAGTTAATAAAATGAGGATTTTATTTAACTAAAGAACCACATTTGATTTTTTTTATCAAATAAAAGGTACCACGTTCATTGGATGCATGCAATCTACATGATACCTTAATTTTTCAAAACTAGAATTGGAAAACATAAAAATCCCTTTTGCAAATTCAAATCTATGTCATCCTTTTGATGATCACTCATGAATCATTTGGTTGATTCTTGTTAGATAAGGGATACCTTTCCTTTTGGATTGACTTTTAACAAATAAGGTGGTTTTGCCTTACTAGTGGATTAAGGAATACCTTACCATTGGTTTTGGTCAAGATCAGATGTTTGTCAAGTAGAGCGATTTGATTGGGAATCTCTTGTGATAAAGGATACCTAAGAAAGAGAAACTCAAGGCATTGATGGGATCAAACATGCCAAACTAAATAAAATATTGTTTTAAAAGGATCCCATAATTCTAGAAGTTACATTGGTTGTAACCAATAAGTATTATCCACCAATTTTAATAAAAGTAATGGGAAAAAGCTACATAACCGTTATTTTGAGTGCAACTTAGGTTCTAGAATTTAGTAATAAATTGTTTGGGAACATAAAAAGGTATTGGTCATTAAGGATTTAATATCAAAAATGCTAAAAGAATTTTGGTGAAATTTTGTAGATGGCCCCAAAGACATCAAACATAAATGACCAGTCCCTACAATCTATCTTATTGGAAGATAGATTATACATGCACAACTTTTTCTCTTGGTATCAAATTTTGAGGAATGTTTTTCTACATGAAAATGCATTGTATGTGCTATCGAAGCCTTTCCCGGCTGAACCTCCCACTGATTTTATGGAAGCTTTTGCGGGATGGTGGAAACACCACGAAAATTCACTTAATGTATCTCAAGTGATACTAGAAAATGTGTCCCCATACCTCGGAGTTGAACTAGAGAACATTTTAGCCATTGATACGGTTAACAAGTTAAAGAAATTCTATCAATGGTATGAGAAAGTCAACAAGATGGAAAAAGGACAAGACATTAGGTGTCACCTTCTTTCCATGAACCAATATTTTGACGCTCTTCAAAGTCCTGGGCACCCGATCTCAAATGATATAGCAATAAAACTAGTTCTGAATTCCTTGAATGATGCATATAGGGCATATGTCAGGAATTTGGATATTGATCATTTTGAAACAACCATTTTGGAGTTGCATACGATGCTACTAGAAGCTGAAAATGACATTCCTGCAACCACAATTACTTGCATTAAATGTGAAGTAGTTAGCCATTGGAAGATGCACTATACAAGGACCGGAGATTTGTTCCTAAGAAAGAAGTTGCCTAAGGAAGGCACTTCATGTTTCTATATGATAGAACATTTACCTTTCATACAACACTTAAGTATTGGATGCTAAGTATAAACTAACATTTGTAAATGTATTACATGTGTTAAAAAGGGTAAAAAGGGAGCCACAAGCAAGAATGCATGATGAGCATGGATGACAATACAAGACTTGAAAATCTTTCAAAGACTTGTATTTGAATTATCATTATAAACAATAGGGAAATCTCCATTAAAGTCCCAATATTTTGACACAGTTTATGAAAAAATCACAAATTAATTTTTATTAACAAAAAAGCCCCAAATTAATTTTTATTAAGAAAAAAAGACAGAAACTACATGTTTTATCTTCAATAAAGTCATAATATTTTCGCACATTTTACGGAAAAGTCCCAACATTAGCTGATTTTCTGTCCTTTTTTATTAATAAAAATTAATTTGAGACTTTTTTGTTAATAAAAATTAATTTGGGATTTTTTCATAAACTAAACCAAAATATTAGGACTTTATTGGAGATTTCCCTAAACAATATTCTAAATTTAGTTGGAGTGCTTGCTTATGGTTGTGAAAATTTACTTAAATCGTATATTAGAACGATTATATTCATATTCAAAAGATGAAAATTACCAATATGAGGATTGATCCTCTTGAATGGATTTATAAGAGTAAATCTCAAAGACATCATTTTAAAAGGTTCTACATAACATAGAGACACCATATACATTTAAATGGAATTTCATGTGTTCTTTGTGCTTCCATCTCCACCACCATAAACCACCACATTGGTGGAGGTTGAAGGCCGACCAAGCCATGTATATGGCTGGTCTCAGCTGGTGTTCATAGAAGCTAAAGAGCTTGATCAAATCCATTGGTATTGGTTACATAAATCATGATATGGAAAACCCTAGAAGTGACCCCTTTGTTATGATTTTGGTCTTATACTACTAGAAAAAGTCATAATAGCTATGGAAGTCGTATCCATAGCTATTCTGCTACGGAATGACATTTTGTAGCAATTTTGCTATGGAATTGCACTACGTAGCTAATATTTGAACAACTAAGGAATTTAACTACAGAAATAGAATCGGTAGCTATTTTCTATGGAATGGAAACCTATAGCAATTTTTGCTGCGGAATTTGCTACGGAAATGAAATCCGTAGCTAAAATATAAATAGCTATGGAATTTAGCTACAGAAATATAATTTGTAGCTGGCTTGCTATAGAATTCGCTATGGGTTTGGAACCTCTAGCTATTTTTATACAAAATTTACTACGAACCTATGATTGTAGCTATTTTGCTATGCAATGTAACACCCAGTTTCTTATCTCCGAAATACACCGATAATTACTTAAATAACCACAAGGGTTTAGGTGTAATCAAAGCTAAGCAACGGAAGTACAAGCAATTATCCAAAAGAACAACTATTTAATACAAACATGTCCCAAAAACTGGGTTACAAAATACCATTTATACAAAACTATACATAAGTTTCAAAAGAGTATAACATAGTTCACAAAAAGTCCAAAAGTCAAGTCCCAAGTCAAGTCATTCATCCCTGTGCAACTTTCTTGCCCCTGTCACCTATAACACGTACAACATAACCATTTTTATGAGCTAATTAAGCTCAGTGAGAAAATAATTAAGACTTAGTAATAATTTCGTTATTTCTCAACAACTACTATAACATATAATTATTAATCTCAATCTCTTTGACTATCTTAGTCATTTAGTGTGCTCATTCACAACCAGTACTCGTTTATAACAAGAAATTCTCAACCTTGTATAATTCATACAAATTGGTTATCTCAACCAATTGAAATGTATAATTAACTCAATTATATTATAGTCTAATCATACATAATGAATTACAACTACTCACCTGATGTCTGTTCAGCTTGTGGTCCACCCGTGCCTCGTGTATCTCCTTCCCTCCTATGAGTATCCGCTGTAAAATGACATCACAAATCATATCTCAAACATTCTCAGACATCTCAATAGTATCTAACTCAAAAGATTAAGAAATCAACAACTAACAAAGATCACAAACAGTGGATAACATATATTATCAAACTGAAACCCCAAATTTTGCGGTTTTACCAATTCAACAGTTAAAACATCACAATATTCGCAACAAATACTCACTACAACATATATTAGTAACCTACTAACAACACATGAGATGAATCAAATTAGACTTTCAGATTTAGACATCTAGGGTTTAGAACTCTAAAACCCAAAATCACTAACCTCTTAGATTTAGAAATCGAGAATATGTTTCGGGTGTTAAATCCAACTTCCCCAAGCTTCTCTATGCAAACCCCTACCAATTTGACCAAAATTCGCACTTGAAGCTCTAAAAATCGCCTAGGAGGGTTTTTGGTTCGAAAAATGGTGAAATAAGGTTTGCTGCCAAAATATATCCCACTCACTAAAGATAGCGGCGCTATCTATTAAAGATAGCGGCGCTATCTCTAAAACCCGACCCATGCTCCAAAACCCGACCCGTGTAATCTGACTGCTTGCTTTCGGGTTGCTACAATAACATGAACACGACCCGTGTTCATAAACACGACCCGTGTAACTCCTGCAAGGCCAAAAAAGTTTCGAAAAGGCCTCCTATACGACCCAGTTGACTCCTACATGACTCGTGTAACCTTTTTTTTTTATATGTTTAAGGTTTAAACTCCTCCTATATGGTTTTCTAATCATCCTAACTCACATAACAACCTAGTAAATCTCATTTGTACTAAGATTAATCCAAATTTACTTACCGAAAGTATTACAGCATTACATGCAATTTGCGATGTCTATAAATTTCGAAGCTATTTTGCTGCAAAATTTGCTATGGAATCAATATGCATAGCTATTTTGTCACGAAATTTCTTACAGATCAACATCTGTAGCTATTTTACTACAAAATTTACTATGGAATCAAATCATGTAGCTAATTTGCTATAAAATTTGTTACAGAATCATATCTATGACTATTTTGCTATAAAATTTAGAGTAAATTACACTAATCGTCCCTCGTGGAAGTGCCAAAAGGCACGTTTAGTCCCTATTTTCACTTTTTAACTCGGAAAAGATTCTGGTTGCCGACAATCTTGAAGTGATAACCTACCACACCATACACATTCCGGCTGCAAGTGATGATACTGAGTTTTCCTTCTGCTCACAAATTCTACAAGTCATGCTTGTGAAGGTACCCACTCCTAACCCAGTCATTACCAATTACCAATCTACACTTGTGATTCCCCGCCCCGTTCGAGATTTAGTCGTTGTTGCTGCTGAGGAATCTATTCCAAAGAAGGGCAAAGGCAATAAGAAAACAGTCGGCGACACAAGTGAACCCCAACAACCTTCGAAGAAGATTGTATTGGAAAGAAAGAAGCTTGAACCTACTCAACCTCCTCTATGTATCAACCATATCTGAACCCTCAATTCAAGATATTGAAGATTCAAAAGACCAACAATAATCACCTCCCCATGACACCTACGTTCCATCACCACCGGGTACAAAAGAACTAGTCACTTCTGCTGTTCACACAACAGAAGTTCCACCCACCTCTTCTGTACGAACATCTGAACCCATTGTCTCTTCCACACCAATTTCAACTGCTGCTCCTACTTCTAAACCCACTTAATAACCTATCTCAGAACTCATATCCACTACTGAAGTGCCCACCTCTACTGCAGCTCTAACATCCGAACCTATTCTAACTTCCACATCATCAGCAGGTTTTGACACTTCACTTCCACCCTTTCCAACCCCACCTTCATCTCCTGTAACGCCCCAATTTCAAAAAAAAATTAAAAATCATTTATTACCAAGGTTCCAATAAAACATTTATTCCGAAACATAAAACTGTTCAACATAATATTTAAATTAACGGCGGAAACATTTGAAAATACTAATATAGTTCATTGACATCAATCTCTTGAATGCGACGTGCTGCCGTTAAGCCTTGCCCTTCCCTTTGTCATTTGAATTACCTGAAATGTTATAAAATCAACGGGTAAGCTTAAAGCTTAGTGAGTCCACAAGTTACCATACATGCCCACACATTAAACAACCCGTCCTCGAGAACGACCCGACCCTACCCGCCATACAACAGCTACGGGCGTCCATCATACAACAGCTATGGACACGGGAAGGTTCTACCCATCATACAACAGCTATGGGTTCCCGGTTATGGCCCAGCCCATCATACAACAGCTATAGGATAAGGCAATAGTCCAACTCGCCATACAACAGCTACGAGGGGACACGTATCAGTACTGAGCCCAACAACAAATAACCACATATATAGAGCAAATCATATAACAAACAACACACAAGATGCCTAATATGCAACATCATATAGGAAGGTGAGGATACTCACCTGGTTCGAAACCGTGTAGATATTCTCTAATATCCCCACTTAGCTCGTCCACACACCTAAATCCCACACACATATAACATATCAATTACTGAGCAGGCTCTTACAGACTTTCCTAAAGGTTAGACTCAATATTTGCCATCAAACCGTGGTCAAAACTAAGTTCCTAGTCAAACAGTCGCTCGCCACGGCGTGGCCCCTCATCCTACGCGCCGCGGCTATCATCGAATAAACACGGGGTTTCCGCCGAGTCCGCGCCGCTGACATAGCCAGTCCGCGTCGCGGCTCGTAACATTCCAAAATGTTTTTAGCGTTTAACAGTACATCAATCGGCTAGGGTTTCACTCCAAACCCTTCCTGAGATCAGAAACTACCCTAAGATCACTTCCTTAGGGACATGCAAGTCTATTCATGTCCTTAGTCTAACCCTAAGGGTTACAAGTCATCTAATACTACTACTTAAGGGATAACACCATAAAAACGGGATAAACTGAAATATCAGAAGGTAGATCCTCTTACCTTGCTTCTGGAAAACAGAGAAATGCACCCGATCGACTACAGCCTTTCCCCACGTTGTATTTCTTCCTTCAAACCTCCAAAGCCTTAGAACCAAAGAGTCTCTGTTGAAACCAGACGCCTCTGCTCCAGAAAACTCCCAAAAACACGAACCCTAGGGCTGGGTTCCTTTATATAGGCGTTTAAATCCGAATTAGGGGTTTTCACCTTAGAGGCGCACCGTGCCGCGGGTTCTTTAGAACCGCGCCGCGCGTACAAATTTCACGCGTTTCTGGATCCTTCCTAAAGTCGCGCCGCGGATTAGTCCGAGCCGCGACTCGGCGGAATGGGTCTTACATCTCCAATGCAAAACTTTGTTCTAGAGGGAGGATTTGGAAATATAAATGCATCTTCTTCACAACCACCACCTGTATCCAAAGAAGAGGCTGTTATCTTCCACATGGTCCCTCTACAACTTGACAATGATGATGACAGTTAGTAAGATGATAATGATCTGATCTCCATGTGGCATTGCAAAAATCTTAACCATAAGCTTAATGTGCCTCTTATTTATCAAACTGGATTTGATCCTAAAGGTTCTGATGAACTGGTAACTATGGTAGAAGTTTGTGATCAGATCAGGATCTCTCACCGAATCACCGAAAATTCCGTTGAAAAATTAATTGTTGATTCAGAGAAGAAAGTGCTGGAAAAATAGACCTAATTGCATGCAGAAGCTCAAACAAAACATGATGATGCCATTCTAAAGCTTGAAACTTAATTTGTTAACGTCCAGAAATCTTTGAACATTACTGGGGAAGAAAATCATTCGTTCAATCAGCAATACAACTCGTAGACCTTGAAAGAATTCCAAGATGCTCAAAGCCAGGATATCTGAACTTTGCAAGAATCGTCTGCTTCAGCATTGGAGGGCTTCATAGCAAAAATCCAACACAACAATGAACTTATGACCAATACTGCTCTCATAAATGTGCAAAACTATCTTCAACCACTTATACTATTTTTGTCTCGCCTGCCTCATCCCCAAGCTTCCCAATCCGAACCACATCTACATGTTCCGACCGGCTCTCCATTCCGATCCTCATAAGGGGGAGAAAGGTCTGGTTCGTGATCCAATGCACTTACGGAAGCAATAACATCTTCAAAAACAACAACAAAAATTCCCCCATTAGCCTCTCTTGGATTGTCACACCCTCCTCTTCGTCCCATAATGCCTAATCCAAATGTGACAAAAGGAGTGGTTATCAGTTCGGGACCCTTATTCTACACACTCACCACTACAACTTCGGAACCTCTGCTTTGGGATCCCAAGATAAGGGCAAGAAGCAAGTTGTCAAACTGAGAAAGGAGGAAAAGAAACCAAAGAAACTCGAGGAACAGGAAAAACTTCGGCAAATCAATTTGATTGCCATGGGCAACATAAGATCCACTCAGGATCTTGGTCCCATTGACAAAACCTAGAACGCTGCAACAATCGAATCTATTGGATTTGTTGACTTCGAAGTTCTCAACCGATCTCCCTTGAAGAGTTTCCTTACCACCAACACCAAAAAAATACAGCTTGACATTCCATATAATCTGAAAACCTTCACCTTCTTCCAGTTTATAACAAAGGTATCACCAGGCAGTGAAACTGCCTTCAGACAAATGGAGATTTGTTTTTGTGCCCACCTTACCCAAGAGCCTCAAGCTGTCTGGAGTATGAAGAAGACCGTGAAAATAATGTCAAAGGAATTGTGTGAGAAATTTGAGAACAAATTCCAGAATGTCAATTACGTGGTCTTGCGGGGCGAAGACGAGAAGTTTGGAAGTTCAGCATAGTTGACTTCCCAGTCATGAACCCGCATGATTTCATTATCATGACAAGAATTCTCGATAACCACCTCCAAATCTGTCTTCCTCTACTTCTATCTTTACCTTGGCCAAGAAGCACGCCGTTGAAATCCTTAAATTCTATATCTAGCCCCTGGCAAAGTATGACACAATCATTGCGAAGGAATTGAATCGAACACTTGCTGCCCCGGGTCACAGGCTCGAAGACATAGACAATTACCCAAATGGCAAAATCGTTCATGATCCTTGGTGCATTGTCTACATGGGGAAGTTTCCAACATGAGAGATAACTGTAAAGAAATTCTTTGATATGGACTACAAGGGATGATATCCTTCGCCGATATTGAGTGATCTCGTACTTCGTTCCCATGCCTGTTCAAAGAATACTACAACTGAAAGGAAAAAGTTCAAAGAGCATCTGGAGTGGCGGATTGATGTTCGGGACAACATCCTTGAAATTCTCCTTCTCCCCTGACTTCAGAAATCCTCAACTTCACACAAAGGGGGAGATTGTTGGGATTATTTGTTTGTGTCGAACTTTAGTTTTGTCCGTTCCGAAGTCAACTCTTTCTCAACCTTGTTTTGTAATGATTCCGAAGCCACGATGAATAAGTCGTTATATCCTTTTTACTTTTGAAATGCACTGCTATGTCAGGTCGTACATCGTATACTGGTATGTAGTGCACGTAAAGGGGGACAATTAGTGGATTACAGATAATGGGATACGTATTTGTCATGTCATTGTCTGTACTTTTATTCACCTGATTCAGTATAAATATCAAGGTGAATACTGGGTCGAAATAACTTAGTGTCTTAGAATACCTAGAACAAAAGGCATTGCTCATCTGAGTGACTAAGAGCACGATCAATTTGTATTCTATCATATTTTCAATATTAAGCATCTGACACCATGTTTACTCAATCTTTATTGTTTTCTTAAACTCATCCTTGATCTATTGTTTGTTTCATTTAATCGGATTTCTGAATTAACATGTTGGGATCAAAATAATTTTTTTATTTAAAGATTGTTTCCACTACAACCTGGTCTCGTAGTGTGAATCTCAACAACTTCAGTATAATGAGGTGTTGGTGATTTTAATGTTATCAACATATTTTGGTGTAGTCAGGATTAATATCGAGACAAACTAAGTTCAATTTACGTTTTGAGACAAGATGTGCGAGATGCACACTCGGATAAATAAATGTGGACACAGGAATACGGGAGTTTGAGAGCAACGCCCGTGGAGAAGGGGTTCCAAGGGGCAGTTCCCTGGTGGGGTATAGATGCAGCGCCCCTAGTGGGGTTCAAGGGGTAGAGCCCCTGGCGAGATCCAAGGGGCAACGCCCCGAAACAAAAACGATTTTATATGGAAGAAAATGCCCAACCTAGAGTCTTTTCCTGCCAAAAAGCGCAATTTTGTGTCCAAAGTTAAGTGGACGCATTTCCTATACGTCTATATAGGAGATTAGATGTTGCCAAAAGTGAGATATATGGTGAAACCGAAAATAAAACCGCTTCTTATTCTTCTGTCTCTGAAAACACAAAATTGAAGGTATTTTGTGTGTTGAATCTTTGATATGACTTGAAATCAAGATCATTACATTCTTGGATTATCCCCAATCTGATTTCGTGACACCCCAAGCTATGGGGTCGAAACCATAAATTTTGAAAAATGTTTTCATATACGATCTTTAAATTATCCAAGTTATTTATTGATATTCTAACTATTTTTCTAACATATGGCCTTTGTTAGAAGAAGCAATTTCCGACTATTTTTTTGGTTTGTATATGGGGTGTTTGTTTAGGGACACTAGATGTACAAAAAAAATATAAAAAACACAAAGATACAGTTTTTTTTATTTATCTATTATTAGAAAGGTATAAAAGCACAAAAACGATTTAAAAACATTTTTTTCAACAATCATAAATATACATGGTGACGCGGAACACCATATAAACATGACAACCGGTTAATCCTATGATAACTAGTCATAACTATGTAAATAGCAGTTGTGCTAATAGCACAACATATATTGTTTAAGAATCCAGATGTAGGAAAAATACTTTCATATCCATCAGAAAAAGTTAGAAAAAGGATAGAAGTTTGTCGGTGATATTAAGGGTGCGTTTAGTTGCGGAAAACTGTTTTCCGTTTTCCATTTTTCATTTTCAGAAAAACGAAATGAGTTTTCATTTTCAGTTTTCTATTGAAAATTTAGAAAACGCGTTTAGATAAAACCGATTCCGTTTTCATTTTCTATTTTAGAAAAACAGAACACGTGTTTAGATATCTATTTTCTAGCAATTTTCATTTTCCTAATTTTGATTTAGGGAGGGTGAGGTGGGGTGGGGTGCGGGTAAGTGGAGGTGGGGGTGGGTGGAGGTAGGGGTGGAGTGGAGGTAAGGGGTAGGGTAGGGTGGGTGGGGGTGGGGTAGGGTGGAGGTGGGTGGGGTGGGGGTAGGTTGGGTGGGGTGGTGTGGGGTGAGGTTGGGTGGGGTGGTGGTGAGTGGGTGGGGTGAGGTGGGGTGGGTGGGTTGGTGGGTGGAGTGGAGTGGGGGTAGGGGTGAGTGGGGTGGGTAGAGGGTAGGGTGGGTGTAGGTGTAATTGTAGGGTGTAGGTGAGAATAAGTCTGTGTGTTTTGTTTTTGTATGTTTTAGAAAAACTTTGGAAATAGAAAAATTTAGAAAACAATAAGTTTGAGTTTTCCAAAATTTTCTAAATTTTTTGTAATTTTGGAAAAATGAAAAATTTTCATTTTCTTGGAAAACTTTGGAAAAATTGACGAACTAAACGCGTTTTCCAAATTCTTATTTTTCTTGGAAAAATTTTCCGGAAAACTGTGCAATTTTCTGCAACTAAACGCACCCTAAGGTTGCGTTTAGTTGCGGAAAACTGTTTTCCGTTTTCCATTTTTCATTTTCAGAAAAACGAAATGAGTTTTCATTTTCAGTTTTCTATTGAATATTTAGAAAACGCGTTTAGATAAAACCGATTCCGTTTTCATTTTCAATTTTAGAAAAACAGAAAACGTGTTTAGATATCTATTTTTTATCAATTTTCATTTTCCAATTTTTGATTTGGGGTGGGTGGGGTGGGGTGCGGGTAGGTGGAGGTGGAGGTGGGGGGATGGGGGTGGGTGGGTGGTGGGTAGGGTGGGATGGGGGTGGGTGTATGGGGTGGGGTAGGGGTAGGTGGAGGTGGAGGTGGAGTGAGGTGGGGGTGAAGGTGGGTAGGGTGGGTGTAGGTGTAGGTGGAGGTGGAGGTGGAGTGAGGTGGGGGTGGGTGGTGGTGTTGGGTGAGGTGGGGTGGGGTGGAGGTGGGTAGGGTGGGGGTAGGTGGAGGTGGAGGTGGAGTGAGGTGGGGGTGGGTGGTGGTTGGGTGAGGTGGGGTGGAGGTGGAGGTGGAGTGAGGTGGGGGTGGGTGGTGGTGGGTTGGGTGGGGTGGGTGGGGGTGAGTGGGTGGTGGGGTGGGGAGGGGTAGGGTGGGTGGGTTGTAGGTGGAATGGGTGTTGTGGTGGGGGTAGGGTGGGTGGGCAGGGTTGGGGTTGGGTGGGGGTACGTAGGGTGGGTGTAGATGTAATTTTGGGGGTGTAGGTGATAATGAGTGTATGTGTGTATTTGTATATTTTAGAAAAATTTTGGAAATAGAAAAATTTAGAAAACAATAATTTTGGGTTTTCCAAAATTTTCCAAATTCTTTGTAATTTTGGAAAAATGAAAAATTTTCATTTTCTTGGAAAACTTTAGAAAAATTGACGAAATAAACGCGTTTTCCAAATTCTCATTTTTCTTGGAAAATTTTTCCGGAAAACGGAGCAGTTTTCCGCAACTAAACGCAACCTAAACTTTTCTACAAACCCGATTAGTATCATATAAGATTTTGTCGATGAAAAACCTTAAGTCACAACTTCCTTCTTTATATCTGCTCTTTCTCATAAAGTAGGCCGAACTTTAATTGCAAAAATTAAATAAAGGTAAAATATTTTTATATCTTTATGTTTTTAGTCCCGACTAATCTAAGCATACGAATCTCAACAACTTCAATTCTTCAAAGTTATTAATCACCATCAAAATATTCTTTCCTTTAACCTAACTAATATTCAGATATATTCAATAATTCTTTTATATTTTGTGAAAACAAAAACCAACTATTAATAATTTAATACATTATTTTTATTTATATATAAAATAGATGAAGAAATAAGCTAGATCATGGGGAAATCTCTAAAAAAGCGTGTGAAAGTGGAAATAAAAAGAAGATGACTCATGAAAAAGAAGTTGGTGTGGAAACATTAAGGAAAAGCATTCGTAACAGAAGCTCCCCTCGACGCTTGACCAAATCTCCATTTCATTCCAAGCTCCTTCTTCTTCGATGTCTTTGTAAAGATCTTGTCTAAAAGTTCAAGAAGAAGAAGAATCATGTGGGTGTTCTATCTGATCTCGCTGCCGTTGACGATGGGGATGGTGATGTTCACGCTAAGGTACTTCGCCGGACCCGATGTCCCTCGGCACATCCTGTTTACTGTTGGTTACACCTGGTTTTGCTCCCTCTCCTTCATCATCCTCGTCCCTGCCGACATTTGGACTGTAAGTCCCTTTCTTTGATTGTGAATTTTGTTTATGTGATGCTAGATTACAACTGTTTAAGCGAAATGATCAATGCAAAATCAGTTTACAGTTTTAGTTGGATCGAGAAATTAAACCCTAGTTAGTCCTAATTTGAAAACCGAGGCGTGATAAAAAGCTCCGATTTGCCCCTATATTCTACACCGACATTGTTTTTTCCGAATTACAAAATTCGTGAGCAATTTCCGTATTTGTTTGCCGAAAGATCTAAAAGTGTTAACTACACCAACTTAATTCAATTGTAGTACTTATTATGGCACTCATACTTTGGAGAGTTTAAGATCCATCAACCATCGCAACTTGAATATAGCTTTCCTTGGCTTCTAGAATTGAGCGAGCATGAATGATGAACGGTTGAATTTGTTTCAAGGATCAATTGAAGTAAAACAAAAGGATTCAAAGTTCAAACAAATATTTCTGACTTTGCTAACTGTGTACTCAAATGATGGAGATTTCAATTATAATCAACAATTCACTTTATTCCAGTACTTGGATGAAATTTACGGTAAACAAAGTGAATGGAGTAACATGTTTGACAATTAAAAGGAGTTGACAGAGTGCTATCACAATAAGAAGTAAAGTCTTTCAGCTGCTTCACGTATCTATAGGATGCTGCCATTTTCACATGTTCATTGCTACCTCAGCAATCCTCTATTACATCTAATTTTAAAATTAGTCATCCTGGCTTCAAAGCCTTTAGTTGTTTAAAGCATGTTCTTGAATCTTTTTCTTGCTTGTAGGCTATGATTGATCATGACAAAGGAGGGATTTCTTTCTTCTGGAGCTGGTCATATTGGAGTACTTTTTTACTTACTTGGTATGCTTCAAATTTATATATCTATCTGTCATATTCTTGTTACTTCTCTCTATGAAAGCACCTTTTAATAATGGTTTACCTTCAATAAGTTAAAAGCAAAATGACTATAATTCACAATACATTAGCTTCTTAAATGCATATTCTCATATATTTATGCAATTTCTCTAAACAGGGCCGTGGTGCCTATCCTTCAGGGTTATGAAGATGCTGGTGATTTCACAGTTACTGAAAGATTAAAAACCAGCATACATGTGAATTTAGTATTTTACCTTATTCTTGGTGTTGTAGCACTTTTTGGACTTACACTGCTTATTCTTTTGCACAAAAACTGGTTCGTTTCTGATACCCTTTACTTCTTTATAGAATCTTGAGTACATTACATTTTTGGTCCCTGAGTGTAAGTATAACTAGTTTTTTCAACTTTGGCCCCTAAATGTTTTCTCCTACAATCTTGGTCTCAAAATGTCTTCTCTTGCAATTTTGGTCTTTATTTGAGGTCTTTGTAAGGTTTTTGGTTTGGGACCAAAATTGCAAAATCAGTTGTATTCAAGGACCAAAAATGACTATACCCAATTCTTTCAGTTTTGGTCCCCAAAGTATATTCTCTTGCAATTGTGGTCCTTATTTGAGATTTTTGTATTGTTTTTGATTTCGGACCAAAATTGCGAATATATTCAAGGACCAAAATTAATCACTTTACTTAACATGGACTCAAAATGTTACAAGTATCTCAAATAAAGACCAAAAGTGATAGAGAAATTTTTTTGGGACCAAATTTGCAAAATCAGCTATATCCAGGGACCAAAAATAAATTTTGGTCCCGGAGTATAACGAATTTTTTCAATTTTGGCTCCAAAATATTTTCTCTTGCAATTGTGGCCCTTATTTAAGGTTTTTGTAACGCTTTTGGTTTGGGACTAAAATTGCAAATATATTCAAGGACCAAAAATAATCAATTTACTTAACATGGACTAAAAATGTTCCACGAATCTCAAACAAGGACCAAAAGTGGAAGAGAAAATTATTTTGGGACCAAAATTGCAAAATCAGAATTATCCAGGGACCAAAAATGTAATTTACTCTTTTGGAATGATTTTTCAGGGGTGGTGGTATACTTGGTTTTGCCATGGCATGTTCAAATACATTTGGACTTGTGACTGGTGCATTTCTTCTTGGATTTGGATTAAGTGAAATTCCAAAGGGTATTTGGGTAAATGCGGACTATAACACTCGCCAAAAGGTTCTTTCCCATAAAGTTGCTAGGATGGCTGTAAAAGTTGATGATGCTCATCAAGATCTTTCAAATGCTATTGTTGTAAGTTTACTCTTCATTTCTTTACATTCAATTCTTATTAAAATAACACGTGTTACAATTAAACAATGTGACAAAAGGAAATGAAGGTGTATATGGTTGCAGTCACATACTATTTGACCTAATTTTCATGATCATCTCATCATATTATTATTTATTAGCTTGCTATTCCCTATTCATTTGTATCGGGGTGCAGAATTAGGATTTATTTCTAGTATATGCAAAACAATTTGTGTAGCAAATAAAAAAGAAGAAAAAAACTACAAGTTTGGCCCCTATAGTTATGGATTTTGTCCAAAATAGATTTTTGTTGCAATTTTTTGTGGTTTCATTTTCTTGCGGATTTGGTTCCTAATCCATGTAAAATGACTATTTTGCACCTTCTGATATTTGTTTACTAATTTTTTGCTAATTAGGCTTTAATTTTTGTATATGAAAAACAACTAGTGTAGCAGATAAAAAGAAGAGTAAGTTACATGCTGGTCCCTATGGTATATTATTTGTTATGAGTTTGGTCCAAAAAAGGTTTTTGTTGCAATTTTCATCCCTTTTGGTTTCATTTTGTTGCGGATTTGGTCCCCAAACCATGTAAAATGACTATTTCGCCCCTTATCTGATTTCTTTCACTAGTCTTTTGTTTTTTACTAAATAGCAAATAAAAGGAGAGCAAACAAATTTGTTACAAATTTCGTCCCTGTGGTTATGTTTTGTTGCTGGTCCCTAACCCATGTAAAATGACTATTTCGCCCCTTATGTGATTTTTTTTAATATTATATCAGGTTGCTCAAGCAACATCGAAGCAAATGTCAAAGCGCGATCCCTTAAGACCCTACATGGATATCATCGATAAAATGTTGGTGCATATGGTAAAAAAAATATAAAATTTTATTCATTTCAAGCTCTTTATTTCACTATTTATATATGTGGTAAGTGGTAACAAACAAATATTTATATTTCAGCTTACACAAGATCCTTCTTTCAAACCTCAAGGAGGAAGGTTAGGAGAGAATGATATGGAATATGATACGGATGAAAAATCAATGGCAACATTAAGACGCCAACTTAGAATAGCACAAGGCGAATACTTGCGTTATAAAAGGTAGACCTTGATTTATTTAAATAGAACTTTTTTATGACCAATTATTTTATAGGTTAACTATTAAATTCTAGGGATAATCACAAAAATGACCGAAGTGGTATGATCTAGTTAACAAAGTGGCACTGGCAACGTTCTTTTTACCTTTAATAAACCTTAAGAAAATAAAAAAAGAATTTCCGAAAAAAAATTGTATTTTGCAATTAGATTAAAATGACTATTAATTTTGGCAATGGGGTAAGCTATGAATTGTGAAAATACTTTATAAATGATCCCTAATGCAAAAAACCTTATTAAAAAAAGTTCCACAAAAAAAAAATTGTATTTTGCGATTATATTAAAATGACTATCAATCTCGCAATGGGGTCACTTACGAATTACAAAATTGCTTTATAAATGGTCCTCATCACAAAAGATCTTAAAAAAAAAGTACATAAAAAAAATCATATGGTGCAATTATATTAAAGTGCCTATTGATTTCGCAATGGGGTCAATTACGAATTTTGAAATTGCTTTATTAATGGTCCCCACCACAAAAACCTTAAAAATAGAAGAATTTTGGTGATAAAAAAAGGGTTTATTTCATAAAAAACCTTATATTTTCAACTTTTTTCTGTTTAAACCTAAAACTTTATTTTTTATCAAAAAAGACCTAAATTTTGGAGAAACTTTTTAATTTAGACCCTTAACCGGTTTTACAGGTTATACATATTTTTTTTTCAGAAAAAACCCTAATTTCTTTTATTTTTTTCTAAAAAAACCCTCAATTTCAGTGATTTTTTCACAAACAACATTTTTTCTTTGTTTTTGTAATTGACATAACTTTCATATACGATGTCCAAATTCTACGAACTTTATATCCCTGGAAAGGTCGTAAGTAATACTACAACTTTGCTTTACTGACTTTTGTTTGAATATGTTCAGATATTTCGCTATACTGGCTTGTTTTCTTATAATAGCGGTATCTTTTGCATACGAGCTCCGTTTTTGACGTTCTATAAGTCGACGGATTCGTAAACACGAATACATCGTGTAATGAATATTATTTAAACCAAAATATTATTTGTATGATTTATCGAATTTTACGATACTGTAGTCTATTATTCGAAATTATAGCGTTTAGTCGATAATTGATTTGAAATAACGTATTGTAGTATTATAATTTCCAATAATACATTAGGAAAGTTTTGAAAATTACATTTCAACGTGTTATTCTAATTTGCGCTCTGGTTGACCTTTGTTGACCAAATTTGACGGATGTCACAGACGGGGTCGTAAGAAAGTGACGACGTGGCATTTATGTGGTTGGAATTTGAACGGTACAATTTAAACCTTCACGAGCGGATGAAATTTGAAAAATAAAAGCTTACGAAGACAAACAATGAGCCCGCCATGATCAACAACGAGCCCATGAATAAACTCGTAAATGGCCTAAATTAAAAAGTTTTATGAAAAAGAAAAAATTGAGGTTTTTTTCGTAAAAAAAAGAAAAAAAATTAGGGTCTTTTAGTCGACGACAAAAACTTTATGTCTTTTAGTCGTTTTTCTTCGCGGGCTCGTTATCGATCATGGCGGGATCGTTGTTTGTCTTCATAAGCCTTTTTATTTCAAATTTCATCCGCTTGTGAAGGTTTAAATTGTACCGTTCAAACTCCAACCACAAAAGTGCCACGTCGTCGCTTTCTTGCGACCGCGTCTGTGACATCCGTCATATTTGGTCAACAAAGGTCAACCAGAGCGCAAATTAGGATAATACGTTGAAATGTAATTTTCAAAACTTTCCTAATGTATTATTGGAAATTATAATACTACAATACGTTATTTCGAATCAATTATCGAGTAAACGCTATAATTTCGAATAATAGACTACAGTATCGTAAAATTCGATAAATCATACAGATAATGTTTTGGTTTAAGTAATATTCATTACACGATGTATTCGTGTTTACGAATCCGTCAACTTATAGAACGTCGAAAACGGAGCTCGTATGCAAAAGATACAGCTATTATAATAAAACAAGCCAGTGTAGCGAAATATCTGAACATATTCAAACAAAAGTCAGTAAAGCAAAGTTGTAGTATTACTTACGACCTTTCCAGGGATATAAAGTTCGTAGAATTTGGACATCGTATATGAAAGTTATGTCAATTACAAAAACGAAGAAAAATATTTTTTTTGAAAAAATCACTGAAATTGAGGGTTTTTTCGGAAAAAAGAAAAGAAATTAGGGTTTTTTCTGAAAAAAAAATATGTATAACCTGTAAAACCGGTTAAGGGTCTAAATTAAAAAGTTTCTCCAAAATTTAGGTTTTTTTTGAAAAAAAATAAAGTTTTAGGTTTAAACAGAAAAAAGTTGAAAATATAAGGTTTTTTATGAAATAAACCCATAAAAAAAATCTATTTTGCAATTATATTGCGAAATGATGATGTCATTTAACAAATTTAAATTTTAAAGCTTTTGCAGCCTTTGTCAGAAAAAATAATTTCACATTTTATTGAAAAATCGCAGTTCCCATTGCGTGAAATAGGTGGTCATTTTGTTATAAGGTCAAAATTGGTCAGCTTGTTAAATGGGACCTATCCATTTTGGTCATTTTTGTAATTTTCTTGAAATTCTATATTATAATTCTGCCTTAATAATTCATGGGTTTCTTTTTGATCAGTGAATATATGAATTTTGTGACGGAAGCTCTTGAGTTGGAGGACACTATTAAGAATTATGAGCACCGTGATGCTACTGGATGGTTTGTTCCCTTTTTCTTTTTTATTTTTTTTCCATTAAGTGATAAATTGTCCTTTGGAAAAATAATCTTTAAAATATTTGAGAAAATGAAGGCACACGTTGGGGAATAAAAGGAAAAAACAAATTAAGGGAAAATTTGTAGAAAGTTAGGAGGAAATGAGGAAAGCCTTGTTTTCTGATTTTCTCTATTAAGTTTTTTTATTTTTATTTTTATTTTTTATTTTTTTGAGTCAAAGAGAAACACTCATATATAGTTTTCCAGATTACAAGCATGCTATCTTTTTTCCCATTAAGTGCTATATGGATAAAGTTTTGAATGCACAAAGAAATTTACTTTTTTATGTTGAATGAACTGTCTAAACGATAGTAAATGACGGTTTTACCCTTCCGTCAGCTGACCTAAAAATGACTATCTATTAGAGACCAGTAATAAAAACGACTTTACTATGCCCTTCTGTCTACCGAATAAAAATGACTATTCTACCCTTGTGTCCAGTCCTGATTAAGTAAAAAAGAAACAACACATTTTGCCAACCTGTGACCTTCTGAAAATGACTATTTCACCCCTCCATACAGCATGCTTACAATATTATTTTTTTTGGAAATTGCAGGAAATATATTTCAAGCTTCAGACCCAAGCGATCTGGGAAACTAGGGTCATTTCTGGATACTATCGGTAATTTTTCATTTTCATAAAACACCATTTTTACATAAAAATTTATAAAGATTTATCATGTACATTTTATATATTTTTTTCAGAATTAATATGGCGGTGTATATTGAGGAAGCAACTCAAAAAGCTTTCAGCTATCATATTGGGCTGTTTAACAGCTGCAATTCTTCTAGCAGAAGCCACTATTTTGCCTAGTGGAGTCGATTTTTCTCTTTTTTCTATTTTGATTAATTCCGTTGAAACAAATGAAGTGCTTGTCCAGGTAACATCTTATTTCTTTTTTTTTTTCAATTTATTTTAGATAACGCTTCTTAAAAAAAACTTTATTACGATGTTTTATAATTAAGTACTAAACACAAAATAACAATTTACTATCTACTTTTCTCTTGTTACAACATTGTACTTTTAAATACTTTGTACTCTAAAAACTTTAGCCACTATTTTTTTGCTGACATGGCAAAGTTAGGATGACATGGCATAAAAACATGTTAACTTGTGCCATGTCATCATTATTCAAATGGGTAACTTTTTTATAGTACAATGCCCTAATAAGGAATAGTTTGAAAGTACAATGTTATAAAACAAGACAGAAAGTACATTGCTATTTCTTTCATTTATCCCTTTAATTAGAAAAAGATTTCTTACTCTTTTATTTACATTTTCAGGTTGTGGGTTTTATTCCTCTGATGTATATGTGTGTCTGCACATATTATTCTTTATTTAAAATCGGAATGTTGACTTTCTACTCTCTTACTCCAAGTCAAACAAGTTCAGTCAGTCTTTTAATGATATGCTCGTAAGTATTTTTTAGCATTTGATTACTTTTATTCATGTCACATATATTCATGACATTATATAAATAATATAATTCTGACATAAAAATCTCTTATAGACAGGTGGCACGTTATGCACCTCCAATCTCATACAACTTTCTAAATCTTATTCATCTTCCAGGAGATGCCACCACTCTCTTTGAACGGGTCAGATTTCAATCCGTAATATCTTTTAAGTTATAGTAAATTACATTTTTGGTCCCTGAGTATCACTAAAGTTTTCAGTTTTGGTCCCAAAAATTTTTCTCTTGCAATTTAGGTCCTTACTTGAGGTTCTTGTAATGTTTTTTTTGCTTCATGTTCCAAGTAAATGACTATTTTTGGGACTAAAATGACAAATATCAGCTATACTAAGGGACCAAAAATAGTCATTTTACTTGGAACATTTCTAGAACCTCAACTAAGGACCAAAATTGCAAAAATCAGCTATACTCATAGACCAAAAATTGTCATTTTACGTGGACAGGGACCGAAAAACGTTACAAGACCCTCAAATATGGACCAAAATTGCAATAAAAAACCTTTTGGGACCAAAATTGCAAAAATAAGCTATACATGGACCAAAAATAATCATTTTGCTTGGACGTTACAAGAACCTCAAATAAGGACCGAAATTGCAAGAAAACTTTTTGGGACCAAAATTGCAAAAATCAGACAAAAAATAGTCATTTTACATGGAACAGGGACCAAAACATGTTACAAGAACCTCAAATAATGACCAAAATTGCAAGAAAAAACTTTTTGGGACCAAAATTGCGAAAATCAGCTATACTTGGACCAAAAATAATCATTTTACCTAGACATTACAAGAACCTCAACTGAGGACCAAAATTGCAAGAAAACTTTGTGACCAAAATTGCAAAAATCAGCTATACTCCTAGTCTCCTATACCAAAAATGTAATTTACTTTTAAAACTAAGCTATTGAAGTATGTAGCATAAACTTAAGCACAAAAAACTGTTGAAACATTTAAAATCATTCTATTGTTTCACACAAGAAACAAACAGATTTCAAATAGTGCAAGACTAACTTTAATATCTTTAAAAATTATTCAATTGAAGTGTACTATGAATTTATGCGTTTTATGTATTTTATGTACAGAGAATGGGGAAAATCGATGATGCGGTCCCATTTTTTGGGGAAAATTTTAATAAGATTTATCCACTTATTATGGTTGTATATACCATATTAATAGCAAGCAATTTTTTTGATCGAGTTATGAGTTATTTTGGTAACTGGAATATATTCCGGTTGAAAAATGACGCTGATGACCTCGACGGATTTGATCCTTCAGGATTAATGATCTTGCAAAAAGGTAATTAAAAACTTTTTCCTCGTTACTTTTATACATAATATTTATAAATTCTTGTCTTTTTTTTTTTTTTTTTTTTTTTTTTTTTTTTTTATGTTTTTAGAACGTTCTTCACTTGAGAAAGGACATAAAGTTGGTGAACTTGTGATTCCACTTGCAAGACATTTCAATGGCGCAAATATGGATGTTGAATCTGGAAATGATAGCACGGTAAGTGAGATTCCCACACAGAAAGGTGGAGAAGGAATGGAATGGTTCATTCCATTGGAATGAAGATGGAATGGAATGGACCATTTGTTAATTTTCATTCCTTGTTAAGGGGGTGTTTACTTTATTCAATAATGGAATGGAATGCAGAATTTTAAGATAACCTATTTTTATTTATAAAATTTTGAAGACATATTTTTTCCAAGAATTTATTGATTTTATTAAATTGTAATTTTTATCATCTAAAAGTAACTAGAAAATATATTTTTTTATTATAATCGTATTTGGGTTTTAATGAGCTTTTAACATATGTTTATTATTTAGTTTGTAAATAATATAGGCTAAACTCCATAAAAACCACTGTAATTTATAATTTTTCAGTTTAACCAACGGAATAAATTTTTATTTATTTAACCCCAGAGACTTTGTTTTTTTGTAAACAACTACCTAAAACTTAAAATTTTCCTAGACACCACTATAGTTTGAAATTTGTACCGTTTAACCACACTAAGATTTTCTTTATGATTTTAGTTCAACCATTAAAAACGTTGGATTAAAAAAAAAACTTGATTTTTTTTACCGTTTCGCTATGATTTACATTTTTTTAAATATTTTTCTAGATTGCTGGTGATTCAAGGGCAACAACCACTTTAATCAGCAACGGTACTCGGGCCTACACGGAACTTTCAAAAACAGACATTCGCGAAACCAACAAAGACATCATCACCCGAAAATACGACTCATCAAGGGCAAATCCGTCCAAAAAAGAACCTACCTCCACCTCTTCACTCGATACAAACCAAAACCAGACTATGGGAAGCGGACAATCGTCCAAAATAGCCTCAACATGGGTATCAATGAAGTCAAATTTCCAAAACTTCAAGTCTAAAATGGAAGCTAAACGATTCATACCTTTACAACAAGATCAAGATTCACAACTATCTCACGCCTCTTCTTCCGACACGCTTGATGATATTTTTGAGAGGTTGAAAAAACCCCCACAAGATGACACATTGTAAATTTCTTCATGTAGAAACATTCTTTTTGATGTATTTGATAGAAAAAGAGTAGCATAGAGGGACAACACTAGAATTATTATGATATATAATGTTAAAAAAAAAAATAGAATGTATTTTTGAAATCCGTATCAAGAAATGTATACAACTAATTATGATGCAATTAGGAAATTAGTAAATAACTATTTACATCT
The DNA here is from genome assembly GCA_023525715.1 of Cichorium intybus. Classification (NCBI taxonomy): domain Eukaryota; kingdom Viridiplantae; phylum Streptophyta; class Magnoliopsida; order Asterales; family Asteraceae; genus Cichorium; species Cichorium intybus. The sequence continues at coordinate 111,379,025 of CM042012.1, read as the reverse complement.
TTTTCTTTTAAGTGTCTTGGAAGTATCACAAGGCTCTTCCATTGAACATTCTTTTTTATGTATTTGATAGAAAGAGAGTAGCAAAGAGGGATAACACAAGAGTTATGATGTGTGATATTAAAAGACTGGAACGCATTTTTGAAATCCATGCCGATTAGCTAACAATGTATAAAATTAGTCACGATGCAATTTGGTTTGGTAAAATACGTAATTAATTAAAAAACTATGTGATATGTTGGGTTTGATTTGGTTTTTGGTTACAATTTGTTTTATTGGCATTAGTTCTAGAACTAGGTCTTAATACAATAAATTGAGACTGTTTATTTTTTTCAATAAACAAAAGATAGTTTGTCTTGTCTTGTCTAGTGCTATACAAAGAATAGACCCTTGGAATATTTATTATATTTAACTAGTCGAATATTCATGCATTGCGTGAATTAAAATTATGTAGTTGAATTTTTGATAGATATATATTGTTAAGAATGATTATGACATTGATATTAACTATGAAATAATAAAATTTACACCAAGTTGATATATATATATATATATATATATATATATATATATATATATATATATATATATATATATATATATATATATATATATATATATATATATATATATATATATATAGGTAGGTTCAATAGAGAACCGGTGGTAGAGAACTAGAGACCCGATCTCATCCATCCATTTTTTAAATTTAGGGTTATAATTAAGATGGTAATTATATAATTATTAATAATTTAAATTCAGTTAATTTAATTTAATAATAGAATAAGGATATTATGGTCACTATATCTTAGGCTATATTTATCAACTCCTAAAGTTTCTCCCCCTCTCTCTTGTCTCTCTATATCACGTCTTCAACATTAAACCCTAAAACCGATTTCCGTCTCTCCTTTTTTCTTCCTTTTGACATCGTCCAACAACAGAAATTCCATCGGCACTATTGCACCACTGTCTTGATCATGCCGCCTGGTTCACTATCTACCGATGTAGAGAAAAAAAGAGAAGTGATCGAGAAGGGCTGTATCACGTATTAATTGTTGCTGGTGTTGAGAGTTTTTGGTTGACTTTTTTGCTGGTATGACGTCAAATATATTTGTACGATTTATACTTGAATGCCAACTAATAAATCACTTGTACACAAAAGTGGATTGTGACATCAAGCGTATTATATATCTCTTTTTTTGGGATTTGATTTTCAATTTTCAAAAGTGGATTTGTGTGATTTTATATGCAGGGATGATCCTCGTCTCGTTTTCTCCAAATACGTTTTCGCAATAATCTCAATTGCTACTTTGATGTAATGCGTACCTACCCTCTCTTTGATGTAATCCATTAATTAAAGTAAGTTTGGTAGGCTTACGATTTGTGATTTTTTTTTATTTTAACCTAGCTTACTCTTTTACTATTAAAGAAACAAATTTTATTTAAACATAACAATTTTTTTTAATTCTTTTGATTGATTCTCTTTAAATTATTAATAATGAACAAACGAGTAAATTAAGTTCATATATGTTACATATTAAGAATGTATTATTTTGATAATCATAAATGAATAACATATTTCAAAGTGGTATTCATAAATGAATATCAAATTACAGTTGGTATTCATGAATGATGAGTTCATATTATATATGTTATTCATTGATGATTATATATGTTATTCATTTATGATCACAAATCAGTTCTAATCATTTATGAATATGATTATATAAATAGCTTTAATCATTTATGAATATGATTATATAAACAGCTCTAATCATTTTTATGCGTTTTGAATGTAGATTTTTCAGAATATTGGAGTTGCATGAATGAGAATATTTCAAGTCAAAAGATTTAGCACAACAACATTGTTCTTTAATCATTTATGATTAAAGTTGTATTGTTTTTAATTATTTATGTCTAAAACTATATTGTATTTTTCCTTTTTTGTGTTCTATAATCATTCATGATTATAAATGTAATTAACTTTTTTGTATATATACATTGTCATGTATTCATTTATGATTACACATGTATTTTATTTTTATATCTATATTATAATTTATTCATTCATGATTACAAACGTTTTTTTGAATAAAAAATCACCAATACGTTGAATTATAAAAAATGTTTTTTTAATAAAAAATCCTATTAAATGATAATTTATTCTACTATTAATCAAAACCCTAGTTTTTAGATAACTATTAATCAAATCCCTAGATTTTAGGTAACTATTAATCAAATCCTTAGATTTTAGGAAATTATCAATTAATTTATTTTATTATAATTTAACTAAAATACACAATTACAAATGTGCCCTTATGAAATGATTGGTCCATAATGGGTCTCCAGTTCTCCACCTTTTATTGATACTCTATATAACCTCTCCACACACACACACACACACACATATATATATATATATATATATATATATATATATATATATATATATATATATATATATATATATATATATATATATATATATATTGTAACACTCAGTTTCTCACTTTTAAATTACACCTTAAGTTTTCTCAAAACAACTACATAGATAGATTATGTAACCAAAAGTGAAGCAACAAGTATACAAGTAGTTACCAAAAACAAGTATACTACACACAAAAGTTATTCCCAAAATCGGGTTACAAAACAAACCAAGTTAAAAAGAAAGTTTCAAAAGTTCACATATGTCCCAAAAGGTAAGTCCTAGTCCAAAAGTACTCTATCCCTCCGCAACTTTCTTCACCCTGTCACACCTGTAGCACCTACATCACAATTAAAATTTATGAGCTCCAAAAGCTCAGTGAGAAAATACTCAAGATTTGGTGATTATGCAATAATTTCTCAAAATATTGTAGTACTCAACAATTACAAGTATATAGACTATTTAATCTCACACTCTTTGACTATCTCAGTCAATCAGTATGCTCAATCACACAATTTACTCAATTATAACAAACGGGTTCTCAACCTCGTGTAACTGGTTATCTCAGCCAATTAGAATCAAAAGTAACACATTTATCGCAATTCAAACATAAGTAATGAAATAAAGTTACTCACCTGAAGTCTAGTCAGCTCGTGGTCCACCTGGCCTATGGTATCGCCCTCTCTCCTATATGTATCAGCTGTGAAACATCATCACATATCAGGTCTCAACATCCTCAAATGTGACATCCGCCTAAAATGGATTCGGGTCAACCCAACCCAATTGGGAAATTTAATAAACCCTACTCAAGATTTACTTGACGCTAATAGGATCAAAACCTATACAATACGATATAAATTGACGTTAATAGCAAAATAGCATAGTAAAACGTTATAACTATAATCAAATTAAATTATGATACCATATTAAAATCAAATCAAAGTATGATACTCTAATTAAATTAAAAGAGTCAAACTTGAATACTATAATTAAACTTCAAATCAAAGTAGATTGTTATAATCAAATAATAACCTATTTTTTTTTATAAAACTCTATTTTTATAAACTCTACATTAAATTTTATAAAATTCTTATATTAATTAGTGTATTACATAGAGATGCTTGTACTAGTGGGAAATTATGAGGACCACCTAAAGTCAAAAGTTATTCCCATGGTCTCCCACTCACACCTCTCATCATCTTTCCTTTCATTTTTCTCCCCACACATTATTCTCATCACCACTCAAACCCTCTCTATCCTTTCTCTCCCTCTCAATCTCGAAATTCATCTAAGAAATACCAATTTTCCAGCCAAGAACAAGCTCTCATACTCAAATCTTCATCCCTATTGAAGCATTCATCAAGGTAAGTTGTTAAAAGTTCCAAATTCATACATGAAACAAATTAAATCCACCAAAATATCTAAAACTCATTTTATGCATAAACCTGATTTTTCTAAAGATCCCATCAATAAAATAAGAAGTTATGGAAATTTTCAGAAAATAACTTATTTTTATTGAATTACTATAATTATTGCACTAAAATAAGTCAATAATTCACATAAAATACTTTTTGCAATCAATAAATTCTGGAAATATTTTGGAACAACCCATATATTGAGTAAAGTGGATTTATAAAGTTTCATGCATTTATATTACAGTTTGATGCTTATTTTGTATTTTATTTTGCTGTAGATAAATAAATTGCAAAATATAGTTATGTATGTTAAAAACTAGATTTTATATTTTTCGCACCTTATTCACATATTAAAGACTCCATGAATAAATTTACAGAATTTTGTAAGAATGGTTTCGTATTTTTCCTGATTTAATGTTTATTTAATGGTTTAAATTGATAATAAATAGCTACACATGTCCAAAAATTATAACACCTTATCAGAATATCATATATAACATGGTAATCATAAATAAAAAGTCTAATTAATTTCTCTTAATATTTTCCTATTATTTATGATTTTATTGATTAGTTAATAATGAAAAACATAAGAAATACTTCCCTTAATCCAAAATATCCAAAATATTTACAGTAGGCTCAATATAATGTTAGAAAACTATGGTTAGTTTTCCAGAATTTTTAGGGATCATTCATTATTTGTTTCGAATTTTGTTGTTGTTTAAACATTAAAATACTAAATAAATACTAAAGCAGTTAAGAAAAATATGAAAATTTTACAGTAATTACTATTTTATGAAATAATTATTTTCTGATAATTTCAGAATGTTTCATTACTGTTTAGTATTTAAAACCATTTTCCTAAATATCTAAGCATGTAAAAAAGCATTTTAATGATTATTTCATATAAATAATTGTTTATAATATATAAAATCTGTAAATACTTATAATTTGACTAGTTATTATTTTAATAAGAAATTATTAAAATATTTCCTAAAGTGAAAATATAAATTAATTAAGCAAAGTAATTAATTCAATTTAAAATTCATTTAACATATAAATACATTAATATTCAAAACAAAATTTGGATAATTGTTAATTCATCTAATATAATAATATGTGTCTAAATTATTTTATTAATACTATATTCCTATTTATCGATTCCTAAACCAAAACTATTAATTATAATAGGTTCCACGTCGTTTTGACCCGAGCCGTCTATCGTACAACACGCGCATTCCTTATTGGACTAATGTGAGTAATCTACCCCATATTTTATAATTTTAAATACTTTTGGGGTGTATCATGTGGTTTTAATATGTTCCAACTTCATTTTATTATTTTTTCACCATTGAGACATTGTTGGGACATTTATATGTGAATCATTATTTGTATAATGGTTGTTTGTTTACGCTACATGTACTTGTAGTGCATTACCATTTTTAGTCTAATCTCCATGACTATGCCCGTATTCTTGAGGTACGTTATGGACAATAATAGCACTATTGGGTTGACCACCCCGCCTTGGGACGCTAAGGTGATTGATTGCACGTGGTTGAGTGTGTATGATGATTAGATGCTCCATCCTATATATATATATATATATTTATATGTATATATAGGGTGAGGACTTATTGTTGTTGTTATCATTTGTTAATCAATTTTTGATTTATAAATTGTTATCTCAATAACACTTGTTTGCCAACTTCAAAAGAAAACAAATTTCAAATTATTCAAACTCACAATTTTCTTTAATAAAACTAGATTACTCACCAACTCTCGTAGTTGACCTGTTTTTACCCATGATGCAGATTTGAAGAATGAAGTTGATGAAAAGTAGGGTGTACCTTAGAAACCCACAATACTATTTAAATTTCATGTAATAAATGTTGTTGTATTTGGATTTGTATTTGTATGTTGTGGATTTTGTTTGCATACTTAGTACTTAATTGAATCTAATCATATTATAACATAGTTGCCATGAGACTTTGAACAATATATCACGCCTTGATCGATTCCGCCAAGGATCGGGGTGTGACAGATTGGTATCAGAGCCCTTGACTATAGGGAATTAGGTTAATTGCCTTGACCTAGTCTATAGCCTCTAGGGTCCTCTCGTATGCTAGTTTATAAAATGCACACACAACTGCAAGCAATTCGCACTTAGAAAATCCTAGGAATACCTTTGTGTGCTAATTGCTCCCTTATGTGCTTACGTATTATTCCCGACACTTATATGTGTGCATACACTTGTGAATTTTCTCCTCTTTCTCTTAAAATCACACACATACTCAAATGGTTTCAAAATAAAAATTTATATACATATATATTCCTTAGAGCTCATAGGAAATTAAAAGTCATCCACTCTAGTTGGGTAGGATCAAAGTAATGGACGCGTAGTAACTGGAAGGGGGAGGTGCCGGTAGCCCGAAAGTCCTGACTAGGTAAGCATTCGTATACATCCCAATCAACCGAGGGACCAGTTTGCTTACCTGGGGACCAAAGGCGAGAGTTCCCAAACCTATAGGCCAAAGCGCGTCATTCACATTACTTTTGAGCCATCAAAATACCCGACCTTATCAAACGTATCCGAAAGGATACACTCCAAAATGGCCAACTCATTGGACTATTAAGTTCCCTAATGGACCTTGAAGTGGGAAAAACATGTGAAAACTTAGTATTGTGGGGGCCCACGCAATTGCTACATGCTTCACATTTAGTACCCATGGAAAGCCCAAAAGGTGCCCAACACTCCTAACCATGGCCCAACAAGTGTTTTACAATCATTTTACCCAACAATGTCTACAAACTTAATTTCCATAATCAATTTACAAATAACTCACAAGTCCATATGCGTGTTTCTCATAGATGGCATTACGACCCCCATACGCTGCTCGTAACAACCGGAGGCTAGCCGCCCTTATCGCTAAGGAGGTAGCGAATGTCATCCCAACAATTGCAACCCATCTTCAAACTCTTCAGCCGCAAGCTCCAGCAACCACTCATCGTTGCTCGTTTAAGCATTTTCGTAGCTGTAATCCGCCTTACTTCAAAGGCATAGATGGTGCCACCGCACTCCTCACATGGATCGAAGAAATGGAGAGTACTTTCATCCACAACGAGTGCCCTGAGGACCTGATGGTCCGTCACGCTACAGGGTGCCTCCAAGGTCATGCTCTCTCATGGTGGAACCTAGAAAAACGGGCAAAAGGAGAGGGTGTTGCCTTGGGAATGACCTGGTCAAAACTAAAGGAACGCATGATAGAAAAGTTCTGCCCGGACAGCGAATTGCAAACTCTCGAGGAGGAATTTTGGATTCTGAAACAGGTGGGAGGAGACAACGCGACCTACACTAATAGATTCTATGATCTTTCAAGACTCCTACCTCACATGGTTCAACCTATGAAAACTGCAATACGTCGCTACATCAAAGGTTTACCGCGCCAGATCCGTGATTCAGTGACCAGCAGCAGGCCATCTACTCTGGAATCTGCTATTGAAATAGCAGGTCAACTCAACGAGGATAATATGAACGATGGTGTCCTCCCACGCAAGGGTTCAAAGATGACAACTGAAAAGCCGACCCCTGAGACCCCCTTAATTGTCAAGTCCGAGTCCTCACACCGACACGACAAAAAGAAGCGGAAAAGCCATCACCACAACCATGCTGTTATTACCCCTGCTGCTCCTATCACCCAAGTCACCCAACCAAACAAAAAGCCGTATACCGGACCTCACCCCCTCTGTAACCATTGTAACTATCACCATATGTCCACCAGCCCGTGTCGCCTTTGTACGACTTGTGGTCGCTATGGCCACTTGGCGGACACATGCCGTGCACCAAAAACTCAGCGACCATTCGCTCTACCCTCAAATCAGCAAACACAAACCCGGTATCCAACTGGAACATGCTTCAACTGTGGTGACCCCACCTATTTCAGAAACGCGTGTCCTAGGCTTGTCAATATCATTAACACTCAAGCCCAGGCAAATCCAACAATGCAGGTTCCAGCTCCCAAAGGCCGAGCATTTGTCATTACCGCAACCCAAGCACAGACCGATAACAAGGTCGTAAATGGTACGTTTCTCATAAATGACTGCTACGCATCAGTACTTTTTGATTCAGGTGCCGACAAAAGTTTTGTGTCCTTGGAATTTGAACCCATACTTTACACACCTCGCACGATACTTGATGAACACTTTACCGTAGAAGTCGCCAATGGAAAAAACATTTCACTCAATGCAGTCATCCAAGATTGCACTTTTGATTTTTGCGGTCATAAATTTTCTGTCAATTTAGTTCCTATGGAACTTGGTAGCTTCGACATCATCGTGGGAATGGATTGGCTATCCCAAAACCATGCTGAAATAGTGTGTTACGAGAAGTTTATTCGTATTCCTCTTGCCGACGGTCAAAGTCTTCGTATTTATGGCGAGACTCGTTCAAAAAAGCTTAGTCTTATGTCATGTACTCAAGCTCGATCGTATCTACGTAAAGAATACATGGCTTTCTTAGCCCATGTGGTGGAAACAAAGGTCAAAGAAAAGAAGATCGAAGATATTCCGATTGTACGAGACTTTCCCGACATCTTTCCTGATGACGTATCTGGACTCCCTCCAGTACGTGAGCTAGAGTTCCGCATCGATCTCGTTCCTGAGGCTGCTCCCATAGCCAAGTCTCCATATCGGTTGGCTCCAACCGAGATGCAAGAATTGGCAAGTCAGCTCCAAGAATTAACCGATAAGGGATTTATCCGCCCTAGTACTTCACCCTGGGGAGCCCCGGTTCTCTTCATCAAAAAGAAAGATGGTTCGTTTCGTATGTGTATCGATTATCGGGAGTTAAATAAATTGACCATCAAGAACCGATATCCGTTACCTCGGATCGACGACCTTTTTGATCAGCTTCAAGGAGCTTCTTGTTTCTCAAAAATCGACCTCCGCTCGGGTTATCACCAACTTCGAGTACGGGAAGAAGACATCCCCAAAACCGCTTTCCGAACCCGCTATGGCCATTACGAGTTCACCGTTATGCCTTTTGGCCTAACGAATGCCCCTGCCGCATTCATGGACTTGATGAATCGGGTATTTAAACCTTATCTCGACCGTTTTGTTATCGTCTTTATTGATGACATCCTCATTTACTCCAAGACAAAGGCAGACCATGAAAGACACCTTCGTCTAACTCTCCAATCATTGCAAGGAAATCAGCTCTATGCCAAATTTTCGAAATGCGAGTTTTGGTTAAATGAGGTACAATTCCTCGGTCATATTGTAAGCGACAAGGGTATTTTAGTCGATCCTGCAAAAGTTGAAGCAGTTAAGAATTGGAAAGCCCCACGTAACCCCAAGGAAATTCGGTCATTCCTCGGTTTAGCTGGCTATTACCGGCGTTTCATTTCAAATTTCTCAAAGATCGCTTTACCGCTTACTTTTCTCACTTGCAAGGGTACGCCATTTGATTGGGGACCCAAGCAAGAAGACGCTTTCCAAACCCTTAAACAAAGATTGTGTGACGCTCCGATTCTTACACTTCCTGAAGGATCCGAAGATTTTGTGGTATACTGCGATGCCTCCAATCTCGGTCTAGGTTGTGTTTTGATGCAAAGGGGAAAGGTTATAGCTTACGCATCGCGACAACTCAAAATCCATGAAAGGAATTATACGACTCATGATTTGGAGCTCGGTGCCGTGGTTTTCGCTCTTAAAATTTGGAGGCATTACCTTTACGGCACTAAATGCGTAATTTTCACCGACCACAAGAGCTTGCAACATATTCTTGATCAAAAAGAACTCAATATGAGACAAACACGATGGGTCGAACTCCTAAATGATTACGAGTGTGAAATACGCTATCATCCGGGCAAGGCAAACGTCGTAGCTGACGCGTTAAGCCGAAAAGAACATGCCAAAGCATTTCATCTAATATGTTCTCCTATCTTGTCCAATCTCAGTGACCGAATTCGAGGAGCCCAACACTCGGCAATTACCGAAAATGACATGCCCACGGGAATTGATGGGGAGTTGGAAAGTAAATCTGATGGTATTTTCTACTATCAAGATCGCATCTGGATCCCAGATCGCGACAATCTTCGTACATTCCTGATGGAAGAAATCCATAAAACTTGATATTCCATTCATCCTGGCGCTGACAAGATGTATCATGGCTTGAGAACCAATTATTGGTGGTCGGGAATGAAAAAGGATATTGCTTTATTCGTGGCCAAATGTCTTACATGTTCCAGAGTCAAAGCAGAACATCAACGACCCTCTGGACTATTGGTCCAACCGGTAATCCCCGAGTGGAAATGGGAAGCGATCGCCATGGATTTCGTAACCAAACTTCCCCGTACCACCAAGGGACACGACAGCATTTGGGTAATCATTGACCGTTTGACCAAATCCGCTCATTTCCTTCCCATCCGTGAAGATTTCAAGGTCGAACAACTTGCTCGAATTTACATCGACGAGATAGTTAGTCGGCATGGCATCCCTCTCAGCATCATTTCAGATTGTGATGGGAGATTTCTCTCTCGGATTTGGCAATCACTTCAAGCAGCCATGGGAACCCGCCTCGATCTCAGTACCGCCTATCATCCTCAAACCGATGGTCAATCTGAGAGGACAATTCAAACACTCGAAGATATGTTGAGGGCGTGTGTCTTAGATTTCGGAGGAAACTGGGACTCTCATTTACCATTGGTGGAATTCTCCTATAATAACAGTTATCATTCTAGCATCAAGATGCCACCATTTGAAGCATTGTATGGCCGTAAATGCCGATCTCCTATTTGCTGGCATGAAATTGGCGAGTCCCACGTGATTCGCGCAACAGTGGATTCTCCAATCGTTGGTCCTGAGCTTATCCAGGAAACAACCGACAAAATCACTCAGATTCGCAATAACCTTTTCGCAGCTCGTAGCCGACAAAAGAGTTACGCCGACAAGCGACGCAAACCGCTTGAATTTACCGTGGGTGACATGGTCATGTTAAAAGTGTCCCCATGGAAAGGTGTGGTTCGATTTGGACGCAAGGGTAAATTGGCACCACGCTATGTAGGCCCGTTCAAAATCCTGAAAAGGATCGGACCAGTAGCCTACGAGTTGGATCTACCAATAGAGCTTAATAAAGTACACCCAGTATTTCATATAGCCAACCTCAAGAAGTGTTTAGCAGACGAGAACCTTCATGTTCCTCTTGAGGATATCCAAATCGACGAGACAATGCAATTTATCGAGAAACCCTTGGAAATTGCCGACCGAATGGAAAAGCAACTCAAAAGAAGTCGCATTCCCCTGGTCAAGGTAAAGTGGCAGTCAGCACGTGGACCTGAGTATACATGGGAGCGTGAGGATCAAATGCGTACCAAATACCCACAACTTTTCTCTTAAGGTACTCTCTTCTTAAATTTCGGGACGAAATTTCCTAAAGTAGGGGAGACTGTGACATCCGCCTAAAATGGATTCGGGTCAACCCAACCCAATTGGGAAATTTAATAAACCCTACTCAAGATTTACTTGACGCTAATAGGATCAAAACCTATACAATACGATATAAATTGACGTTAATAGCAAAATAGCATAGTAAAACGTTATAACTATAATCAAATTAAATTATGATACCATATTAAAATCAAATCAAAGTATGATACTCTAATTAAATTAAAAGAGTCAAACTTGAATACTATAATTAAACTTCAAATCAAAGTAGATTGTTATAATCAAATAATAACCTATTTTTTTTATAAAACTCTATTTTTATAAACTCTACATTAAATTTTATAAAATTCTTATATTAATTAGTGTATTACATAGAGATGCTTGTACTAGTGGGAAATTATGAGGACCACCTAAAGTCAAAAGTTATTCCCATGGTCTCCCACTCACACCTCTCATCATCTTTCCTTTCATTTTTCTCCCCACACATTATTCTCATCACCACTCAAACCCTCTCTATCCTTTCTCTCCCTCTCAATCTCGAAATTCATCTAAGAAATACCAATTTTCCAGCCAAGAACAAGCTCTCATACTCAAATCTTCATCCCTATTGAAGCATTCATCAAGGTAAGTTGTTAAAAGTTCCAAATTCATACATGAAACAAATTAAATCCACCAAAATATCTAAAACTCATTTTATGCATAAACCTGATTTTTCTAAAGATCCCATCAATAAAATAAGAAGTTATGGAAATTTTCAGAAAATAACTTATTTTTATTGAATTACTATAATTATTGCACTAAAATAAGGCAATAATTCACATAAAATACTTTTTGCAATCAATAAATTCTGGAAATATTTTGGAACAACCCATATATTGATTAAAGTGGATTTATAAAGTTTCATGCATTTATATTACAGTTTGATGCTTATTTTGTATTTTATTTTGTTGTAGATAAATAAATTTCAAAATATAGTTATGTATGTTAAAAACTAGATTTTATATTTTTCGCACCTTATTCACATATTAAAGACTCCATGAATAAATTTACAGAATTTTGTAAGAATGGTTTCGTATTTTTCCTGATTTAATGTTTATTTAATGGTTTAAATTGATAATAAATAGCTACACATGTCCAAAAATTATAACACCTTATCAGAATATCATATATAACATGGTAATCATAAATAAAAAGTCTAATTAATTTCTCTTAATATTTTCCTATTATTTATGATTTTATTGATTAGTTAATAATGAAAAACATAAGAAATACTTCCCTTAATCCAAAATATCCAAAATATTTACAGTAGGCTCAATATAATGTTAGAAAACTATGGTTAGTTTTCCAGAAGTTTTAGGGATCATTCATTATTTGTTTCGAATTTTGTTGTTGTTTAAACATTAAAATACTAAATAAATACTAAAGCAGTTAAGAAAAATATGAAAATTTTACAGTAATTACTATTTTATGAAATAATTATTTTCTGATAATTTCAGAATGTTTCATTACTGTTTAGTATTTAAAACCATTTTCCTAAATATCTAAGCATGTAAAAAAACATTTTAATGATTATTTCATATAAATAATTGTTTATAATATATAAAATCTGTAAATACTTATAATTTGACTAGTTATTATTTTAATAAGAAATTATTAAAATATTTCCTAAAGTGAGAATATAAATTAATTAAGCAAAGTAATTAATTCAATTTAAAATTCATTTAACATATAAATACATTAATATTCAAAACAAAATTTGGATAATTGTTAATTCATCTAATATAATAATATGTGTCTAAATTATTTTATTAATACTATATTCCTATTTATCGATTCCTAAACCAAAACTATTAATTATAATAGGTTCCACGTCGTTTTGACCCGAGCCGTCTATCGTACAACACGCGCATTCCTTATTGGACTAATGTGAGTAATCTACCCCATATTTTATAATTTTAAATACTTTTGGGGTGTATCATGTAGTTTTAATATGTTCCAACTTCATTTTATTATTTTTTCACCATTGAGACATTGTTGGGACATTTATATGTGAATCATTATTTGTATAATGGTTGTTTGTTTACGCTACATGTACTTGTAGTGCATTACCATTTTTAGTCTAATCTCCATGACTATGCCCGTATTCTTGAGGTACGTTATGGACAATAATAGCGCTATTGGGTTGACCACCCCGCCTTGGGACGCTAAGGTGATTGATTGCACGTGGTTGAGTGTGTATGATGATTAGATGCTCCATCCTATATATATATATATATATATATATATATATATATATATATATATATATATATATATATATATATATATATATATATATATATATATATATATATATATATATATATATGTATATATAGGGTGAGGACTTATTGTTGTTGTTATCATTTGTTAATCAATTTTTGATTTATAAATTGTTATCTCAATAACACTTGTTTGCCAACTTCAAAAGAAAACAAATTTCAAATTATTCAAACTCACAATTTTCTTTAATAAAACTAGATTACTCACCAACTCTCGTAGTTGACCTGTTTTTACCCATGATGCAGATTTGAAGAATGAAGTTGATGAAAAGTAGGGTGTACCTTAGAAACCCACAATACTATTTAAATTTCATGTAATAAATGTTGTTGTATTTGGATTTGTATTTGTATGTTGTGGATTTTGTTTGCATACTTAGTACTTAATTGAATCTAATCATATTATAACATAGTTGTCATGAGACTTTGAACAATATATCACGCCTTGATCGATTCCGCCAAGGATCGGGGTGTGACATCAAACATCTCAATAACATCTAGCTCAAATGATCAAGTAATCGAAAGATAAAAAGGGCTATAAACAGTGGATAACAAATGCTATCTTAACTGCAGTTCCCAAAATTCGCGGTTTTACTCACTCGGTCACAAAAACGTAACAACTATCACACCCATAGCTAAAGAAGCATATACTAACAACCTCCTAACATCATATGTGACAAATCATAGCAATGGTAAATAGTCATTTACTTGGATTCGGTCAGTTCATTCAGTAAAAAAGAATTGTGATCCATACAACACTTAATAGGAAAAAAAGAGGAAACAAACCTTGTGTTTTGGGCTAAACGAACCGTATGAGCAGAGAGTAAATGACCATTCTACCCCTACATCATAAAAACAATGTAAAAAAAACAATCATCAATATTTAAAGTATGGTGTATATTTAATTTTATGTAGGAAATTCATGGCTTAAAAGCGGAATTGAAAGCAGAAAAGTACGATGTTATAAAGTATTGCATAGGAACCCTAATTTCTGTTATGAGTCAGGCCAAGTAGAGCTTGGATATACCAAGTATAGTTATGGCTATCGATTGAAAGGGATGCAAAAAGGCTGGTATAAAACTGGACAAAAGCGAAAAGTCTCTAAAGGTGTTAATGACTTGAATAGTAGCGTCTTAGGGTAATCAGGCCTAAAATGTCCACTTTACTTATTCGTGGTTGCAGTGGGAGGATTATGTTAATGGGAAGTATCCTCATTACCGGTGTACTTTTTTAAACACATGTTGAATCACCATTTTACCATTTATTTTTATATTTTTCATTAAATAAGTTGACAAATTACAAAAACCATTATATTTTAAACTAGCCATTATGTTTTCAAAAGTATGTATGTTTTATTTTATCTATCGTATATTGTTTTACAGTAATACGATGATCATGGATGTATGCAATTACCAATAAAATTGCAAATATGCTAACACTGATCTGATGCATCAATTTCTTTTTCGATTTAAAATGACCAAATAAAATAGTTAACTGCCTATCCATTACATCCCGCCACCCCCCTCCCTCCCCCCGATGAAATTTCCGCCAGCCGCATTGTGCGGATCCACTGCTAGTAATCCAAAATATTTTGATCTAAAAATAATAAGTTATGATGCAAAATGTTATGATTCAAAATATTATGATCCAAAAAATAATAAATAACAAATGTTATGAGACAAATATTTTATTGTTTGAAAAATATTATGATCTTAAATTATATAATCCAAAATCATATGATTCAAAATGTTATAAGATGATATGATGCAAAAATTGATGGAAAATAGACAGACAAATAAACTTAAAACTCTTAAGTTCACATGCAACCTAAGGATCTATGTTTTCTCTAATTGAATCTATAACTTAGAACCTAAAGTCATATACACATACCTTTTGTTGATCTCTTGGAAGCAAGCACCACAATGTCGTGCCTCTAATGGCTCACACCCAAAATACTAGCAAACAGGAGAACCAGAGAGGAGAGGGAAGCCTCAAGAATGGCGCAGGTTTATGGGGTCCTAAGACTCCCTATTTATAGCCCCAGAATGATAAGTGATAAGGCTTATACACTGCCTTATTTGAATTCTGATATGATAAGCCTTTTATCATATAATTCAAACTCCTTATTATTGCCATATATAACCAATGTATCCATATATGTATTTTCGAATTCTATAAGGGTAATAACCCTTATTTTCGTCCACCATATACATACCATAATTGTCTATTGCTCAACTATTGAACAATTACAATTCAGTCCCTGTACTTTTAATTAATACAATTAATCCCAAAATTAATTCTAATTAATTTTTGATTAATCATTAATTAAATATTACTATTTCTAATTAATATATTATCCTCATAATATATTAATAAATTAATCTCTCTCTATATAATTCATCCTGTCCAATTGCTAGGTTTGGGGTAACCCAAAACGACTGTGCTGCTATCAATTCAAGTACATATATCTATTATAGTTATGGCTTAGACACCTAATCCAACATTCTCCCATTTGGATAAGTCTATAACTATAATTCTCAGTACAACTTCTAAATCGATCAGCAAATTGTAGCTTCCAAAAGCCGCTGCGGAACTCTGACCCAGTCAGTGGCATGTCCTAGATAAGTGATCATATGATCCTCCGTTCTACAAGATATCATTCGGACATGAGACATGTATTAGAATCAATCTCAATGTCCAAGACTTTGTTTCACGATTTCTGATTTGTGATGATATAAGACTTCTAATTGAACACATCAATTCAGTCCTGGCTGGGTCTAGCACTATAAGTCAACACTAAATCACCGAGGGGCCCAAAGATATCGCTTTTCCCGTTAGGGAAAAAGGAACGAATAAACTTTGACTAATATGCTTGTATCCTTTACTCATCAAATCGCGCACAACAATACGTTTTATAACATCGAGTTACCGATGCGTTTACGTATTATCAATATACAACCGACTTGTAAATTACAACTCATATGCCTCCATTTCAAGACCATAAGATATTATCGTCTCAGAATTACTCGTGATATAATCCATGAAGTAATTCTGTAAGTCCCAAAAATCTTAGATCTATCAAGGTATCAAATCAATCACTCAAAAGTGTGGAATCCAATTGAGAAACGAATCCAAAACAATTAAGAACACGAGAATTAATCTTCAATGCACACTTTGATTTAACAAAAGTCGGGTACATAAGATTCCTTGATCGATGAACTCTAAATCTCTATTCTCGCTATGCACCCAAATCGATCGACATTGACATAGGACAAACAAATGACTATTTATACCTAACCTATGACCTAAGCCCATACGGATGCAAGCCCACCGAGAACTTGAGCCCAAACCCATCGAAATCCCTTGGATTTCGGTCAAGACACAACCAAGAACACAAGGTTTTCGGTCCTTGACTGAAAACACATTTTTGCCCATCTAAGCTCGAATTTAACCCATTTGAATGAAAAACTTAAACAACTAAACTAGTCCTAACAAATTCCCTCAGCATGGGTTTGTCCAATACTCAAATCCCTATTTCTAAGTACTCATTAACGTTGCAACAACACTATTGCTATGTCTAACTCGTTAGACAGTCTACAATTTAATTCATGTCAGTCTTAATTCACTACTTACTTCCGAAAGTATGAACGACTGTGGACCTTTGAATAATCATATTATTCGGGAAGTAAAACATACAAAATGAAACACCAAGATAAACAATTGACAGAAGGCAGTAAACAATACTCATAAATAATTATCTATTATTTTATCACCAAAAGTCAATTACATTTATTTTGTTATAAGTTTCAAAATAACTATCTAACCACTAAAACTAATATCATCTCTCAGACCAATGCTCCTAGCATGCTGACTGTGCTTAACCCTACTCAGAGCCTTCGTCAAAGGACCTGCAGGATACCCTCTTCACGATGAGGTGACCTTCTTCTACTCTATGTCTGATGTAATGGTACTAATATCATCTCTCAGACCAATGCTCTTTCATTATCACAGAACAGTTCCATTGGCTCCTGAATACTCGAGACTATTCCGAGGTCACTGATGAAATTCTTTAGCCAAACTGATTCCTTTGATGCTTCGCTTGAAGCTATGTATTTCGATTTACAAGTTGAATCAGCCACCGTTTCTTGTTTGGAACTTTTCCATGTAACCGATCCACTGTGTAACAGAATCACCCAGCCCGACTGAGACCGAAAATTGTCTCTATCTGTCTGGAAGCTGGCATCACTGTATATCCATTTACTCTCAATGTATCACTGCCACCAAGGACTAGAAGCGTGTCTTTCTGACAACGCCTAGTGATATTACATATTTTAGTCGTTGTTGAGCCCTATTCTTAGTGAAATTATATCATATATATCGTGGTATTCTCACTTTTCGTGCCGGTACTTGTTTGGAAGGAAATAATGAAAACAGGGACCAAAAGCGTGCAAATTGGAGGAAGTTTGGAGAAGAAGACAAAATCAGGAAAATACGTACGCGCGCTGCAGAAATCCTCAATGCGCGACGCGGGTTTGAGGCGGTGGAACAAATTCAAATGTCGATTAAACGGGAAGAGATCACTATGCACGCCGCGGAAACCATAAATGCGCGGCGCGGCTGCAGGAATTTTGCAACTATAAATAGAGGCTTTTTCAGCCGAAAACCCTAGCAAAGACCTGGTGTAAAATCGACCTCAAGGCTCTTTGACTCCGAGATTTAGCTTCAGCAACTTCATATTTGGTATTTCATGTTTTTATAATTTATTTTCATTTAGTTAGATAGTTAGCAATCATTGGCTAGTATCTTTGGGAGTGACAACCACTGATATTTGGCTTTAGTTTATGTTTTTGAATCTTTTGTTACTGTATTAGAACTGTGGAACTGAGTTTGGTTTATAATAATCATTTGGTTACAAGTAATTGTTGGTTGTTCGGTGTTTTATGCTTGTTATTGGATTGTGCATGTTTGGATGTGTGTATGACCTTGTTTGGATTGATTTCCCTTGCTGATTTCAGTGACCAACTAAGGTTAGCTTCTTAGGTTTGAACTTAGCCAGTGACTGTTCATTTGGACTTGTAGTTATTGGTTTGGTTTATGCCTTATTTGTGTTTGATGATTGAATGCCTTTGCTTGCTTCTGAATTAGAGATGTACTTCTGATTTCAGTAAGTGACTAGGTTTGGTTGAAGCTGTCACACCCCCAAACCGTATTGGCGGAATAGTTCAAGGGTGGATGACTTCACGAACAATATCATAACAAAGTTGAATAATAGTGATTTCCAAGCACACAACCATCATTAACCGATTGCAAATGTTACAAAGTTTAATTGTTTCATGTGTCAAATACAATTGAAATGATATCAAAAATAAACAAAAACGACGTCGTAACGTCTCTTCTTGTAGCGCCTGAATTTACCTTAACAATTTCCTGAGAATACAAGTAGTTGAAAAAGTGTCAACAATTAAGTTGGTGAGTTCATAAGATTTTGCGTAAGAAATATCATTTGTTTGTAAGCAATAGTGTTGAAAACCAAGAAAATCCAGTATTTTCTCATAAAATGTCCAAGTCTTTAAATCCCAAAGACTAAAATGTAATATGTAACTATAGTGTGAAATTCCTTAGAAATGTATTTTCCATGTAAACAATTTATAAAAATAATAAGTTGATTATTTTCCCATGTGAGATACCCTATAACCATACTGTGACTAGTTGGCCTGGTGCGACGTTCTTCAGGCGTCGGAATGTTAGACATTTGGACACCTCAGACCTGCCGGTCAAGCTGTAGCTAGCAGCTCAGGTGCGGGGTTGTCAAGCCTCGTATAGATCTATACTCAAAAATCGCGCTCTCTTACCGAGACTCTGGTTATAAAAGTTCAGGACTTATAGTAGGTACTTATAAAAGTACTGTGAAGATTCATCTCACAAAAATGTATGTATTCCAATCAACTTGTTTACGTACGATTTGTATATAAAACTCTTGTAATCGTCCATTATCAATTTTCCCATGATAATATAGTATTGTTTAATAATTATATAATTTTATATAATTATTTTTGTCATGTTCAAACGTCATAATAACATTGTGTTCATAAACTATTCCAATAATAGTCTATTTTTAGTATTGCGTCGTAATAATCATATTTTTGTGAATAATAACGAAGTAACTTATTCAAATGATTATAAATATCATCTTTTGAGATATCTCTCACAAAAATGGTGTAATAATTTGATTATAACCATTTTTGCTAGAAAATAGTGCTTTTATTTATAAAAACGTAGTTTTTACTAGTTTTCGTTTTTATAACGTTTTTATCCAAGATCTAGTATTTTTGTACACTTGATTTGTAGTTTTGAAATTTTTACACAACTTAATATGCCAAAGTGTTCATAATACATGGATCTATTCATATTTTGTGCCAAGTTCATATTTATAACATTTTTGTCCAAGAACTAACATTTTACACACTTTATTTATAATTTAGAGACTTTTACACTTAACATTATATATCATTATGAGCATCTTTCAAAGAGTTATCCATATTTCATGTCAAAAGCATTTTTACACAAATATTAACTTTATAAACTTGTGTAAATCAACATATATAACATTTAAACATATATAAACTTGAATAAAACAACATTTATAGTAAAAGAACTTGTATTCTCCCCCAAAAAGGTTTGAAAAGATGAAAATGAGGGGTATGAACTCACCTTGAGTGGTTGATCTTAAGGTTTCTTGGTAGAAGATTGAAGAATTTGGTTCTAGGACCCGGAGGACTCTTGGACAAAGCTATTATCCAATGGATTTTCGTGAGTATGTGTGTGTAAAAGAGTAAATGAAGGTATTTAGAACTTAAATCACTAGATGATCATAACTTACCAAGAAGGCTTGAAAGATCCTTGAAGATGATGAAGATTTGAGCTCAAAGACCTTTGGACCAAGCTATTATCCAATGGATTTTGATGGATGTTAGTGTGTGTAAAAGGTGTAAAACTTGTGTTATGTTGTTTAGAATCAAAAGATGAAGGAAGCTTACCACTTGGACTTGTGAAATGAACTTGGAAATGAGGCTTGAAGGTGATGATGGTGGTGGCGGGTTTGAGCCGAAAGCAAGAGAGGGTGGTGGGGGTGATCGGATTCTAGAGAGAAAAAGAGGAGAGTGTTGAGTGTTTTTGCTCCAAATGAGATGTAATATTGTTTAAATCAAAGTTTGGATTTTGTTGCATTAGTTTATTCCTAGCCCACATCCTTACCTAGATTTGAAATAGTAATACTAAGATTGTGGTTTGATGGCTTAGCTCATGGGGGCTGCCGATGGGGAGGGGTAGGGGGGTGGGGTGGGGTTGGTTTTTATAAAAAAATAACAATGTACTTATAAAAATGAGTGATTTTTATAAAATAGTATGACGTTTTAGTGAATTTTTATGAGATTTTGACGAAACGAAGTTCTAAATAATTATTTTGTATAAAAACATTGCCAAACATTTATTTTGATTGAAATATAATTCGTTGGGTGTCGAAATACGCGTTTAGGCGCAGTATTCTTCCGTTTTCACGATTTTTGACGTTTTACCGGAAATTGCATTTAGCTTTGAAATTAAATACTAGATATTATTACGTTACTTATCATATGAATTTTTATTTCATATTTGATGTTTAAGGCACCACATTTTGTATTTTGAGTCCAAACCCTGTGTACATTTATCCGTTCACAGCGATTTAATCGTTATAACTTTTACATACGAACTCCGTTTTCGACGTTCTATATATTCACAGGTTCGTATTTACGAGTAGATCGTTTTATGAATATTATTATTCTCAAAATAATAATTGTACGATTATCGAATTTTTACGCTACAGTAGTTTGCTGTCCGTATTTTCGACTTTTAACCGATAATTGTTTTGATTTAGCATACGTAATACTATAATATCAATAATTCATCGCAAAAGTTATGGAAAATAACTTTTCAATATATAGATTGACGTACGTTTCGTTTGACTACAGTTGACTTTTGTTGACCAAAATTTACAGTTGTCACAGAAGCTTAGCTTAGTCTATGCTTGTTTGGGATTGTTTTGATTTAAGTTTTCTGGAAGTAGTAGTCAAAAGCTTAGGAACTAGGTCATCTGACTGTAGCGTGACACTGCAGTTGGTTATCTGTCACCTGTCTTGACCATGTAACTCCTGCGGATCGACCCTGACTACCACTGTGCTAGTGTGTGTGTTAGGTATTTCTCTTATTTTTGACCGCACAACGACCTAGGCATTTCAAAATTTGGCACCGTTTCCGGGGAGTTGTGAGCTTAAGATTAGGTGATTTGTAGGAACTTTAGTTTCTGAGTTTTCATTTGGATTAGTATTTTGCTTTTTGATTTTTCGGGCGTGTTGCATTAGTGCATGCGTACCCGCAGGGGTGAGCAAGTAACCCCTTTGCGTTTTGACCCTGAGATTGAGCGAACTGAGTGCAAAAATCCTTGCACGTAGGCGTTCCAATATCATGAGTTTTAGTAACATCAGTAGTAGTCTAGAGCATGTTGCCCAGGAACTCTCGGGTGAGGCAATGGGGATGTCTTTTATTCCCCCGGTTTCAGAGTTTCATTTCGGGAGCACGAGTGCTTCTTGTGGTGCAGTTTCAGCCCCTGCACCTATACCATCATGCACTCCGCCATCGATTCCACCATTTCCACCTGTATCGCAACCACAATCCACAAACCCATTTACCTCTGCCATGTCTTGGGGAGCGCCGACCTGTGATGGCACCCCAGTCTCTAGACAACAGACACCCATTTCGCAACCACTTTCACAACCACAACCAGTACTATTTAAACCTCAAACCACATTCCAACCTACACAACCGCAACAATACCAGCAACCTCCTCAACAACAGTACCAATATCAAGAGACAGAGGAGAGATATGATGAGGAAGATGAAGGATGGGTTCCACCAGCAGCACAGCAACCATGGAACCGAGGTCGAGGACCTCCAAGAAGAGTACAGCAACATCTACCACTACAAGGTCAGCAGGGATATAACGATCATCACTTTTACGATAATCCTGCTCAACCTTTATATTTTGCACAACCGAGGAGGCAATTGGTTGCATCACATTTCCAGCCACGAGAATATGATGACTCATCGCCTATTTTCATTCCTGAAAATGTTGAATCACAAGTAGAAATTAGGCCTCAGTTGTTAGGAATATTACCGGAATTTAGGGGATACGGACATGATGACCCATACAATCACTTGTATGAGTTTATAGCTATTGCCAATGCTAACACCCCTAGGAACACTAATTGGAATATCTTTAGGCTTAGGTTATTCCCATTCACTCTTAAAGATAAAGCTAAATATTGGTTTACGTCTTTACCATCAAATAGCATCACTACATGGGACCAGCTCAAGGCCAAGTTCTTACAAGAGTTCTATCCGGCAAGCAAGACCACCGAAATCAGAAGGGCCATTCAGGATTTCCAGCAGAAGCCGGGAGAAGCTTTTCATGAAGCATGGGATAAGTTAAAAAAGCTGATGAGGTCATGCCCTCATCACGACATTCCAAAATGGCAACTGGTCAAGTTGTTTTTCGAAGGAGCAAGTGAGACAAACCAAGCTATGATCAACGCGTCATCTAGTGGCACTATTATGATGCAAGACCCAGAAGAGGCTTGGCAGTTTTTGGAACAACTAAGCAATGGCTCCAAAGCAAATTTTTCCACCAGAAAGACGGTAGGCACAGCTGCAACAGTGGGAGCTGATGCTGATTGGAAAAAGGAGGTAAAGAAGGAGATAAGTGAACTCAATAAGAAGTTTGACAGGCTTATGTCTACGCTGCAGAATGGACCTCAGAGTCAACCACAAGGAGGTCAAGGAGGACCAAAAACTCAGGAAGCGAATCAAGTTTATGGCCAGGTTCAAGGTCAGTATAACAATGGACGACTCTACAGACCATATAACCAAGGGCAGCAGAACTTCAGTAACCAGAGACAGAATAACTACCAAGGCCAATCATCTAATCAACCTAGGCCATACCAGCCCGCAAACAATAATGGAAATACGAGTGGGAGTGGTAGCAATGTAACAACCTAAAATTTTAGTATATGGAAATTCGACCCAAAGATAAGTCCAAATGGAAAGTAAGAAGTAAAGGAATAATTCATAAGTAATTATTCATAGTTCGAGCCAAAGGGTATTTTGGTAATTTTCAATTACTATTATAAAATGAAAATAATCATATTTTCATTAAGGATGAAGTGTATGAACTATATTATAGTTATAAGTACGAAGTATGAATATTGAAAAGGTAAAAGTGAGTGAAAAGTGCAAAATGACCAAAAAGGGCATTTTTGTCATTTTGAAATATTTAACCTCATAACTAGATTTTTATGTGTTAGAATGTTTTTAATGTGTAAAACAAGTTTATAAGTGGGGCAAAACTATAAAACTTAGAAGTTTCAAGAATTTAAGTAAGTTTTGTACCTTAGGTGAAAAATATGAAAATAGAGGGACCAAAGGGTCATTTCTTGGAACTAAGGGAGTATAAAAAAATGGGAACACTCCCATTTCATTCACTGGAACGTGAATGCAGCGGGAAGAGAGGGAGAGAAGACGATTCTTGAAGTTCTTGAAGATTTTAAGTGGAATTTGAAGAATTAAGTTCACTAGTAGTGATTTCCAAGCATTCCAAGGTAAGAAATCATCTTTTTCAAGCTATGTAACCTATCTTTCGTTGGCTAGATGTTGGAGTCCGAAATTTAATTGTTGGATGAGGCTAATCCTATGTTTCCATCCTTTAGTTCATGTTTTAATCAACTATGATGCACAATCCAACACATGGATGATGTTGAATCATTGTTTTGACTCTTAGCTCAAGAACCCTAGAAATTTCATTTGGGGGTTTCATGGTCGAATATCATATGTTGGAGGAGGAGTAATTCCTGTGATTCCAAGTAGTTAGATGATGTTCTAGTCACCTTATGATCACTATCCAACATATGGATAGGTTGGAATCATGATTTGATGAGTTTGATTCTCATGAACCCTAGAATTTGGGGTTTATGATCAAAGTGTTAATTTGACATAAATAGTAGGTTAGAAAGAGTCATAAATGATGTATATGTATGAAGAAACCATTGGAAGTGGTTTCCTAAAAATTCCAATTAATAAAATGGAAGTTTGAGTAAAAACTGAAATTTGAAGGGTGGAATGGAATTGGTGATTCCATGAATGAAACCCATGGAAATGGTTAGTAAAAATCATGAATTTGTAATTAACAAAGTATGTTTTGGGTTGTAAAAACCTTAAATTAAGTCATCCATTGGTTATATAAGTGTATGGATAGAAAATGAACAAAACTAGACTTTAAAATTTGAGTTGATGTGCATATGAGCTTCCTTAGAGCTCTTGTGACATCCTATGGTCTTAACCATTAAGTCATGAACTAAATAAGACTTAATGGGATTAAAAATATGTTCTTAACATGTTAGAAGGTTAATAGAACCTATTGGTAAAGTTTTGTTAAGTTTGGAAACAAATGGAACCAAGAAATAGACTAAAACTGCAAAAAACGAACAAAAACTGGGAGCTGAAAATGGGACTGCAGGATTCTACACGACCCGTGTGAATCTGGCACGACCCCGTGTGAAATGAGGCAGTAGGTTGGACATCTTGGAAGCCTTACACGACCCTGTGTGATTCTTACACGACCCGTGTGACCTGGACTCTTATAATTCACTTCCATTATGACCCTAATTGAGTAGTTTGATCCCCTAACCTTTAGTATATGTTTAATATAGTGTGAAAACATAAAAATGAGTATAGTAGGACTTGGGTTAAGTGGTCTTTACATGTTGTTAAGACCTAAATTTTTTAATAAAATGTTAATGAACTTCTTAGGTAATTAAGGAGTAAAGTTCATGGAATGGAAGGGACCTATGCAGTTAATCTCGCGCTATAGCGTTGCTATAGCGTCGCTATAGCGCTTAGCGGTCCTTAACCGAGATAACATTTCACTTAGCGGTACAAAATCGCGGCTCCGCTATTAGCGGCGATAATCTCCGCTATTTTACGCGATTTAACCAACCGCTATACCAGTTTTTGCACACTATTTTAAATTTTTAATACTGTTGACTTAACCCATCTAACCAAGAGTTAACTTGGTCCTAAAAGGTTTCAGTGATTTGCTCCAACCCCCGGTAACACCTATTTATAACTAGACATATGTCTCTTTGGTCTTTCTTTCAGCCGATGTGGGATAAGTTTAAGAGGCATATTGTATATTGCTTGAATACCACCACATTCCATCTTCTTCGACTACAACTACGCTTCTTTTTCTTCTCCGACTGTCGAGTTTCGTTTTTAGTTCAAGCTTTCCGACTATATCTGTTTGCGATTGAATGACTTGACTTGCGATTGCATATTATAGCTTTGCGATTGAATCACTTGACTTCCGATTGCATTTTATGCAAAGGTTGTGATGATTTCTATATGATTGAATGATGTTTATAATCGAGACCAACATGTAATGAAATGATAAATGAAATATGAACTAAATGAAAGAAATGAGAAAGACGTCCGGACAAGGATCTCACCCTCATGAGGGGAGGTCAAAAGACACTACTGGGAAGGTACCTCCCGTCGCGAAGTAGTTGTCTCAGCACGCCCTTATGGATAGATTTGTTCTATTCCATGAAAGGAAGAAAACTAGCACGCGCTCACGGATAGATTCGTTCTATTCCGGGGAGGGAAGATACGGGGAAACCCGTATGAAACCAAATAATAATAAATGAACCATGAATTACAGTTGGTCTATGTTCTGATAAGAAAGGGTTTATTTTATGTTTTCGCATGATAAAGTGAAAAACCTAATGTTTTTATGATGAAGTAATGACTTATGTTAATGATTATAGCAATGAACTTTGGTTTTATTGTTTTGACATAACAGTGGAGTTTGCAGGTTTTGAAAAGAAGAGAAAGGTTTTTAATTATTTGTTAATAGCTAATGATATTCAAATTGATTTAAACTCATTGAGTCTAAAACCTATGTATCTCACGAGGCATTTTGTCTTACGTATTGTTTGTTTTAAAATGCTATGTACTCAGGAACAGGATGCGGGTTAGCAGATGATAGAAGGAAAAGACTTAGAAGATGTCATGTGGAATGTAGATAGAAAAGAGGATCAGAAGATAGAGTTATCCCAAGTACGGTATAGTTATATCATGTAAACGAGAGATATCACGATTATGGTTTAGAATTCCCTTGTAGTTGTATATTAAAGTTGTGTTATGTCCCGTATTATTTTTGGGTTGTTTTGTTGAGTCGAGTTAGTATGGAATTGTCCATATTGCCTAAAGGTCATGCCGAAATTTCGGTAGAAATGTTAGTTTAATACGGGACATAGCATTAAGGTGTTTTTAAGGCTTACTATGGTTGTTTGATATGAGTCTGTAACCCCCAAAGTTGTTAATTACTTTTAGACTTATTGTTTTATTGGGACCATATGTTTCAAATGATGATTTAAAAACTAAAAGAAAAGTTTTTGAAAGAACGAAATTTTTATTTATAGTGTTTTATAAATTATTACACCAATTCAGGCGTATGAAAGATGGGGTGTTACAAGCAGCAACAACAATAGGGGGCCCAACATGAAGGGTTTTATGGAAATCAATGAACTAATAACCCTAAGTTCACATGCAACCTATGAGGATCTATGTTTTCTACTATTGAACATATAAATATTTCCTAAAAGGCCACAAGAAAAATTATTAAAGAATAAAATCAAAAAACTAACCTTTTAGTTGTTTCTTGCAAGCTAAGCAACGCAAGTGCCTTGCCTCAAATGAAGTCACACTCAAAACTAGGGTTTTCGAAAGTTCTAGAGAGAGGGAAGAGTGGAAAAAGTCGTGGCTTTTATGGTGCCTAGGGGTCTCTATTTATAGTTTCCAAGTGGCCACCAGATAAGCCTTTAGAGATAAACCTTTTTGAATTCAAATAAGATAAACCTTTATCTATCAATTCAAATCTATTTATCCTAACATATAATAATCGAAATTATGGATAATCCCTAAATAATTTTGTTGGCCACTTAAACTACTATAATTGTTACTTACTCAACTATTGAATAATTACAATTCAGCCCCTACACCTTTAATTAATCAAATTAATCACCAAATTAATTCCAATTAATTCCAGATTAATTTCTAATTAATTAATATAGTTTCTAATTAATATATTATCTCCATAATATATTAATAAACTATTTATTTTATTTTTATTGATTTATTAATCATATAATAAATCAATCTTTCTCTCTCCTGGATTTTCTGCTAAACCTCTAGCCATGAGGGCAACCCAAATAGACTTTGCTACTATCAATTAGGTAAATACAAATTATTAGTCATGGCTTAGACACCTAATCCAACAGTCTCCCACTTGGATAAGTCTATGACTATAATTACTAATTTATCCTCTAATTGATCAGCAAACTGTAACTTCCTAGAAACTGCTGCCGAACTCTGACCGAGTCAGTTCTGTCCATAGATAAGTGATCATATGATCCTTCGTCTAACAAGATATTTTCAGACACGAGACATGGATTGAGATCAATCTCTGTCCGATACTCTGTTTCCCGATTTCCGATTCTGCTTATGACTTTAGAACTTTTAATTGAACACATCAATTTAGTCCAGGCTGGCCAGCACTTTAGTCAACTTCAAAATCATCGAGAGGCCTACAGATATCTGTTTTCCATCAGGGTCAAGGAACGAATAAGCTTCGACTCACATGCTTATATCTTTTACAAGTCACATTATTCATAACAACACGTTTTATAACATCGAGTTACCGATACATTTTCGTATTATCAATGAACAACTGCCTTGTAAATTATAATTCATATCTCTCTACTTCAAGATCATAAGATATTATCGTCTCAACATTGCTTGTGATATAATCCATGAAGCAATCTATTGAGCGTGGGTTTATCCAATACTCAAATCTCTATTTCTAAGTACTCATGAATGTTGTAGCAATCCTATTGCTATGTCTAACTCCTTAGACAGTCTACAAACCAATTCATGACAGTCTTGATTCGATACTTACTTCCCAAAGTATGAACGACCGTGGACCTTTCTGAATAATTAAATTATTCGGGAAGTAAAACATGCGAAATCGAAACATAAAGATCTGACTGGCAGCTACTCCTGCTTATTACCAAGTCTCCACAAGGTAATCACCAAGTCGGATATTGTCATAAACTATTATCGGTTTCAAGATTTCTTTTAAACTTTCAATTCTAATTTTATAGCTATGGCTTTATGAATCTTACACTCTTTCTATGTATCCAAAATATCTTATACTTATACACTTTATTGCAGATGATCCAATCGGATGCTCATCCGATAACATCTCAATATGTTATCCTGTCAATTTCTCTCCTAACTCCATCCTGGTAATGTGTACTGTGACTTCCTATGGTTCTGGGGTCTTTAGTCTACTTGACTGCACCCAAAGACTATTTCGAGGTGTTATGATGTGTCGGTGATCCACACGCGCTCCATCAGAATACCAACGAGATTCTTTAACCATGAAGTCCTTTAACATCATGTACTGACATTAATAATTACCACTTTGGAAAATCTTTCAAATTAACCCTATCACTTTCACCCCAATCATTTCCCAATGAATTCTCACTTGAGTTCAAACAATCCATCCAGTATTCTCAGCCAGAAAATGTCCTAAATCCAACTTACTATGCCCTAAGCATCAAGTCATCAAGACATGTTCATGACATTATGATCGATCCAAGAAACTTGTGGAACCCGATCCAATCTTATTCCAAACCCTTTCGGAATCCAAAGATTATTTATAATCCTTGTGTCATGATTTTCGAAAAACTATTTCCTTTTGGAGACTCTTCTCATGCATCTTGAATCTTATCAAGATCATGCTTTCAATGGCTAGGTCTATGCTGGAAATTTCATCTATCCAATAGATGACTGTGAATTCCGTGAGTATGTTGCAACCTTCTTTATTTCTTTCATGCCAAGTCATCACACTTTGCAATGATAACAAACCCTTTCATGGGTTTATGCATCTTGAATCTCATCAAGATCATCTTGGCAGAGTCTGGATCTGTCTTATAGACGTTTACAACCACCTGAGTATGCCGTATTTCTATTAAGTCTTTCATAGCGATCCGTCTCTTAACACCAAGTCATTACACTTTGTAATGAAAAGAGACATTACCTAGAAACAGTATGTAACCCCCATATGGAGATAGTAGATAACAGCGACACTCCCACTGGCTTTGACACGATTATGGACTATTCACAAAATCCAGGACTTTTGGCACATTTTGAGATTCCAAACCTTCTGACATCTTAATGGAAATCTTTAAGCCCTTTCTCAAAAATCTAATCCTTTGGCATATTTTTTAGAATCTGAATATCCTATCTTGCGAGATGCCCGTGGGGTAATCCCGGGCTCATGTACCTTTGTACTGGGACACTCTTTGTGAGCCCGAATTAGTGTGCCGGTGATCCACACGCGCTCCACTAACGATTCACAATATGCCATGCAGTTTCCTTTCGGATTTCATCTTCTATTGAGAGTGCTGTTCCCGGAATCAATTACTTGACTCTGAGTATCGTCTCACTCAACCAGATGTTCTGAAGGTATGTGTCTATCCATGTCGCTTTCTTTTGACGATTCAGTTACTCCCACTGGTTTTTAGACCAGGTGTAAAAATCAATCAATCACATAGACCGTGTCTCGCCCTAAGGTTCTCTTGTTTGACAGCAACCGGGCTCACCAATGCTTCCAAGTAGTCGGATTGTAAATCCGCACCAACTATAGTGTTTTACCACCAATCGGTATGTCACCCCGATCATAACTACTTATGATGGTGATCAATACTACTGGTCAACAGGAGATTATGTCAGTTGTAAAACAGAAATCTGATTTCTGCTCCAAGCCTAGTGATGACTAAAGGTTCTTTCATTTGGCTAATCCTAAACTCATTCAAGACTGTCCCAACTCCCACTGTTTCCTTAGATCATGAGGTCTTTCTGAAAGAGCTCTTATTTTACAGTTATAGTGGGATAGCCAATGAAATGACAATGCTGATCATGTTCAGGCTAGTCATGAGGTTCGGATGAACACTACAAGACCCTGGACTTCCTATGTATAAGTGGGATAATCCCAGCTTTACATTTCAGACAGTGTCTGCAAGACCTACTTAGTCTAGGATGTGGTCGGAATATGGTTTATATGGACTGACTGGTATAGTATTCAACTTATTGGAAACTAATGTATCTCATACATCGAGGATCGAACTGTTTCGACCAATGCTCCATTATCTTCCCTAAGACACACTATAACTATTAATGTTCTTGGAAGAGAATGAACTGTGAAACTTTTTTATGTTATCGCTCAGGTTCTGTGGAACTTGTACTTCCTTTGAAGTCCTTGAACTGTTCAAGGTTTCAATTCAATCACTTATCCCGATAAGCGAAGTCATATTCGTCATACTGAATGATAAATATCGTGAAGTACAAATAATTGTGTTCTATATCAAGATTCGAGCAATACACAGCAACAGGTGTGTCCGTTGCTCTTAATCTCAATGTCTTTTACATATCTATATAAACTTATGACTTTGTTTGCTTTGTTCAAGACTTGCAATCTTCAGTTGACTCTAAGTCAACTGATTCCAAAATCCTATCATCTGGATCTTTGGGTGATTCATTTCTTGCCACATATGCTTTATAAAGAACTTAATCATCATCTGACTCTAAGTCAGATGATTCCAAAGTCCTGTCCAACTTGACCTTTGGTTGATTCATTTCTTGACACATTAAGAACTCAATTCATCAAGTGGCTTTAAGTCAAATGATTCCAAAGTCCTGTCCAACTGGACCTTTGGTTGAATTGATTCTTATAACATTTGTATTAACAATCATAAATGACATAATTCTTGAATCCAAACATTTTGGATGCATCAACATTCAAGTTATTACTAATCATACATTTAACACATTCATATAACATTTCAAGGACAATTTCAGACAACATGTGTTAAAAGAAAATTGACAATTTTATTAAAAACAAAAAATCCTTGAACAATGTAATATATGATAGACAATGTCAAAATGCATCTAAAGGCTAATAACAATACTTTAATATCTATCTAAACTTCAAAACTGCACGAGCTGGAGATCCAATCCAAATGTGCTCCTATGCGCCAGAGTCCAGTGCCTTATTGATTCCCTGCATACAAACCAAAATGTGACTATCACATTATGTATCAAGAAATCTTGGAACAGGAGTTTTGAGGTTTTTAGATATACCTGAGCTTTCAAAAGATTTGGAGCGTCTTCCAATCTTTCCATGACTGTATCCGATTTAGTGGATTCCCAGTTTGAGACATGTCCAGACGATCTCGACCGTTTCTTGTTACGTCTCTTCACTGGACTTAATCCAGAAGTAGCTGAGCCATTGGAGCTATGCTTGTCCAAGAGTGACTCATATAAAGTCAATAGTGGACGCATTTCCATGAGGGTCCTTTTCTGGTCTTCCTTTCTATACGTTTGAATGAACAGATCGTACTTGCTAGTCAACGAGGCGAGTAAAAAGTTAACACTCATCTCCTGACTTATGGAATAACCAAGTTTGTACAATTTGACTATGTATTGTTCAATCTGAAGAACATGCGAATTGATGTTACTTCCTTCTTTTAGCTTACACTCTGCAAGTATTTTGAAGATCCTAGCTTATTCCTCTTCAACTGGTTTTTAGAACCTTTCCTCAACCAGTTGCATTAACTCATATGGCCCCAAGGATTCAAAATCCTTACGGAACTCGGGGTCAATGGTCAATAGCATGAGGCCACGAATCTTTTCGGAATCATCAACTAAGAAGTTATGCTTATCATAAGAACTTTTTATGATGACTTGTTCCGGTGGGACCGGGATCGGATACTCAGTGAGATGTAGCTTGCCAGCAACGACGAGAACCCGTCTCCAATTGCGAAGCCGTTCCTTACAGTTGAGGCCAGTCAGCCTTTCCATATTTGGCAGGTGCACTCTGATGCTTTCAGAAATGGGTGGAGGAGGAGAAGGGGGAGAATTGACACTTGACATCTATAAAAGAAACAGAATTTATTAGTTTAATTGATCATTTTAAATAATTACCCAATATGTTATTTAATAAGGCTAGGATCCAAAATACCCCAACTATGGTGTGAAGAGGGATGCCGTAATCACAACATATTGGTCATTAAGGTAGATAAACACTTATCAATTTCATCTTATGAAATTCCTAGATCTGTTGAGATTCATTGAACATTTCAATGGCATGTTTAATCTCGGATGTGCTCCACTGTTTGTGACTGGGATGCCGAGGATCACAAACTGGATGTGAATGACCATGCAAAATTAGCTTGGTACTCTCGGGTTAATTATCATCTCTAATTGATGTACCGGTAAACCACACACGCTCCATCAACAATGATAACACCCGGGAAACCCATTGCAACTCTTTATGAACCCCTATTGGTGTGCCGGTAAACCACACACGCTCCACCAATATTTCATAAGGTGCAATGTGCAATTTCATGGATTAGCACCAATTCACATTTTTCCTAAAGTAACTAGATTTGGGTTTTATTAAGCTGTTCCAGTACTTTAAATAATATCATTATACTTTTAATGAGATTAAGTTGGTCCTATCAAACCCGTTCGGCTAACGACCCACCACTGATCAGGCGAGCGACTAACGACCCACCACTTATACCCACTTTATAGATCAGCTTCGTGAATGAGGCCTACTATTGATTTGACTAACCATTAAATCTTATACATTTAATATTAACTTTTAATTATAATATATATAAGATGAATTTTAAACATTTTAAAATGTTTCTAGTTTATCTTTTAATTTATTGGAATTTAAACTATTAAATTTAAAATTAAATTAAACCTTTAATTTGATTTAATTAATCCTTTAATTAAACAATTAATTAAGTTAATTAAATCCAAATATTTTAGACTTTTAAAATATTCCTAGATTTATCCTTTAATTTTTCGAAATTTAAAACCTTTAAATTTAAAATTAAATTAAATCATTAATTATCTTTTAATTAAACAATTAATTAAATTTAGATAGGTATCACAAATTAATCAAATTAATTAAAACCTATCTTAAACCCCCTAATTTTCGAAATTAACAAATAATGGGTTTAAGGTTATCCATTTAAATAATTAAAGTTACCAAAAATATAAAGCCTTCTAAAACCTATTGTTAAACTCGCCAAACAAGGAGGGGAGGGGCTAGGGTTTTCAAAACCCTAACCCTAAATGGATTTCAGCCCCATTAGGGTTTAGAAGCTATAAACCCTAATTTTTAGGAAAACAATTATAGTAGTTCAAAAGAAAACAACCAAAAAGCTCTGATACCACTGAAGGGTTTTATGCAAATCAATGAACTAATAACCCTAAGTTCACATGCAACCTATAAGGATCTATGTTTTCTACTATTTAACATATAAATATTTCCTAAAAGGCCACAAGAAAAATTATTAAACAATAAAATCAAAAAACTAACCTTTTAGTTGTTTCTTGCAAGCTAAGCAACGCAAGTGCCTTGCCTCAAATGAAGTCACACTCAAAACTAGGGTTTTCGAAAGTTCTAGAGAGAGGGAAGAGTGGAAAAAGTCGTGGCTTTTATGGTGCCTAGGGGTCTCTATTTATAGTTTCCAAGTGGCCACCAGATAAGCCTTTAGAGATAAACCTTTTTGAATTCAAATAAGATAAACCTTTATCTATCAATTCAAATCTATTTATCCTAACATATAATAATCGAAATTATGGATAATCCCTCCATAATTTCGTTGGCCACTTAAACTACTATAATTGTTACTTACTCAACTATTGAATAATTACAATTCAGCCCCTGCACCTTTAATTAATCAAATTAATCACCAAATTAATTCCAATTAATTCCAGATTAATTTCTAATTAATTAATATAGTTTCTAATTAATATATTATCTCCGTAATATATTAATAAGCTATTTATTTTATTTCTATTGATTTATTAATCATATAATAAATCAATCTTTCTCTCTTCTGGATTTTCTGCTAAACCTCTAGCCATGAGGGTAACCCAAATGGACTTTGCTACTATCAAGTAGGTAAATACAAATTATTAGTCATGTCTTAGACACCTAATCCAACACAATACTGCTGTCAACAATGCCTAGGGACTCAAGAAGATTTGGTTGAAAAAATGTATGAAATGTTCAGCGCTACTCAGCAGCAGTCCCAAGCCAACGCAAAAGCTATCGCGAACATGGAAAGGCAAATTGGCCAAATGGCTGATGACCAACGAAAGAGAGACAATGGACAGCTTCCAAGTACCACAGAAGTTAATCCAACCCATGGTCAGCGGGCCGGGAAGGAACACGTCAATAATGTCGAGGCTGAATGGAGGAAAGTCACCTTGGAGGACTTACTAGAATCAGGAGTTGAGGCTGAGCCGGAGAAAGAAGAAAAAGTCCAGGAAGAGTTGGATATTAAAGAAGAAAGTAAGAGAGAAACAGGCGAAAAGGAAATTCCTGTTGAGGAGGGAACTCAACCAAAGGAGGACAAGGATGTCCAGGAGGAAAAGCAGTCAACAATAACAGGAATTCAACAAAGAAAAAAGGATAAGAAAGGGAAGAAGAAGCAGGAAGCACCCAAATCGACAGGACCATCAATGAATCAACCCTTGTGGGATGAACTTAAGGACACTCCTGAGGATAAGAGAATCCTTCAGGAGATGTGCGAGAAAAACAGAAAAAGTAAGATCCCCACACCGGACACTGTGAGGTTGACAATTAAAGCTAGTGAGGCACTGTTGGGAACACTGCCCAAGAAAGAAAAGGATCCTGGGTCACCATTAATCACTGCTACTGTAGGAGATGTGGTTATTCGGAACACCTTGCTGGATTTGGGAGCAAGTGTGAACGTGCTGCCGGGATACTTGTATGATAAGTACAAGAATGAAGAATTAGAGCCGGCAAAGACTGTGTTGTAATTGGCTGATCAGTCAACAAAAGTATCCCGCGGTAAGCTGACCAACGTCATAAAAGTTGGGGACTTCTTCTACCCTGTGGACTTTTTAGTCATGGAGTATGAAAGCTTGGAAGACGCGCCTGCGCTCATATTAGGACGTCCATTTTTAGCTACGGCTGGCGCTGTTATTGACTACAAGACAGGAGATCTGGACATATTCTTTAGGACACGAAAAAGAAGGCTGAATATGTTTGGAAGTCCTATATCTCCACCTCAAAGGTATGATGACAAGCAATTAAACAGAAGCATGCTAATGGAGCCTGGGATTAGGAACACAGGAAAAATATGGACGCGAACGGGAGAAGGAGGTAAAGAGGAGATTTTAAAGGAAACTAAGGAGCACTCGTTGTCCACCATTGACAAGGAGCAGCTACTAGACACGATGGAGATGTTGGAGGCAAGACACCAGCAGTATGAGAAAGAAGCAAGAGAAAGAGAAGCAAAAGTCTTCAAGCTCCTGGAATCGCAGCAACAATGGATTAGTGGAGTGAGTGATAGGATGACTCAACTCACATCTTTGATGTCAATGATGGCCCATAATTTCATGCCAGAGTTCAAGAAGATGTCATCAGGAGTTCAAGAAGAAGAATAGGAGTAGGTGTACTACGTCTGGCTGAAGACGTTAAACTTAGCGCTTGTTGGGAGGCAACCCATCGTGTCATAGGTTAGGTTCTGTATTTCTTAGGAGTAATTAGGAAAATTATATCATCGTCAATTGCAGGTAGTGGTCCAAGGCAAGTGTGGGGTTATTTTGAAGAAATTTGAATTTTTGGTAACCGCGTCGCGGTTTGCTCATATGCGCGCCGCAGGATCGTAAACCAACCCGATGCGCAGGGGTTGATTTGGGGACACGCGCATCGCGGGTTGTGCAATTGCACGCCGCGGGAATTGATCGGTCGGAATTCTTCGATATAAAGGTAAACCGCAACACTATTCACACATACCACGCCTCGGAGCTCTGATCATCGAAAATTTCTCGTGTTTTTTCTTGCTTATTTCATTCCTACTACCAAGGTACGTCATTCTAACTAGCTTTTATGTGTTTAAACTAGTAATTAGATAGTTAATTTGGTTGATTTCTCCAAAAACTTCAAAACTTAGAAATCGCCAATGCTGACTCATAGGGTGTTTATTTTGCCAAATAGAGACCCTAGATGAGTTAGTCGGCACTTAGGCTACCTTGTGGTGCATTTGGATTAGGTTTAAACAGGTTAAATCGTGAGATGGAGTTTGGATTTTGAAACAGCCGCTCGCCGCGCCGCGCCCTAGTTCTTGGGCCGCGGTGCGGTGCGGTGGGGAAGAAAAGGACCTAATTTGCAAAATTTTTGTGGCTATTTTCTTTTATGCAGATGTCGTTCAGATTAGATCACCAGTTCCTCCAGTTTCCTGAGGGGCCAGCCAGCTCCGTGGAGTATAGATCGAGGAGGGATGCACTGACAGGTCGCCGGGTTCTCGAGGCGACGATTATAGACATGGATATTCTCAGGGATGCGGGGCTCTGGGGGGAGATCGAGCCATTCCTCCACCGCACATGGACCCACAGAGATGCCTCATTCACATGCCGAGGCTGGGATAGGCCGATGGCCACCGAGGAGGATGTAGTCTACACCGAGCTGCTACTGGAGTTCTTATCCACTGTCCAGTTTGCACCGGGCTCGACAGATCCTCGTTCCAGGCTGGTACGATTCAGATTGGGGGGAGCACAGAGGGAGTGCAGCCTCCGGGAGTTTGGGAGGCGCACCGGCATTTACACCGAGGCGGACCTGCAGCACCGCCACTTCACGCAGTTCATGGGTGCGTGCATTCAGGGGCAACCCGAGAGGGCTGCCAATATGGAGATTTGGACACCGTTGTCCAATGTATTCTACGAGGCGGGGACATCCAGAGAGAGCCATATTCGCGACCCACTTCACAGACTCATGCACCACATCGTCTCCACCTCCATCATGCACAGGGAGGGGGGCTAGAAGGTGTCTGGCGATGACATGACTTATCTCTGGGTTCTCCTTGACCCCTCCAGGTTCCTTCACCTTCCATTCGCCCTAGCCGCCGCCCTGTCCACCCGTGCGACGGGTGCATCCGCCAGCAGTCCTCTGGCCATGGGTATTTCATCACTCGTTTGGACCGCTCGTACCGGATCCTTACTGCTCCGGTTGTGGCATCATTGACCGCGTTACCTCCAGTTCGCACTACATCGCGAGCTCTGGAGAAGATGGGGCTCATTGAGCAGCAGCGCCCAAGCCAGTTTGTGAGGGTGGCGACTGAGGCACCCCAGGACCCCCAGCCAGCTTACGCCCAGCCGGGCAAAAGACGCCGGAGGCAGGCAGCGGTACCAGCAGAGCCAGCACCACAGTCACAGCAGGAGGAGGTGACAGAGATGAGGCGATTGCATGATCGAGTCGCCAGGATGGAGGAGCAGCTGGAGTGGATTGGGGGAGTACTTTTGGAGTTGGCCACACAGCAGGGACACCGCCCTCGACCATTCCCAGTCCAAGCTCATGATCATATGGCTAGTTCTTCCAGGCCACCAGGTGGTGATTGATGTATTTTCTTTTCATTTATTTTTTGGGATATATGTACTGTACCTATGACACACTTCTATCGTTTGTTTGTTTATATTTGTTTGTTTTGTTTGCGTTTAATGTTCTGTTGAGTCATGCATGTTATACCAAAATGGGAGGAGTTGTCTCAAATAAGTGTAGGGTCACCGTGCCCCCTCCACTTGTTTTGACCACCGGCGTGTTCACTGTTGCGCTACAACTCCAGAATGCGAAATCAAGGACCTTTTGTTCGACTTTGTACCTGTGATACCGAGTACCAATCAAGCGATCTACCATCCAAAGGGGTAACTCTTTCTCCCTTGTTCTAAATAATTTTTGTACAACGGGGACGTTGTACGGTTTTAAGTGTGGGGCGTGGACGGTCGAAAGAGTAGTTTTTGAAATTTTTGCGGGAAAAGACCAATTTTCAAATTTTTAGCAACTTTTCAAAATTTTTAACAAATTGTAATTTTGAAACGAATGGTTTGTGATTGTTTATAGCATTAGTATTTTTTCGAGAAATACTATGTAGCTATTACCATGCTATTAGCTTAGTCAAACAAGTTGAGTTGTATGAGTTTAGACGATTAGAGTGTTTTAGGATTGGAATTTAGGAAGGAAATGTCAATCTGTGGTCTTTGTTGTTCGAGCCGGTAGGTCCGAAAAGGGTGGCCTCGAAGAGGCATTTATGCACCTTACCACCTAAGATCGTCTGGTCTGGGATGGTATTTCTGAAAGCTCGCTACACGGACAACATCGAAAGTCATGGACAATTCTTTAATGGCCTTTAGAATTTGAATGAGTAAGTACACTTCATTGTGGACAGAAAATTTGTAATCAAGGGTTCTCTAGAAAGCCATGAATTCCAAAGAACATTCTGATTAGGTTTTCATGAACTATTTCACTCTAACTCATAGGGCAATAAGCTTTGAAACTGAACACAGTCAAAAATTGTTTGAGTCTTAGTTAGAATTTATTAAAAACTCTCTTGCTTGGGGACAAACAAGGCACAAGTGTGGGGTGTTTGACAACGCCAAGTGATATTACATATTTTAGTCGTTGTTGAGCCCTATTCTTAGTGAAATTATATCATATATATCGTGGTATTCTCACTTTTCGTGCCAGTACTTGTTTGGAAGGAAATAATGAAAACAGGGACCAAAAGCGTGCAAATTGGAGGAAGTTTGGAGAAGAAGACAAAATCAGGAAAATACGTACGCGTGCCGCAGAAATCCTCAATGCGCGACGCGGGTTTGAGGCGGTGGAACAAATTCAAATGCCGATTAAACGGTAAGAGATCACTACGCGCGCCGCGGAAACCATAAATGCGCGGCGCGGCTGCGAGAATTTTGCAACTATAAATAGAGGTTTTTTCAGCCGAAAACCCTAGCAAAGACCTGGTGTAAAATCAACCTCAAGGCTCTTTGACTCCGAGATTTAGCTTCAGCAACTTCATATTTGGTATTTCATGTTTTTCTAATTTATTTCCATTTAGTTAGATAGTTAGCAATCATTGGCTAGTATCTTTGGGAGTGACAACCATTGATATTTGGCTTTAGTTTCTGTTTTTGAATCTTTTGTTAATGTATTGGAACCGTGGATCTGAGTTTGGTTTATAATAATCATTTGTTACAAGTAATTTTTGGTTTTTTGGTGTTTTATGCTTGTTATTGGATTGTGCATGTTTGGATTGTGTTTGGATGTGTGTATGACCTTGTTTGGACTGATTTCCCTTGCTGATTTCAGTGACAAACTAGGGTTAGCTTCTTAGGTTTGAACTTAGCCAGTGACTGTTCATTTGGACTTGTAGTTATTGGTTTGGTTTATGCCTTATTTGTGTTTGATGATTGAATGCCTTTGCTTGCTTCTGAATTAGAGATGTACTTCTGATTTCAGTAAGTGACTAGGTTTGGTTGAAGCTTAGCTTAGTCTATGCTTGTTTGGGATTGTTTTGATTTAAGTTTTCTGGAAGTAGTAGTCAAAAGCTTAGGAACTAGGTCCTCTGACTGTAGCGTGACACTGCAGTTGGTAATCTGTCACCTGTCTTGACCACGTAACTCCTGCGGATCGACCCTGACTACCACTGTACTAGTGTGGGTGTTAGGTATTTCTCTTATTTTTGACCGCACGACGACCTAGGCGTGTCACTTTCGTCCTCTGCAAATACTTGAGGATGTCATAGCATACATGATCTGATAGGTTTTATGCAAATCAACTAAACTTAAACCCTAAGTTTACATGCAACCTAATTGGATCTATGTTTTCACTATTTGAGCATATAATAAATACCTAAGGGCCAAACAAAATTTACTAAAAGAATTGAAAAGAAAATACTAACCTTTAGTTCAATCCTTTGGAAACTAGCACCACAAATATCATGCATCTAATGGCTCACACCCAAGAAAGCAACAAGAAAAACCAAAGAGAGGGAGAGAAGACCTTCAAGTTTCGTGGCCCTTAGGGTACTGGGGCTCCCTATTTATAGTTTCCAAGGATTAGCAGATAAGCCTTAGAGATAAACCTTTTTTGAATTCAAACGAGATAAACCTTTTCTCTTTAATTCAAAAACCCTATTTATCTCTTATACTATTTTCGAAATTCAAGGATAATTATATCCTTAATTTTGCCAACTTTAATCCTCCTTCCATATTTGTTCACTACTCAACTACTGAATAATTACAAATCAGCCCCTGCATTTTTAATTAATCCAATTAATCCCAAAATTAATTCCAATTAATTTCTGATTAATTATTAATTAAATAATACTATTTATAATTAATATATTATCCTCATAATATATTAACAAATTATTTATATTGATTTATTAATCAGATAATAAATCAATATCTCTTTCTCTAAAAGTTATTCTGTCAAATTGCCAGCTATGAGGGCAAACCAAAAGGACTATGTTGCTATCAATTCAAGTATATTACTAAATTATACTCATGACTTAGACACCTAATCCAACAGTCTCCCACTTGGATAAGTTTATGACTATAATTCAATACAGCTTCTTAAATTGACCAGCAAATTGTAGCTTCCAAAAGCCGCTGCTGAACTCTGACCCAGTCAGTTCTGTCATAAGATAACTGATCATATGATCCTCCGTTCTACAAGATATCATTCGGACTAGAGACATGTATTAGAATCAATCTCAGTCCAATACTATGTTTCCCGGTACCCGATTTGTGATGATATAGGACTTCTAATTGAACACATCAATTCAGTCCTCACTAGGCCTAGCATTATAAGTGAATCACCAAATCACCGAGGGGCCCACAGATATCGCTTTTCCCATTAGGGGAAAAGGAACGAATAAACTTTGACTCATATGCTTGTGTCTTTTACTCATCCAATCGCGCACAATAATACGTTTTATAACATCGAGTTACCGATGCATTTTCGCATTATCAATGCACAACAGACTTGCAAATTTCAACTCATATATCTCCGCTTCAAGACCATAAGATATTATCGTCTCAGAATTACTCGTGATATGATCCATGAATTAAATTTCTGAGCGTGGGTTTATCCAATACTCAAATCTCTATTTCTAAGTAGTCATGAATGTTGTAGCAATGCTGTTGCTATGTCTAACTCCTTAGACAGTCTACAATCTAATTCATGACAGTCTTAATTCACTACTTACTTCCGAAAGCATGAGCGACTGTGGACTTTTTGAATAATCATATTATTCGGGAAGTAATACATGCAAAAGTGAAACATAAAAATCTGACTGGCAGCTACTCCTGCTTATTACCAAGTATCCACGAGGTAATCACCTAGTCGGATCTGTCATAATACTATTATTTGTTTCTTGGTTTCTTTTAAACTTTAAATTCAGGTTTTATATCTATGTCTATATTCCTTAAATGACCTTTCACTATTTCTATGTATCCAAAAATGGCTTACATTGATACAATTTATAGCAAATAATCTAATCGGATACTCTTCCGATTATATCTCAATCTGTCATTATGTCTTTCTCTCTCCTAACCCCATTCCGGAAACAGCGATGTGTACTGCGACTTCCCATGGTTCTCAGGGTCTTTAGTCTACATGACTGCACCCTAAGACTATTTCGAGGTGTTATGATGTGCCAGTGAACCACACACGCTCCATCAGAATACCAACGAAACTCTTTAACCATGAAGTCCTTTAGCACCACGTCCTGATGTTAATAATTACATATTTGAAACTACTTTCAAATTATTACTATCACATTCACCCCAATCATTTCCCAATGATTTCTCACGTGTGTTCAAATAATCCATCCAGTATTCTCAGCCAGGTTATATGCTGAATCCAACTTACTATGCTCTAAGCATCAAGTCATCAGGAAAAGTTCATGACACTTCTGATCGATCCAAGAAGCTCGTGGGACCAGATCTATTCCATTCTGAATCTCCTCAGAACCTAAGGATTACTTATAATCCTTGCGTCATGACTTTCGGAAACTATTACCTTTTGGAGAAATGTATTTCGAATCTTATCAAGATCATGCAAATACTGGCAAGGTCTATACTGGTGATTCCATCTATCCGATAGATGCTTGCAACTACGTGAGTGTGTTGTACCTTCTTTATATCTTTCATGCCAAGTCATCACACTTTGCAATGATAGGAAAACCCTTTCCTGGAGTTATGCATCTTGAATCTCATCAAGATCATATTGGCAGAGTTTTTGATATATGTAATGGATGTTTTCCATCACTTGAGTACAACGAACCATCCCTTAATGTCAAATCATTACATTTGTAATGATAAGAGACGTTTCCTAGAAACAATATGTAACTGACATACAGTGATAGGCAGATATCAACGATGCTCCCATTGGCTTTGACACGGTTATGGGACTCTCTCAGACTATTCACAAAATCCAAACCTTTTGGCACATTTTGAGAATCCAAGGTCCAAACAATTTTGACATAATTATGGGAATCTTTCAGCTATTCACAAAATCCAAACTTTTGGCAAATTTTAAGAATCTGAATACCCTTTCTTGCGAGGTGCCCGTGGGATGAATCCCGGGGCCATGTACCTTTTGTTTTGGAATGCTCCTTATGAGTCCCTATTAGTGTGCTGGTAAACCACACACGTTCCACTAATGACTCATAAGGTGCAGTTATATCATATAGTGTCCTTTCAGATTTCATCTTCTATTTTACAGCGTTTTTCTTAGAATCAATTGCTTGACTCTGAGTATCACCTCACTCAACCAGATGCGCTCTAAGCGTAAGTACATTTCTATATATGTTGCTTTCCTTTTGATGATTCAATTACTCCCACTGGTTTTTAGACCAGGTGTAATATCAGTCAAATTATCACATAGATTGAGTCTCGCCCTTAGGTTCTCTTATTTGGTAGCAACCGGGCTCACCAATGCTTCCAAGTAGTAGGATCGTTTATCCGTACCAACTTAGTGTTTTACCACTAATCGGTATGTCACCCAGATCATAACCCCTTATGACGGTGACCAATGCTACTGGTCAGGCGAAGAGAATAATATGTATGTTTAACAGGAATCTGATTCCTGGTCAAGGCCTATTGATCACTAGAGGTTCTTTCACTTGGCTAATCCCTGAACTCCTTCATGATTTTTCTTACTCCCACTGTTTCCTTAGAATATGAGCTCTTTCTAAAAGGACTCTTCTTTCAACAGGTACAAGCGGGATGGCCAATGAAACAACACTGCTGATTAGTAACAGGCATGTTATGAGGTTCAGAAGAATGCTACATGACCCTGGACCTTCTATGTATAAGTAGGGACGAACCCTGGTTTACATTTCAGACGGTGTCTGTGCAATCTACTTAGTCTAAGATGTGGTCTGCATATGCTTTTATGGTCTGACTGGTTGAATATCCAATTTATCGAAAAACTAATTGGAAGTGTATCTTATACATCGAGGATCGAACTATTTCGACCAATGCTCGATCATCTTCCCTAAGACACATTATAGCCATTAATGTTCTTGGAAGAGGATGAAATGTGAAACATTTTCTCAGTTTACGTTATCACTCAGGTTCTGTTGATCTTATACTTCCTTTGAAGTCCTTGAACATTTCAAGGTTTCAATCAATCGCTTATTCTGATAAGCGAATCCATATTTGTCATACTAAATGGCAAATATTATGAAGTATAACTAATTGTGTTTTGTTTGAAGATTCGAGCAATTCACAATAACTAATGTGTCCGTTTCTCATAATCTTAATGTCTTCTACATCTCCATGTAAATTTAACGACTCTGTTAATTTTTTCAAGATATGCATTCATCACCCGACTTTGAGTCAACTGATTCCAAAATCCTGTCCATTGGATCTTTGGGTGATTCATTTCTTGCAACAATTAATTTTATTAAGAACTGAATTCATCATGTGACTCCAAGTCAAATGATTCCAAAGTCCTATCCAACTGGACCTTTGGTTGAAGTGATTTTTATAAAATTTACTTTAACAATCATGGAAGACACTTTGGATTCATCAACATTGAAGTTATTACTATTTATGTTATCAACACATTCACACAACACTTCGAGGATAATTAAAACAACCATGTTCTAAAAGAAAATATAATATTTTACTAAACCAGAATTATCCTCAGAACAATGTACTATGTGAAACAATGTCATATGCATCTATAAACTAATAACATAATCAAATATCTAGCTAAACTCCAAAACTACACGAGCTCCAGATCCAATCTAAATACGCTCCTATGCGACA
The DNA here is from genome assembly GCA_023525715.1 of Cichorium intybus. Classification (NCBI taxonomy): domain Eukaryota; kingdom Viridiplantae; phylum Streptophyta; class Magnoliopsida; order Asterales; family Asteraceae; genus Cichorium; species Cichorium intybus. The sequence goes on along the minus strand of CM042012.1, from coordinate 111,334,059 downwards.
ATATCCCGCATCCTACAGAGTCCCTACATACAGAGCAAATGTGAGAATAAGGATCAGGAGTTCTGAGTTTTAAGATATGCCTGAGTTGCCAAACTGTTTGTCTTTGGAGCATTTTTCCAATCTTTCTGTGACTATTTCCCACACTGTGTATTCCCAGTTTGAGACACCTGAGAACCGGTCCAGACAATCTGGATCGTCTCTTGATGCGCCTTATTACCGGACTTAATCTCGAAGTAGCTAAATCAATGGAACTATGCTTCTCCATGAACGACTCATATAGAGTCAGCATTGAATGCATTCCCATGATAGTCTTATCCTGGTTATCCTTTCTGTACATCTGGATGAACAGATCAGCGAGTCGAGTTAATGCTCAACACCCGATTAAAAGGGTGACAAATTTTATACAGTTCTCCTATGTATCTCTTAATCTTGAGAACATGCAAACTGATGCTACTCCCTTCTTCTAGCTTGAATACTTCAAGCTCTTTGTAGATCCTAGTTCGTTCTTTTTCAACTGGTTCTCGGAACCTTTCCTCAACTAGCTGTGCTAACTTATCTAACCCCAGGAATTTTAAATCCCTATGGAACTCGGGGTCAATGGTCAATAGCATGATGCAACGAACTTCCTTGGACTCATTAGTCAAGGAGTCAAGCTCATCACAAGCTGCTATGTGATGCCATGCTTTGGGGAGCAGACACTCAATCAGACATGGCTTGCCAGTAAAACTAAGAACCATTCTCTATTTGCGAAGCCATACCACAAGGTTTAGGCCAGTCAGCCTTTCCATAGACTTTCCATTTTTAACAGGTACTTTCTGAAGCTCTCATAAATGGGTGATGGAGGAGAAAGAGGAGAATCGACACTAGATTTAGAAATCTGTAAAACCGGAATTTACTAGTTTAATTAATCCTTTTAAATAATTACCCAATTTATTATTTGACAAGGCTAGGATCCAAAATCTCCCAACTATGTTGTGAAGAGGGATGCCGTGATCACAACATAATGGTCATTAAGGTAGATATACATTTATCAATTTCAGTCTTATGAAATTCCTAGATCTGTGAGATTCATTGAACTGTTCAATGGCATGTTTAATCTCGGACTATGCTCTTCCATTTGTGTCTGGGATGCCGAGGATCACAAACAAGATGTGAATAACCAGGCAAATGTGTTTGGTAACCTCAATGTCATTTATCATCTCAAATTGATGTGCTGGTTAACCACACATGCTCCATCAACAATGATCATTCATGAGAAACCCATTACCACTCTTTATGAGCCCCTATTAGTGTGCCGGTTAACCACACACGCTCCACTAATGTCTCATAAAGTGTAATGTGCAATTTCATGGATTAGCATATCTTTCACATTTTTCCTAAAGTAAATAGATTTGGGAATTTTATAAAACAGGTTCTAGTACTTTGATTAATAACATTACACTTTTAATGAGATTAAGTTCGTCCTATCAAATCCGTTCTGCTAACGACCCTCCACTAATCAAGGGAGCGGTGGGTGAGAGTGGAAACCCATTCAACCGTCATTTTATAGGCATTTTCCTTATCCCCCCCTCTTATAGACCAGCTTCGTGAATGATGCATACTAGCGATTTGACTGACTGGTTCTTATACATATAAATATAACTTTTAATAATAATATATAAGATGTATTTTAAACCTTTTAAAATATTTTGGTTTATCTATTTAAATTTTTCGAAATTAAACTTTAAATTTAAATTTAAATTTAAACCTTAATGGATTTAATATTTATCTTTTAATTAACAATTAATTAAATAAATTAAATCCATAGGGATCAACAAATTAATCAAATTAATTTTAATCCTATCCTTTAACCCACTAAAATCCAAAATCACATAAGGGTTTAAGGTTATCCATTTATTAATTAGTCACATTTACCAAAAATAGAAAAACTTTCTAAAACCCTAATAATTTCAAAAATAAGGTGGGAAGGGGATAGGGTTTCGAAAACCCTAATCCCTAAAATCGAATTTGGCCTAATTAGAGTTTAGTTTCTATAAACCCTAAAATCAAGGTATAACTATTATAACAATTCAAATAGAAAACAACCAAAATCTCTGATACCACTGATAGGTTTTATGCAAATCTACTAAACTTAAACCCTAAGTTCACATGCAACCTAAATGGATCTATGTTTTCACTATTTGAACATATAATAAATACCTAAAGACCAAACAAAATTTACTAAAAGAATTGAAAAGAAAATACTAACCTTTAGTTCAATCCTTTGGAAACTAGCACCACAAATGTTGTGCCTCTAATGGCTCACACTCAAGCAAGCAATACGAAAAACCAAAGAGAGGGAGAAAAGACATTCAAATTTAGTGGCCCTTAGGGTACTGGGGCTCCCTATTTATAGTTTCCAAGGATTAGCAGATAAGCCTTAGAGATAAACATTTTTTTGAATTCAAACGAGATAAACCTTTTATCTTTAATTCGAAAACCCTATTTATCTCTTATACTATTTTCGAAATTCAAGGATAATTATATCCTTAATTTCGCCAACTTTAATCCTCCTTCCATATTTGTTCACTACTCAACTATTGAATAATTACAAATCAGCCCCTGCACTTTTAATTAATCTAATTAATCCCAAAATTAATTCCAATAAATTTTTGATTAATTATTAATTAAATAATACTATTTATAATTAATATATTATCCTCATAATATATTAACAAATTATTTATATTGATTTATTAATCAGATAATAAATCAATCTCTCTCTCTCTAAAAGTTATTCTATAAAATTGCCAGCTGTGAGGGCAACGCAAAAGGACTATGCTGCTATCAATTCAAGTATATTACTAAATTATAGTCATGGCTTAGACACCTAATCCAACAGTCTCCCACTTGGATAAGTCTATGACTAATACAGCTTCTTAAATTGACCAGCAAATTGTAGCTTCCAAAAGCCGCTGTCGAATTCTGACCTAGTCAGTTCTGTCCTAAGATAAGTGATCATATAATGGGATCCAACACCTACGCATGCCCAGACATAGGAATATTCCTAAAGAATGCTGGGATCCAACACCTGCGCATACCATATATCTTCTTTAACCACTTATTATCCGATAGTTTAAACTCATTAATCATGACCTCCCATCCAGCTTCAAATTCTGAAGGATCTATCTTAGAATTCCAAACCAAAGAATTAAATCGTTCCTTGAATTGATTTTTATTAAAAACTTTTGCAGTTAACTACAAAAAAAAATCAAGTTAGTCATAACAATCTAAAATAAATATAAATAAACCAATTGAAAACATCACATTATATCCCAACTTTGTGGTTATATGCCACATACATAAGCGATGATGCGACTAAGGGAAAACTTGTTCAATTTTTTTTCATAGCTGCATCTTGATCAGACAACAGAATAATAGGATGTTTACCAAACGCTTTTCTGAAACATGTGAGTAACCATACATACGAATCGGTGTCCTCCCTACTAAGCAATCCAGCATCGAATGTGATGCATTTTTTATGATTGTCTAACCCTGTGAATGGGACAAATACCATATTGTACTCATAAACAAAACCCAAATCCATCAAACCACCATTTCCACAATACTATTCTCAGAGAATACGCACAAAAAAAATAACTACAAAAATAAAAAAAAATCTTATGGCAAAACAAATGCATAATACACAACTACATAAAATCTATTCTCAGAGAATAGATTTTATCCTCAAATAATAAAATAATGACTGTTGAATAATGTTTTTATGTTTTTATGTGACCATCACTGAAATAAGTCGAAATGTTTTTTTAACAAATATTATCAGTATTTCAGGTTGCATGAATTCAAGATAAAAAACAAGAATAAATCAAGACCCGAGAAACTTTGAGAAAACATCCAAACCTGAGGAAGTAACGCTACAAACCAAAGAGCAAAATACAAAATTTCAAACTGCTACAGCAATCACGACGCGACAGACATAGTGGTCGCGACGTGAAGAAGAAACAAAGACAGAAGACCAAAAACCTACAGCGCTCGCGACGCGACGAAGGTGATGGTCGCGACGCGAAGACCACCATCGCGAAGCCCCTCCAACGCGACACCAACAACTTCTTGATCGCGAGACTACCAACCCAACGCACTAACCAGTGGCCGACCAAAAGCAACCCGACACACGCCCCTTCGCGACGCGACGGACCACCTGGTCGCGACGCGAACACTGTGTTCAGTGACTATAAATAAGAAGCTCACCTCTTGCCATTCTTGTGCAGAAAATAACTTACACCACACATACCCATTCAAGCACCAATATTATCCTACGTCCAAAGAGCAAGAAAACCTGCCAAAACACTCAAGAAAACTCTTTTTAACCAAAGAAAATCCACGTCCAAACAAACACCAAACAAAACCGCTACACCCATACTCCACCCGACACCAAACAAAACCTCTACCCGACACCAAACAAAACCTCTACCCGACACCAAATCTCAAACCTCTAAACAACCTCAACCCGAATACCAAACTACAAAACCTACACACCCACTACCAAATACATACACGAAAACTAAACCACAAAAACCCCGTGCATCTCAATTAAACCGACACCAAAAACCCATTTCACCAAACACCAAAAACCACCAAACCTCATCCTACCGTAAAGAACGAGAATCGACGCTTCAAAGAAAACGCCATCTTCATCAGCTATCGATAAGTTCTTTTGAAATTATTTGTGTCGTTATTGATTTATTCAAACTGTTATAAATCAACTGTACCAAATATCCAATACATCCGAATTGAACCTTGACAACGAAAACATATGAGGACTGTATTTAACCGAGACATCTAACTTCTAACTTCTAACTTCTAACCTTTTTATTTATTGTAAAAACACTTTATCGTTGATAATGGCGTTTATTACATCTAACCTCTAACTCCTAACATTTACTTTATTTACCGCTTTCTGTCTATTTAAATACTGTCTAGTTTAGATTTACCGCTTTATTTTAATCCGCAACTCTTATTTTATTTCCGCATATTATAGTTAAAATACATATCTGTCACAGTAATTGGCTTAAAAACCCTTACTCGTGGTGATCGGTTATCGTATTTTCAACAATTGGTATCAGAGCTTGTGTGATTTACTTTGAAATTTTTGTCGAGAACTTTTGTGTAGCGTTTTTATAAACCACCAATAAGTTTCCTTTAAAAATTTCATCTTAATATCACTTGTTAAAAAAAAAAAAAAAAAATTAAAAACAAACAAAAACATTTAAAAATTACTTGTGTGATTTATTTTGAAAATTTTTGTCGAAAACTTTTGTGTAGCGTTTTTATAAACCACCAATAAGTTTTCTTTAAAAATTTCATTTTAACATCACATTTTCGTTAACAAAAAAAAAAAAAAAACACAAAAATGTCTTCCACAACCTACTCAAGAGCTCCATATGTCATCGATCAGGTATGGTCTATGATCTCAGAAATCGGTCTTTCAAGAACACCATTTGAGTCCCACATGACTAAGATTGAGAACAGTTTGAAAGCTGATCTCAAACTATATCATGACACAATAGTCAAATCTGATATCCACAAATCTGAATTACAAACCTTGCAACTCAGATTTGGAGAATCAACAAAGACTAGAGACAAACTTGAAAGAGACGTCGAACGAAAATCAGAAGAATATAATCACGTCTTAGATCAATTAAATGAAGCTCTAAAACAAAAAAAAGGACTTGGAAATAAAAAATCAATCTGTTTTTCCATCTGAAATAAAAGATGCCTTAGAAATAGAAGTCCTTCAGTTAAAACTAAAAATTCAAGATTTAACTGACATAAACTCTAGTTTGATTCTGAAATTAGATGATTTTTCAAAACAAATCAAACTTCTTGAATCCGAGAATCAAAGATTTCAAGGAAAACTGGATTCTATCAATCTTGCTAGAAAACTAAGTGATGATATTTTCATCAAAGCAACATCCTTAGGATCTGGCAATATCGATACGAATTACAGACCTGGATTAGGAAGAGAATCCTTCGAAATCGAAAAAGCCAAACAAGAAACCAGGACTAACAGTGAAAACTCTGAATCAACTCTAACAGATCTATCCACATCTGTTAATGAGGAAAATTCAGACGACGAAACAGTTATCAACTGTAACCCAGATGATACTGATTTCACTGTTTCCAAAAGATCTTTCACTAATAGGTCTTCAACCCACCAAATCCAAATTAGCAACCAAAACTCCAAACTTAAAAACTTTTTGAATAGAGCAAACTCCTTTTACGAGAAAGGCAGTACCTCTAAACCAATTGCTTTTCAAAAGGAACAAGGCAAACCCAATGTTTTCAAACAAACCCAAAAGAAACCTTTAAAACCAGCTTCTGTGCCACAAAAACAAACCTTTAGGGTCTGTTTGGTATGCTGTAATGGAATGATAAAGGAATGGAATGACGGAGGTAATGGAATGGAGAAGGTAATGGAATGTATTATTACCATTCCATCGTCATGTTTGGTTGGTCTATTGGAATGGAATGAGTCATTCAACCAAGTTGTTTGGTAGGCTGGAATAAACAAAGGAATGGAATAAAATTGATGCACAATGACAAAAATACCCATGACACAAAATACATCAAATCTATAAAATTTCACAATGTTATCTAATTAAAAGTTATAAATAATATAAAACATGAAAAAAACTATATATAACGAATTAAAAAGGAAGATCAATTATTTATCTCGGTAAAAATTTGAATAAATCGGAAATAACTTTATAAAAATATGTCAATGCCATCTCAAGTTAAACAAAAACAATTAACGGTTTTTAGTGTTACCAACTAAAAAGTAAAAAAAAAAAAACACCAATAATTCATCATATTAAACCTCAAGCAGCATCGTCAAGAACATTCTTAATCCATCCAAGTTTGCGGTTGTCATCAACTTTAAAGAAGACGACCATCAACGCCTCATTCTCTGCTAGCTTACATAACGCTTTGTCACACTCACGAATAGTCAAACCTTCAACTTTGTTAATCTCCTCAAAAAGCTTGTCACGAAGTTCCTCTCTATTGCTCTCTGTTCCAAAAACTCTATTGAATGTATTTGTAGCCCCCCTAATCTCTGCACCAATTATTTCTGCCGACTCTTTCAAGCTATTCATCAGAGGATCCCAACTATTACGTCTTTTTCTCTTTCGTTGCATACTTGATTCTTCTCTAGAAGGAGCATATGAGGGGCTGTTTAGTGACTGCTCAACATGTATATCATCTAATCCATCTCCAGTTGCTTGTGTTTGATCGATATGCTCTTCTTCTTCTCTGTTTATCTCAGATATAATATCTGCAGCAGTTTGAGCATCTTTTCCATTTGCCCGATCCTTGCCAAACACAAGACACAATTCCCAGTAATGAGGAAATTTCTTTCCTCTCCATCTTGCTGCATTTTTGTGTGCCTGAAAAATAACAATTAAATAAAAATTAAAGGAAAAAAAATAAAATTCGTTATAGACAACTTAAGTAAAACTGGATACCAGAGAATAAGCTTGCCAAACCGGTTGGGGAGCTTCGAGCATGTGATTCTCGGAATCCCAGCCAAAACCACTTGTACTATTCCATGCTAACATATCATGCACGGCAGACCAATCACTCTTCAAAGTCTTTATGCGTGACTCTATATGTGGCTTTGCTTTTATGCCAGAGTTAGGAAGCAATATAGCTAGTTGTTGTTCCACCGCATTGAGGAACCCTGGTTTAAAGCCATTTTCTGATTTATAATGAGAACCAGAGTTGAGCACATCAATCATAGCTGCAACCAGCTTCTCATCTTCCTTTTCATTCCATTTTTTCTTATTCTTTCCTGGACCCCTTTCACCATCAAGTTGTGATTCCATATCTTCACACATAACATCAATGTTATATAAAGAAAATGTAACATAATTTGAATATAACAAAGAAATAACAGAGATAAAAAAATAAGAACATTTGAATTTTCTCTACAATGGTCCATGCATTAAACATTGCAAACGTAGTAATGTAGATAAAATAAAGTAATGTAACTAAGAACATAATCATGAAACTAAGTCAACTATGTCTAGATCTCCATGCATTAAACATTGTCGTCGCCAAATTTTCTCTAAACATTGTCCATTCATTTGATGTCCCAATGGTTGATATATTCTCTACATGTGATCCAAGATCTTCATCATCTTCATCATTATTTGTATCAATAAATTCATCATCATCAAAAGGATCATATTCCATTTCCCTTCTTATAAAATTATGCATAAGACAACATGCTAGAATAATTTTATTTTGTGTTCTGATTGGGTAAAATGATGGGCTTCTAAGTATTGCCCATCTTTTTTTTAAAACCCCAAAACATCGTTCGATGACGTTCCTTGCCGATGAATGCTTCATGTTGAAGTATTCTTCCGCCTTTTCTGGTCTTCGTCAATTTAACCAAGTATTCAGATGATATCTTTGACCTCTAAATGGTGCAAGGAATCCCTCTCCATTGGTGTACCCAGCATCAACAAGATAATAGTTCCCTTTAGGCACTTGTAATCCATTTTCTCTGATCATAGCACTACGAAGTATTCTACCGTCAGCAGCAGATCCTTCCCAACCTGGTAATACATAAATAAATTGCATTTCAGGTGTGCAAGCAGCAAGTACATTTGTTGTTATTTCTCCTTTTCGATTACGGTATCTTGGTTTGTCTTTTTCTGGTACTTGTACACTTATATGTGTCCCATCTATTGCCCCTAAACATCCCTTGAACCATTTCCATCTATCATCTGTTGAAGTTTCGGATATTGGCACAGGCTTCATAAATAGTTCATCTTGCAATCGTATAACAGCATTGACCACATTGTTGAAATGCTTACTGATTGTCTCTCCTGATCGGCGGAACTGAAACTTTGCCACTCGATTCTTCACATGATGTGCCAAAACATACAAAAATATTGCAACTTGCTCATCTACTTGGAGATACTTCGAGGCCTTCAACTTTCCAACCATCTCCAACATATTGCAAAGCTTCACGAAAGTTGATCTATTCATTCTTAGCTGGTGAAGACACGTCACATCACTTTCATACACCAATCTATGCATATATTCTTTTCTCTCGGGACACAACATCTTATAGTGAGGTCTCGGTGGACACATATCTAAACGGATAGCAATAACCGTTTGCATTGCTCGGATATACCAAGTAACTAAATTGAGTATATGAATCCACAACGTACAAAATGCAGCTAATTTCTTTTTCTTTTTATGTCTAATCATTCTAAGGCGAGCCATAACTGCAATATAAATATATAACTATCACTAAACACAATAATCCACATATAGCACTCATAATTAAACAACCGAATCTGAAAAAAATCTTAGATTTAAAAATTAGACATGGAGTTTTTATATGCTACCAAAACATGCAGATGATAAAATTAAGTCTACCTGTTAACATTTATTTTGTCTAAGAAATTCTAATGTTGGTCTGCACATATTTGAGTTAATTAGCGTATTTTTTATTAATTTCTTAAGTTATACAAATTATGTATTTCAAACCCAACTACACAGTGATCGGTTCTAATTAGAAGATGGTCAATAATGTTGGAATTGTAATAATTGGAAAAAAGTTGTACTACAGGCTTTTGGCATGTGAAGCATGGGATAGATGGAAAAAAGTTGTACTACATAACTTTCCTGCCACTTCACGTGGAGCAAATGTAATGAATAAATCAAAAAAGGACATATTAAAATAAAGGGTTTTTTTACCTATAAAAGTATTGAAAGCATACACTTGTTTTCTTATTTGACTAACATTTGGGTGAATGAACAATAACCTACGGTTTCTGCAGGAAAAGATCTGGCAAATCTCAATCCACAGCCGAAACACACTAACCAAGCCACAAGAGACTCCAAGGGCAATTATGTCCTAAATTACTAATTTGCTGAAGCAGACTTATTTATCCCATTTTTCTGTTAAAAGCTAATCACGAGCACCTTTATTGAGGCTGAAAATTTATAGAATTTCAATTTGATGTTGGTTTTTCGTTTGTATAAATTTATAGAATTTCAATTTGTTTTGTAATGGTTTTTATGATTTATACTAAGCAGGGAGAAGAGATTCTGCAACAAGCTTAATTTCACATCCAAGAACATGCAAGATCCAATTGGGAGTTTAATTATTTTTACCGACAAACAAATTACCAAGCTTGAAAATATATTACAGGGAAAAAAGAAACTTACAATGAAGATCGTTCCTCTGCCTTCAGCAAGCTAACACAAAGAACTAACCCAATTTCAAAGGATTGCTTCAACTGATCGGTAACAGGAGAAGAGAGTCGGTGTAATATTCATGATTTTATAGAAAACAATCTTGATTTTTTTGACGATACGGTGCCTGATTTTTTGCGATTTCAATGTGAACGTGATTGTGCTTCCGTTTTTGATGGGGATTGAGGGCAATTTCGTCAGTGGCCCTCGTGAGTAGGAATGGAATGAAAAAAAAACGGGGGTACCCCCAGGAATGAAAAAGACGCAAATTCAGGGAATGGGATTCAATAAGGAATGTTGATTTCCTTTCCTTATATCAACCGAACACACCCAATTTCATTCCAAGGTAATGCTTGATTGCTTTCCCATAGTGATTACGTCTTACCAAACGCCCCCTTAATCCAAAACAAAAACCTTTTCAAAAACCAATTCAAAATCGCTTTCAAGAGATAAACTTCAATCTCTCAGGGAACTTTCAGAAACCATCATTTCACCAAAATCCATTCCATCATCATAATGTCTTTCAAAACCATCCTCATCCCAAAAACAAAGAAAGGTTTTCAAACAAGTCATTACATAAAGGATACCTTTCACACAATCAGAAATCTTTCCAAATGACAGGTTTTCAAAAACAAATCTTAAATTGGGAAAATCTGATAAGTCAAATCAAGCCTCAACCACTTCGTCCAATTAACAGAAACCATAATAATTTCAAATCACCGAAAACCATTAACAAATCAGGACCCACCATGGTTTGGGTACCTAAACTTTCTGTCTAATTGCAGGCACTTCGTGCTGGAGAGCCCAAGGATGATACATGGTATATCGATAGTGGCCGTTCCAAGCATATGACAACAAACCATAGCCTTCTACAAGACTTCAAACCCACACTACCTCCGATACAGAAACTTCACAATCAAACCAAAATGATGCAGATCCAGTCGAGGGGGAACCACCAAAACCAGAACCCTCCTAAAACACCTCAATCCACCTGTCCAAATGATCCCAATGCATCATTTATGGGAGAACCACCAAAACCAAATTCCTCTTTAAACAATCCCAATCTACCTATCCAAAATGATCCCAGTGCATCATTTATGGGGGAACTCTCGTTACCCCATTCTCACCCCCAAACCGAAATTTACCAAAAACATTCAAATAACCAAATTTTTCAAAAACATCCACAAAATCAAAAATCACAAAAAAAAAAAAAATTGAATAAAGTTTTATCCTTTTAAAAGTTTTTATAAAACCATGTGATTAATATCTTCTTGACTAAATTTTCAGATACTTATGCTCGATGAATGTTCTCAGTTATATTGATTCTTAATTAAAGAGAAGGTTCAAATTTCAAACATTTGTGTTATGTACATTCTCCTATTCCCTTTGAATTTATTTCAATTATAAACGATTTTATCTATTAAGGGACATAAGATCAGGAGATTCAGATGAAAACCAAACCCATGTGAGAATTTGTGCCTCGTCTTTAAATGCTGAGTGGAATTCATTTCTGTGAGCAAAGGTGTTGTCATGATGACTTATAGGATTTATACTCTTATACCGTGATGCTAGTCTCATTTTTGCTTAGATATCAAAATGACCAGGGACGATACATTCATTTTCTTATATATTAGACAAACTGTCTATTATATCACCTATCCCTATCCTTAATCAAACCACTTCAAAGAAAAGCTTCATCATCTGGCATAACAAATCTGACAAATGAAGAAACGACAAAGTCACATCCAACAAATGCCGTCAACAAATCACAATTGGTAACCACATCAGATATCTTTTCACAAATCAAGAAAAGATAAAGACAAAGGTGAACACTTCACCAAAGAAAAGGAAGATTTACAACAACAATCAATCAAGACAGACATCTCTCAAAATTTTCCAAACAAACAGATTCTCAAATGCTTTATCAAATATAGCTGTTAAAACCAAAGATTTACCGGGATACTGTAGCCTTCATAATTGAATATTCTTAGTTGCAAACTGCACTATGAAAATTTCTAAACCCCTCTACATGTATTTACCGACGGAGAGAGAGTGAACATCAATGGCATGAATGAAGAAACCCTCTGAGTAATGCCGAAACCAGTCTTATGTGATTGATTATCTAAATATGAAGACCAAGTGACTAAAGTATATAGGTATAAATCCACATTAAGCATAAGTCAACACCTTTAAACTGAGAGATATCACTCATCTTTAGTGATTATACACCCGTTCTGCAGCCAGAACAAACAAACACCTCAGTCAAATGTGAGCTATACCTATGAGAGTTCATCTGAATCGATCTGTCAAGATCACTTGTCGTCTTTATAAATGTTATAAAATCTTAAGGAATATTATGAAAGTACATATACAATAACCTTTTGATAATTGAACATGAAACCTTGATTCAGAAACAAATATTCTTGACAAACATTTTTCAAAACATAAGTAAAATCTAGTCACACTTTTTCAAAACAAGTGATATGGTTTTGTAAATGTCTTATCCAAATTTCAAGAATTTTCAATCAAACATTTTTCTCCTCATTTCATTAATGATCACATAGGGGGAAATTGTTGAATAATGTTTTTATGTTTTTATGTGACCATCACTGAAATAAGTCGAAATGTTTTTTTAACAAATATTATCAGTATTTCAGGTTGCATGAATTCAAGATAAAAAACAAGAATAAATCAAGACCCGAGAAACTTTGAGAAAACATCCAAACCTGAGGAAGTAACGCTACAAACCAAAGAGCAAAATACAAAATTTCAAACTGCTACAGCAATCACGACGCGACAGACATAGTGGTCGCGACGTGAAGAAGAAACAAAGACAGAAGACCAAAAACCTACAGCGCTCGCGACGCGACGAAGGTGATGGTCGCGACGCGAAGACCACCATCGCGAAGCCCCTCCAACGCGACACCAACAACTTCTTGATCGCGAGACTACCAACCCAACGCACTAACCAGTGGCCGACCAAAAGCAACCCGACACACGCCCCTTCGCGACGCGACGGACCACCTGGTCGCGACGCGAACACTGTGTTCAGTGACTATAAATAAGAAGCTCACCTCTTGACATTCTTGTGCAGAAAATAACTTACACCACACATACCCATTCAAGCACCAATATTATCCTACGTCCAAAGAGCAAGAAAACCTGCCAAAACACTCAAGAAAACTCTTTTTAACCAAAGAAAATCCACGTCCAAACAAACACCAAACAAAACCGCTACACCCATACTCCACCCGACACCAAACAAAACCTCTACCCGACACCAAACAAAACCTCTACCCGACACCAAACAAAACCTCTACCCGACACCAAATCTCAAACCTCTAAACAACCTCAACCCGAATACCAAACTACAAAACCTACACACCCACTACCAAATACATACACGAAAACTAAACCACAAAAACCCCGTGCATCTCAATTAAACCGACACCAAAAACCCATTTCACCAAACACCAAAAACCACCAAACCTCATCCTACCGTAAAGAACGAGAATCGACGCTTCAAAGAAAACGCCATCTTCATCAGCTATCGATAAGTTCTTTTGAAATTATTTGTGTCGTTATTGATTTATTCAAACTGTTATAAATCAACTGTACCAAATATCCAATACATCCGAATTGAACCTTGACAACGAAAACATATGAGGACTGTATTTAACCGAGACATCTAACTTCTAACTTCTAACTTCTAACCTTTTTATTTATTGTAAAAACACTTTATCGTTGATAATGACGTTTATTACATCTAACCTCTAACTCCTAACATTTACTTTATTTACCGCTTTCTGTCTATTTAAATACTGTCTAGTTTAGATTTACCGCTTTATTTTATTCCGCAACTCTTATTTTATTTCCGCATATTATAGTTAAAATACATATCTGTCACACAGTAATCGGCTTAAAAACCCTTACTCGTGGTGATCGGTTATCGTATTTTCAACAATGACAAAACAATCGAACAATAATATCATAATTTAAAAATAAAATCCATTCTAATAGAATGAGAATTTCATAAAATACCAATCATCTATTCCATAGTATTGACTAGTACATTCTCTGAGAATATACAACAACCAATAACAAATTTCATAATAAAAAACAACCAAAACCCCAACAAATAGCTAACCTGTTTGTATCGAAAGTTGCATCGAATGAAACTACATCACCGAAGTCCCGAAAGTTGCATTGTGCAGTCTCATCAGCCTAAAACAATGCATTCAGTTGCTTCTCTTCAACCCTATATTCAAATGAAAAGTTTGTAGAATATTTTACTCTATCCTCCATCAAATTCACAATCATTTGAGAATCACTACCACCAATGAAACAATTAAGGTTACGCATGTAATTCTTGTAATCAATAGCCATACCGCCACGACTTGAACACCCACCTTGAGTGCCAGTAATTAATCTATATGCCTTAGCTCCTCCAACATTCTTCTTTGTCATGTTATAAATATAACTTTTCTGTGAAAATAAAGTTCTCTACTAGCACATGAAAGATGCATATTTTCCTTACTAATCAATCTATGGTTATGTCTCTCCCCAAATTCATACACGTAGTAACCTTCACCACCTGGTATAATCCTAAAAACAATGTGTGCCTTACATTCAGTTCTCTGTAAATCTTTCCGTCTTTTAGTTTTCTTAAATTGAACGTCTATAGTATCCACATTGCCGGTGTTAGGTTTACCTTCCCGATTACATAATATATAATGACTAGTAACCACATCATGAATCGTCTTCTTAAGTGAACCTTTCCTTATATCAAAACCTGCTTCAAATGCATATTCCTTGTACATTGTAACAACATCATTTAATGAAGGATATTGAGTTCCTTTTTTGGGCTTGATATGTTCATCTGTTCTTGGTATCCAATATGGTGTACCACCAGGGAAACAAAATCATTACTGAAAATCGATTCTTCATAATCTGCAAATAGTAAACCAAAACAAAAAATGCATTAGAATACAATCATTCTCAGAGAATGTGAACATAATAATGAAAAAATGACATGTTTATTCATCTGTTACTGTTTGACTGTAAAATGTATTAGTTTGTTGATACATTCTCAAAGAATATACATGATTAACCTTATTCATAGGAATTCACCTTCAAAAATTGCGACAATTAGTACATGTTTACTTACCCATTCTCGGAGAATGTACTCCTGTGTCACTATCCCCTGTACTATGGATTGAAACATTATCAACATCCTCCGAATCTTCATTGTTTACATATGGTTCCTTCTGACTTGTTTCATCATCTTCCATCTGTTTATCGAATGTTATTACTTTCCACAAATTTCATTGAATGTAAAATAGATTACCAAATTGGGGACTTTAAAAACTAATTGTCAAACAAGTTGTAACCATATAACCATGATTTGATATGCTTTCCTAAAAAATAGGATATAACCAGAAACAAATAAACATCCAAAATATTTTGCAACTGTAAAATAAGTAACCCACGATCACATCCATAAAAATATTAAATTAGTTACCGAATATAAAATTGTTTCTTCAAAAAAAGATCATGCGTACACATTATTTAAAAAAAGCATTATTCTAGAAGAATGATAACAACTTCCGATTACAAACCCAAAACATTATTCTCCTTCTTACATATTTTGCAATATCTCTTATTCTGAACCTTTGAATGAATCTATAAAACTAAAAGGATCTAAATGGGCAATTTATGCTATCATGATCACCCAACTTATTACATATTTTCCAATATCTCTTATCTTCCAATTCGTAAACATAATCATGAAAAAATAACTCCCTTGACAATTCTACTTCTACAATCATCAAAACGCAAACACATATCCAAAAAGCCATATTCTCCTGAAAAACAACATTTGATTAATTAACAAACATTAACCAATTAGTTAATTCTCTTAGAATGTCAATAAACTACTAAAACTATAAACCATTCTCAGAGAATGAACTTCGTATAACACAACATATCACCATTCTAGGAGAATGAACTTCATATCATAAAACATACGAACATAATTGTCAAAATTATATAATTCGCACTACAATTGACACAATTATATACAATAACAAAAGAATTGTCGCAATTATATCCTTCGCACAACGGAATTGTCATAATTACGAACATAATTGACAAATTTCATACCTGTGTAGAATTCCGATACGATCTCTACGAACGCTTGAAGGATATGAACAATTACTCTGAATATACGATCGATTTTAACGATACGACAACCACAAAATCGGTATTTATGAACGAACCATTGATTATGTAATCTAATTTGAATTCAAGCAGATATCATTATCAGTTACCATTTATCAATCGTAAATATTAATTATCTTAATCTAATTTAATTTCAAATTCGGATATCTGCTTGAAATACCGATCGTATCCTTGAATCATAACTGGACGTGATTCGGTCCTACGATCGCACAATATTTAGGATCCGCATTTGAACCTATATATATATATATATATATATATATATATATATATATATATATATATATATATATATATATATATATATATACACTTACTCACACACACACACACACACACACACACACACACACACACATATATATATATATATATATATATATATATATATATATATATATATATATATATATATATATATATATATATATATATAGACACACACACACACACACACTAGGCGAATTCCCACGCATTGCGCTGTAACAAAATTATGTAATTAGAATAATAATACATATGTTTTGTTAAAAAATATCTAAGTCATTGTTATCTACTATGTACTAACATATGTATATAAGAAACAAAAAGTTGATGTGTCTGTATGAATTATCTTATCTCAAGACATTCGTTCTAAAAAATCAAAAAAAATAAAGAAATATTTACTTCAATAATATCATAATAAATAAACAATGCGAAATTTCAGGATAATGGTTAAAATAAAAAAAAGAAAAGAAATCTTAGTATAGTTGGAATCTATACCGTGGAATTTTTTTAGACTTATTGGTAATGAACTAACATATTTTTATCGTCAACACTTAAACAACTAAATACTAATGTTTTACTAAAATAAACTACCTTAGTTAATCTGATAATATCATTATAATATCTAACTTTGTCACAATATTTATGATTACAAACTAATGATATTGTTTGTATTGATTTAATAAACATACTAAAAGCGTGTTTGTACGTACAATTAATTCAAAAAATTACATATACGATAAAATTAAAATCATGTTTCATCATCAATTTTAAACAATTAAAATTAATATTTATTTAAATGAATTACCATGATTCAAGTGATAATATCATTATAATATATAATTTATCGTAATATGTGGATTATAAACTTTCAAGATAATGGTTAAAAAAAATCATAGTATAGTTGGAATCTATACCGTGAAATTTTTTTAGACTTATTGGTAATGAACTAACATATTTTTATTGTCAACACTTAAACAACTAAATACTAATGTTTAACTAAAATAAACTACCTTAATTAATGTGATAATATCATTATAATATCTAACTTTGTCATAATATTTACGATTACAAACTAATGATAATGGTTGTATTGATTTAATAAACATACTAAAAGTGTGTTTTTACGTACATTTAATTCTAAAAATTACATATACAATAAAATTAAAATCATGTTTCATCATCTATTTTAAACAATTATAAATTAATATTTATTTAAATGAATTACCATGATTCAAGTGATAATATCATTATAATATATAATTTATCATAATATGTTGATTATAAACTAACGTTAACATTATTATTAAAAAAATAAAAAGTTATAAGAGTTTTAAATAAATATGATTGAAGTAAAAATGCATCTATTAATAATCATAATATGTAGGTAATTGTAAAACGTATTTACATAATAGCAAACTTCATTTCCTAGAAGATAATTATAATATATATTATGAACTAAGTATTTTGTTAAAACTATTCAATTTAATCAAATTTAAGTATTGATTGTATGTATGATTTACTAAGTATTTTGTAAAATCATTCATTTCGATCAAATTAAATTATTAATTATATTCTTATTAGAAATGCAAGAACAATTATTTATTGATCTACTTGCTTTATTTTTTTTAAATAATCTCTTCAAGCATTCATGTGCTTTTTTATAATTTTCCTAAATGTCTGGTTAAATATAAATTCTAAAATATAATATCTATTTAGCTAATTATGTATAAAGTTCTTTCAAATTATTAAACACCCGAATATATAAATAAGATTTTATTTTATAAATCCCAAACATAACACATGATAATAAAATATCAAAGCTTGTATTACATGAAGATGTATACTATTCTAATTGATGAAATAAGAATACCAAAAATCTCAAATAAGAATCCAAATAATCAACTAATTACATAAGCTTAAGTTTGAGTTACAAAATAAGCATAAAACATTGTAAAATATAATAATTTCATTGCGAAATATGTTTCATACAAACATTTTCTTCGTTGATAATGGTTGTATGATCATCGTAACATGGCTCGAAATATATAAAAAAAAACCTCAAGCCAACACAAATATGTTTAAACCTTGGCATTCTTCTTTCTATATGATGTTTCTCAGTTTGTATATGATTTGTATTTGTGTATTACTCAAATGATTGTCCTCTTTATAGAAAAAAAGACTATTCAACTATAATTAATTTGATACTCATAAATTATATCATTATTAGTTTTAATACTTAGTAGTTATATATGTATATATATATATATATATATATATATATATATATATATATATATATATATATATATATATATATATATATATATATATATATATATATATATATAAGGCGAATCCCCACGCATTGCGCTGGAACAAAATTATGTAATTAGAATAATAATACATATGTTTTGTTAAAAAATATCTAAGTCATTGTTATCTACTATGTACTAACATGTGTATATAAGAAACAAAAAGTTGATGTGTCAGTATGAATTATCTTATATCAAGACATTCGCTATAAAAAATCAAAAAATAAAGAAATAATTAGTTAAATAATATCATAATAAATAAACAATACAAAATTTCAGGATAATGGTTAAAATAAAAAAAAGAAATCATAGTATAGTTGGAATCTATACCGTGAAATTTTTTTAGACTTACTGGTAATTAACTAACATATTTTTATTGTCAACACTTAAACAATTAAATACTAATGTTTAACTAAAATAAACTACCTTAATTAATGTGATAATATCATTATAATATCTAACTTTGTCATAATATTTATGCTTACAAACTAATGATAATGTTTGTATTGATTTAATAAACATACTAAAAGCGTGTTTTTACGTACATTTAATTCTAAAAATTACATATACAATAAAATTAAAATCATGTTTTATCATCTATTTTAAACAATTAAAAATGAATATTTATTTAAATGAATTACCATGATTCAAGTGATAATATCATTATAATATATAATTTATCGTAATATTTTGATTATAAACTTTCAGAATAATGGTTAAAATAAAAAAGAAAAGAAATCATAGTATAGTTGGAATCTATACCGTGGAATGTTTTTAGACTTGTTGGTAATGAACTAACATATTTTTATTATCAACACTTAAACAACTAAATACTAATGTTTAACTAAAATAAACTACCTTAATTAATGTGATAATATCATTATAATATCTAACTTTGTCATAATATTTACGATTACAAACTAATGATAATGTTTGTATTGATTTAATAAACATACTAAAAGCGTGTTTTTACGTACATTTAATTCTAAAAATTACCTACACAATAACCTTAAAATCATGTTTCATCATCTATTTTAAACAATTAAAAATTAATATTTATTTAAATGAATTACCATGATTCAAGTGATAATATCATTATAATATATAATTTATCGTAATATGTTGATTATAAACTAACGTTAACATTATTATTAAAAAATGAAAAGTCATAAGAGTTTTAAATAAATATGATTGAAGTAAAAATACTTCTATTAATAATCATAATATGTAGGTAATTGTAAAACGTATTTACATAATAGCAAACTTCATTTATTAGAAGATAATTATAATATATTATGAACTTAAGTGTTTTGTTAAAACTATTCAATTTAATCAAATTTAAGTATTGATTATATGTATGATTTACTAAGTATTTTACAAAATCATTCATTTCGATCAAATTAAATTATTAATTATATTCTTATTAGAAAGGCAAGAACAATTATTTATTGATCTACTTGCTTTAGTTTTTTTCAATAATCTCTTCAAGCATTCATGTGCTTTTTTTTATAATTTTTCTGAATGTTCGTTTAAATATAAATTCTAAAATGTAGGATCTATTTAACTAATTTTGTATAAAGTTCTTTCAAATTATTAAACACCTAAATATATAAATAAGATTTTATTTTATTAATCACAAACATAACACATGATAATAAAATATTAAAGCTTGTATTATATGAAGATGTATACTATTCTAATTGATGAAATAATAATACCAAAAATCTCAAATAAGAATCCAAATCATCAACTAATTACATAAGCTTAAGTTTGAGTTACAAAATAAGCATAAAATATAGTAAAATATAATAATTTCATTACGAAATGCGTTTCATACGAACACATTTTCTTCGTTGATAATGGTTGTATGATCATCGTAACATGGCTCGAAATATATAAAAAAAAACCTCAACCGAACACAAATATCTTTAAACCTTGGCATTCTTCTTTCTATATGATGTTTCTCAGTTTGTATATGATTTGTATTTGTGTATTACTCAAATGATTGTCCTCTTTATAGAAAAAAGACTATTCAACTATAATTAATTTGATACTCATAAATTATATCATTATTAGTTTTAATACTTTGTAATTATATATATAAGTTAAAAAAAAACTTTTGAGTGGTTTTGAATAATTAGTTGACAGATGAAGAGGTGGAGGTTTCAAATGAATATGGTGTAAGAATAAGACCTATCTTGAACCATATATATATATATATATATATATATATATATATATATATATATATATATATATATATATATATATATATATATATATATATATATATATATATATATATAAGTTCAATAGAGAACCAAAATAAAACAAGAAACCAAGGAACCAATCGTGAGCGTCAGAATTCAAATGATCGACGGTCGAAGATAAGGTTGTAAATTTCTTAATTGAACGCGCATGTAGCGGATAATTCCAAAAACCCACTTCGTTATTTATTTATTTTTTAGTTTTAGAGCTTATTTTTTATCGAAATAAAAAATCGAATATATCAAAATTCATAATTTTTTATTTTCTTTCAATAGACATTCATATCAATATAGCAAAAATGAAAAAAAATTAATCAAAAATCTTGTTCAGATTCACAACACTTAATCGATGTGAATCTAAACTATAACAAGTTTTATTGTAGATTATTCATATGTGAATGATCATTGAAATTATTTTTTTCAACAATCATTGATCATTCAATAACTAATTATGTGAATTTAAATAAACTTTTAGATTCAAACGTGAATCTCACTAAATTTTCATATTGAATTTAAGTAAATTCGTTTATATTTTTTATAATTTCAACATTTTGATAATATACAATTGAAATAACTAAGATTTACAAATTAATTTACTTAAAATTACACGCGAATAAACAAAAAATTGCTGAAAAAATGGGATACAATTATCATTTATATGTGAGTTAATATATCTAAAACTAGATGCACACTATTTTTAACCTTTTGATCATACACAAATGAACTAATTTAGATTCACAAATTAATTTGCTTAAATTCACATGTGGATAATAAAAAATGTTGAAAAAACCAGGTACAATTACCATTTATATGTGAATTAACAAGTCTAAAACAAAAAACAGTTAAAATTCACAATGTAAATATAAACTGTACTAAATTTGTATGAAAGATAATTCACATATAAATAGTCATTGAATTCAATTTTTTCAATAATTGTAAATCATTCAGTAACAACTCATGTAAATTTTAAAAACGTTCTTAGATTCAGATGTAAATTCAAGAAAAATCACTTATATTTTTACTATTTCAATATTTTGATGTCATATACAATTGAATTAACTGAAATTCAAAATGATTTCCTAAAAATTCACATGTAGTTGGTCAAAAATTATTGAATAAATCGAATAGAATTGTCATTTATATGTGAATGAATATATCTAAAACAATACAGTTCAGTTCAGATTCACATGGTGAATCTGGACAAACTTGAAGTATAAAAAAAACAAAAATTTTGTATATCAATATGGACGAAGTGATTTTTTTGCTATAATCATCTACATTTGAGTGTAACTAGTAAATGTAAATCCTTTTTTTCGGCCGTCGATCTTTTGCATTCCGACCACACGATTGGTTAACTTGGTTCCTTGTTTTAAATTGGTTCTTTATTGAGACCAAGAGGATTTTGTGAGACAAGGAGACCAACTTTCAGCCTTTGATCAAAATTGATTTGGCGACTTAAAAGAAACATCATTAGGGCTAATTAATACACATAATTAGCTGATTAGGGACTGTTTAGTCAATTTTACACTTCAGAATTACATCCTCTAAATCACATCACGTGCTCAAGATTTATATCTTACATTTAGTATATAGATCATCAAGATAAAGATTCCAATTTTAAGAGGCATGATCGATAGCCGCTTGAATCATAATTATCCTTTCAATTCGATTCTCGTTGCAGTTTGGTCAACATGTTAATTGATGAATATTTCAGCAATCAATCATCACTTTTATCTTGTTCATCAAGTTTCATCAGCAATTGATGAGAAAGATCATTAATTGACCTCAATATCAGCAATAAGTATTTAATACGGATGATCTAAATATTACTCGCAGCAAAACATAAGTAGCTTTTTGATTTTTTTTGCTTTTATTTGTTTGAACATAGTAATCTTTTGAATCGTCATTCTCATTTCAATTTTTCAAAATCATAATTGATGAATTTTCCAGCAATCGATCATCATTAATATCCTGTTCATCAAGTTTCATCAACAATTGATGAGATTGATCATCAATTGACGTCAATTTCATCAGTTTCTAGCTTCAATCTGTACAACTAAGATCGATTTCAACAATTTGAGACTTTGATTTCAGCAACCAATCATCTATTTCAAGGTTTGATTTTATTGTTCTTTCAAGTCATACAATTTCAATATGGATGATTCTCAGATTCTTCACAACAAAAAGTAATTAGCTTTTTGATTTTTTGCTTTTAGTCGTTTGAACCTAGTAAAAATTGATTGTTTTATGATTATTTCCTTATGAATGCATAAAATTCTGATCAAAGTATTATTCATTTGCTTTTGTTACCTTATGTGTTGTATTCTCTATTAAACTTTACATGCATTCTACCTGTTTGAAAAAAGTCCTGAATGAACAAAAAGTGTAACGTCTCACTCCCTCCTTCTTATTAGTAAAATCATATGTAAAATTCCAATATATAAGTCATAATTGGTGTTAAAAAAGTTCTGAATGTTTGGTTTTATTAATTTTTTTATTTGATGTAGATCATTTTGATCAGTGTTTACATTGTGTTTTGTATGATCAATTACATTACATAGTACATTATATGATGTGTGATCAATTGCATTACTATGACATACCGACTTCAATTTCAAATCTTTGATTATATAATCGATACTCCATTCTCACAGTTGTTTCATTTTCTGTTGCAGAGAAAATGTTTAACCAAGAAAATGTTCAGTTTGGTATGGATAATTCAGAAATTCCTTATAATGAAGAAAACGATAAATGCAGTTTATATGATTAAGATATTCTTTATAAGCAACAAAATGAATCGGAAATACAAGGTAATTTTGTAATCAACATTCTATAAAAGTCATTTCGTATAAACTTATGAATCCCAGATAAACATATCGCATTATTCTATTAGAATAATCTATAATACAAAACGTCTCATAACATTATTCTTATTGTGATAACACGTATGGACATTTTGGAGATTCTTCGCAACCAATAAAATTATCATTTTGGTATGGATAATTTGGAGATTCTTCACAAAAATCATTATTGCTCTATTCTAATAGAATAATACACATATTATGTTTCTTAACACTATAATATTAGAATAATTTCATTAGAAAATGTTTTTCTCACAAAATACTTACGATATTCTAATAGAATAATATGTGGACTTTTTTTTGAAGGTAATCTAGGAAACAATGAATAATTCTCAGTTTAAGATTCATTTCATTAATATTGTATGAGATGCCAACATTGATGAGAAATATTTTGAAAAGAGATGGAATGCCTTAATGGTATAGTATAAGCTACAACATAACAAATGGATGAAAGATATGTTTGAGTTGAAGCACAGTTAGATTCCAGCCTATTTCAAAGATATATCATTGTCAGGTCTAATGAGAACACCTTCCTCTACAAAAGAAGGTGAATTTAAGGTAATGTCTTGAAATAAGTTTTGTATTATTATAATATTTTACTTTTATATAGTCTTATATTGTACTTCTTCTTGATATAACTTTTTTAGAATATTGTTAATATATTACTTAATATTATATTTGACATAATTAATTAGTTAACTTTTTTAACAGGCTGAGTTCAATAAAGAAGAAGTAACGATGAAATATGCATGCATGCAATTTAAGCAATTTGGAATTTTGTGTAGACACATCTTCTGTATTCTAAAGCTTTATGACATTCAAGAGATTCTGTCAAGATACATTCTTCGGAGATGGAGAAAATATATAATCCATACCGAACTTTTAAAGAGGAGGTTTACATATGGTGATTCATATACAAATATTGACAATGTTGTGTTCAAAGCTTTTTGCCTTTGTTAATAGTGCTTATCTTCATTACAAAATGATGAAAAGAAATTAAAAGAACTCATACAAAAACTAGAGCAGTTGATGATAGATATTGATAAACAAGGTTCTGAAAAGTTACCAGTTACAAAGCAATACAATATTGAAAATTTTTATGGAGCTACAATTCTGGAAATTATTGATGTTAAGAATCCACCTTTAAAGACTGTGTTATAGGAAAACGTTTAAAAATATGTAATGAATATGTAATATATTTCAAATTCATATTAATATGCACCAAAGGGTTGTACAGACTAAGATATTATTAGCTTCAGATTATTTCTATTAGTGTTCACATTGTGTGTTGTATGATCGATTACATTACATGGTACCATATTCTCCTGTGGAATCAATTACATTACTATAACATGTTGACTTTAATTCCATATCTTTGATTGTTTAACCCATAGTTGATTCGAACAGATTTTTCATCATTGGTTGCACCCAACTTAAAAGGAACTTCAATATTTCAAACTAGAAGTTTTCAACATTAGTTGTTGATATTAATGAATATGTAATATATTTAATATGTTACACACATGTAACCGTTTTTTTGGTCATTACAATATAATTTCAGAATACACACTTTAATATCAAAATATTATACACAGTTTCAGAATATTACATATCATCAACACACTATTAAATATTGAACCTTTGGAATAAATAAAATAATAGCATTACAATGATTTGAAAAAAAAAACTAAATGTAATTATGTATTATTCGATTAGAATATTCAACATATAACTTAGAATATCATAGAACATTATTCTATTAGAATATTTTATATATAACTTATAAAAACAGACAACATATAACATTATTCTATTAGAGCTTTCTACATATACACATTATTTTCATTTACTAAATCAACTTATTTAATTAAAAACTTAAAACATTGTGCTATTATAGTATTATACATATACACTTCTAAAAATAGACAACATATAATATCATTCTATTAGAATATTATACATATAGTACTTAAAATAAAACAACATATAATATTATTTTATTATATTATGACATATATAAACTTATTATAATATACAACATATAATATTATTTTATTAGAATATTCTATATATACCTATTATTTTCATGTAATAATTCAACTTAACTAATAAAAACTTAGAACATTATTCTTTTAGATTATCAATGGGATATATCATCATCTACAACATTCTTATGATTATAAACATCATACACTCTACATATAAAATTACAAAAACTAACAACATAAAACATTATTCTTATAGAATATTCTACGTAAACAGACAACCTATAACATTATTCTATTGGAATATTTCACATATGCACATTAATTAGATGTTACTAACAGTACATATAAACATAATATATAGAAGGTCTACTAACATTATTCTATTAGAATACTATACGCATATATTAAATTTATGTTCTAAGAAGTTCAATACATATAAACTTATAGAAAACCAAAAACATATAAAATTATTCTATTAGAATATTTTACATAGACACATCAAATATGTCTTATTAACATTAAATATAAACTTACATATAAACAAAATATATAGAAGGTCTTCTAACATTATTCCATTAGAATATTGTACATATACTTTAATTTTAAAAACCTTATTATTCTAAAAAGTTCATTACATATAAACTTATGGAAAACTGAAAACATATAAAATTATTCTACTAGAATATTTTACATACACACATTAAATAACTCTTATTAAGATTACATATAAACTTAATATGTAGAAGGTCTTCTAAAAGTACTCTAGAATATCATACATATATCTTTATTTTAAAAAACATTTTAGTTGTAAAAAATTCGTTACATATAAACTTATGAAAATCTACAACATGTAACAATATTCTAATAGAACATTTTACATGAATAAACAAGCTACAACATCATTCTATTAGAATATTCTACATAAACTATGACAAAATTAAAATTTGATCATAAAGGCATGATATTTTTGATTGTTCAAAGCATAAATATTTTTAACCATGGATATTTTTCTATGAAACATTCATTAGTTATTCAAACCTTAAAACCATACATACTGTTCAAAATAAAGAAAAGATAACACATATTTAAACATACAAAATACTACCGTGTCATTCATACATAATCAAAGACTTCCAAAACTTCCATAAATTTTATTCATGTCTTTCCAATGCTTTTCTTGCATCGACTCGTTCCCTCAGCATTTTATAATGAGTGCCCTTATTAACATTTCGTATTCATTTGCTTCTTCAATTATTTTCTTCTTGCGATTCTTTACGATATGCATAAAAACTTTACAGCATAACGCAATTTGACAAGATTCTTATTCAGCAGAAAACCTTCTTTACCCAAGTCAACATTCCACTTACTGACATGTTCCCCAAAATACTTTTTCATGTGTCACACAAAAAGTACACTAGAATCAACTGTAAGTACCTTAGTTTGCCAAAGCAATCCATCCTGTTTACCATCATTGAATTGACCAAACATACTTTCTTGTATCCACCTGTCTCCAAGAATCTCATAAAGTAATTTTGTTGTAATGTATTTTAATAAAATCACGTTACTTCTGTTTTTTAAGCAAAATCACACACTAATTAAAAAGAAAAATGTTATCTGGATGTTGAATACAGATCTGATATATTTTAACCAACCATAATCAGTTATTATTGCAAACATATAATCAAAATATTAATAAGTAATATATTCTATTTTCAACTGATAAATTATAATGTAGACTATCTTAAATTAATAACAAAGTGCAACCAGTTGGAACATTACAAGAGTAATTACATATAGAATATTCAGAACATTAACAGTAATATATTCTCTTACAAACTATCTTAAATTAACAACAAACAGTAATCATTGTAACATTACATTAATATTTACAAACATAAAATCCAGAATGCATGACAAGTGATACAAAATGATGTTAAAACAGTCGAATCTGAAATAAAATAACTTAACTTAATTACAAACCTCAAAGATTAGTAACATTCTAAAGCTTCACATCATACATGAGATTCCATTAGTTCCAAATTAAAGAAATAAACTGATAATCCATGGATTCGTTGAAATCAAAATCATATAAACATTGTATTCATAGAAGCTAGAATCATTATAAAAACTAACAAAAGGAGATATTAGTTTCATCTGACCAGATTTCCTTGAACTATCCATTTTTTATTATCAAAATTGAAATCGAGAGAATCGAAATCAAATGTAATCGAGAGAATCAAAAGGAACTTAGTTTTTTCTCGAGAGATACAGAAACAAAATGTAATCAAGAACGAACTTTGAATTTATGAAAGCAAAATATAATCACGATTCAAAATCAGATTCTGAATAAGAAGGTTAAGAATCAGAATTGATTCTTATGGTTTTATCGAGGGTTTTTGATGTAGAAACACTTCATAATTGTAATCCTAATCGATTCATTGATTTCTGGAAGATTAGTACAAAAAAGAATCAGAATGAGAAGAAATCAGAATCGTAACCTGTCCTTCAAATGGAACTGTAGATCAGGAAGGAAGAAGTTTTTTAGGGTTCTTCAATCGAGATTCGAATAAGCTCTTCGATCGGAATGAGAGGAATCACACGTTAAAAATCAAAATGTAAGACATCACAAGCTTGAAAGCAAAACATAATCTTTATTTTTTCATTCTTCAATCGTGATTGCAGATCAAGAAGAAAGTAGGAATTGGGGCTGAGGGGTTTTTCACGTGAGAAGAATGAAGAACGCTTTAAATCAGGATTGCATATTATTTTACAATATTATCCCTCCGCGTTCTTCACTAATCCCATATTTTGATGTATTTACAAAAACACCACCGCTTTTTGATGTATTTATTGTCATTTAATCTCAACCCTACACCAATTTAGATCAATGATACAGATCTTGTCCCCTTGTCTCACAAATTTCCCATGTCTCATATGAACCTAACCCTATATATATATATATATATATATATATATATATATATATATATATATATATATATATACATATATATATACATATATATATATATATATATATATATATATATATATATATATATATATATATATATATATATATATATATATATATGGGTTAATAACATAAAAATCATTGTAGTTTGTCCAAAATTCCGGTTTAACCACTATATTTTTTTCTGTTCCACAAAAACCACCCATACTTTAAAAAAATTCCATATTGACCACTGTTCATTTTGTTTTATAAATTTTAAGGATTATTTCTATCAAAATATTATGTGAAAAGTTTCATATCGACATTTGAAGCAAATATTGGAACTTCATTGCAGTAAAAATCTTACATAAAGTTGTCTACATGTGATTTTGGTATTCGTAAGTGCAGCTTTTCGACCATGTTGTGAATGCATAGGGTATCCAAGTGAATCAACTAAATTTTGAATGCAACGAGGGTAATAAGTGTTCCGAGTTGGCGACGTAAAATCTTGACTTTTATTTGTTATAGTGGTCGCAATGTATCTTTTTGAAAATATAAGTGCTTTTTACGAATTTTTTTGAAAGTATGGGTGATTTTTTTAGAACAAAAAAAAAAATATAGTGTTTAAACCGAATTTTGGACAAAATACAGTGGTTTTTATGTTATTAGCCCTATATATATATATATATATATATATATATATATATATATATATATATATATATATATATATATATATATATATATATATATATATATATATATATATATTAGTTTCATAATATGCGTCTTGGTAAAATAAGGTTCACTTGCAGTGAATATATTACACAATTTGATCTAATATGTTGAGATACAAGGACCTAGAAATTTTATGGCCGATCTGCTTAATGCGAAGGTGTCGCAAAAGGATTCACCGATACTTGCATGACCTGCTTCATGGGAACAACGAATGTCAAACCACTTGAACGTGGATTAAACTCTTTTGTTTTTTTTTTTTTTTTTTTTTTTTTTTAAACCGTAAAATTGTATAAATAAAAAGAAGGGAAATGCTAGCAGAGAACTAGCAAACCCCAGCCAAGTACCCAAGTACTCGTATATTTACATATAGATTACATAAAAGGGGAACACACCCACTCATACCAACTAATAGAGACAGATTTTCCTCTATATTTATACCAAGAATAAACACAAGCAATGATATTATCACCCACCATTAGGGGTTTAACCTTCTCAACGATCTTTATTATAACAAAAAACAACACCCTACAAATTACCACCATCGCTAATAAGATCACCAAATTGACCCACTTTGAGTAACTCATTTCAACTTGCCATGTGTCTCTTAATATATGCTCTCCATTCATGATTTTCCGCACCCCCGCTTCATTATATTCATACTCTACTCCTTCAAACTCGTTCTTGAACAGTCCCTGATACGCATATTTGTGAAATCCAACATAGAATAGTGGGTACTTCCAAAAAGGGGCCGGTAAATCATTGGGTAACCGAAAGAACCCGCCACCTAAAACCATAAATCCCTGGATCCCCGCACCTACTATGATTCCCATTAAGTAATTCGGAACAAGACTCGCGACAATCATCATTATGCTCTCAACAAGCAGCATACAAGAAAACAGTACGGATGTGTAGTATCCATAGTGATCAAATCCATTACGAAGTCCTGTTAGGTAATATGCTAATGCCGCAGGAATCACGGATACTAGCAACAAGTATGGTGCTGAACATAGCGTGTTGGCTACAACGAAAGCCTCAGTTGAATAATGTCCATTTAATCTTTCACGTTCGAATACCTTCATGTCCTCCACAAATGAGGGGAATCCACCGATAGCCATGAACGTTAAGAATGAGGCCACAAACATCAGCATCGAACTTCTAGCCTGCAAATTTTTATCCATACATATATTAGTATCAATGTTGCATGATTTATACGGATCAATCGATGTGTTGGTTTGATGAATGATGAATCTGGTTTGCCACCTGAATCGAGCTGTAATTTGAGCCAAGATCATAGAAGAGTGTTCCAAGACCTATAGACAAAGATATGTAAATAGCGAGGCGCAACCAGTAGTAGCCTAGATCACGATGCATGTTAATGAAAGATCTCCTCGTGAGCACAAGGCATTGAGTAGAGAAACTAGCATTATTTTTCTTTTTCTCAAGTGCTCCATCTCCCTGAGAAAAAGCCATGAAGTTATTTTTCTTCATAGTTATTAGCAAAAATAAATTATCTGTTTAAATTAAATGTCTATATTTTTTGTATTATAACTCACCCTTTTGCATATTTCAGCAACTTCATTGTTAACTTCTAGGTAATTAGTAGATGACTTGTATGAATCTATTAAGGTTTTAATCACTTCCTCAGTAGGTTTCCTTCCAGATAAACCTTGTTCGATATCCTTTGAAGTACAATAAAGATCTTCGATCAGGCACAATAAAATAATAGGTACGTACGAAGCGATATCCAGGTATGACAAAGTGGAAAATGCTCTCTAAAGAATATACCTCATCATCAAAATCCTTGTTAATTGTTCTAAGAAAGTGATCCGATGGATTTTGGAAACCGGGGCAAGGGAAGCCATTCAAAGCAAAAAACTGTTTAGTATTAGCAGTCAATTAAAGATACAATTAGGTGAGCGTTCAAATAAATATTTGCGTTTCCGTAATGAAAACCGATTAGGAAATGATTGAACATTATTTACGCTTACTTCCTTGGCAGAGCTAGCGTGCCCAAAATAAACTGTTTTTCCTGAAGAAAGAAGACAGAGATTATCGAAAAGCTCAAACACTTCGCTGCTAGGCTGGTGAATGGATGCGATAATGATCCTTCCTTCATGTTGATCAAGTTTTGCGATTCCTCTCATCACGTAGTATGCAGCGGCACTATCAAGGCCGCTTGTTGGTTCGTCAAGGAAGAGAAGCTTAGGACGAGTTAGGATTTCAATACAGATGCTAACTCGTCTCTTTTGGTCTCCACTCAGTCCTTTAGCTCCCCACCCTCCTATCCTGGTGTCCATGGAATCTTGTAGGCCCATCTCTCGTATGGTAATTTCAGCTCTCTCCTTTTTGTCGGCTTTTGACATGGAGTTTGGTAGCTGGAGCTGTGCGGAATAGTAGACACTTTC
The DNA here is from genome assembly GCA_023525715.1 of Cichorium intybus. Taxonomy (NCBI): domain Eukaryota; kingdom Viridiplantae; phylum Streptophyta; class Magnoliopsida; order Asterales; family Asteraceae; genus Cichorium; species Cichorium intybus. Next base: position 111,301,759 of record CM042012.1, on the reverse strand, counting down.
TCTGACAGTAAGTGATGTAATGAGTGTCTCGTATTGAGTCACATAACCCTACATATATTTTTGCCCATTTTATCAGATCAAAATGAGACCAAGAAAATAGATGGCAAAAAGATACATATTTATTTGGGCCTACCGATGTTCCATATGCTAAAGTTTTCTTGAATCCGTTAACCAGAATATCACCACTCTGCCTAGTCTTGGAGTGTAGTCTCCCTGCACAAAAATATAAATTAAACTGTCATTTCCCAAAACACGATCGAATTCTTTTTAATCATGATGTCTGGTATTTCTTTGCAGAACACATTAAAGTTTGCATTTTGTTGCGACACGAGAGATATTTTTTATAGAGTTCTGGTTTTCTTGAAATCGATAGTTATGTGTATACCTGCCAAGGCATCAAGGAGGGTGGATTTTCCGGAGCCGGAAGGACCCATGATAGCAAGGATCTCCCCAGGCCTAGCGTATCCTGTAACACCTTGAAGTATGGAACGGCGCCCACCATTTTTTCCATCCGGCACCGTAACACACAAGTCTTTCCATTTCAAAGAGAGACCATTGATGGTGTTACCTTCGGTTTTATCATTACTACTAGTACGTTTAACTTCTTCATGTTGTTGTAGTTTCGGTGCATGGGATGTGATCTCCACCTCCTGGGGATTCTGCGTTTCTATGTAAGAAGGTTCCATTTTAGAGAGAGAGAGAGAGACTTTTTTTATATGTTCAATGATGAAGTATTTGCTGTGTATATATATAGAAAGTTAAGGCCGGGGTAACCATGTGTATGTTTGCATCCATATAATAGCTATCTTTGAACAAATTAGTTTGTTACTATCGTTAATACATATTAAAACAAAGCAAATAAGCTACCTTGAAAATTAACGTTAACAACTTATGTTATAAAGGTATAATAAATTTGGTTACTAAAAGTAAAATTTTAAGTAATATCAGATTCTTTATTTAATTAAAAATCAACAGCGTATATTTTGATTGTTTATTTTGAATTAACTATTTTTTATATAGATATTAATTTATTGAAAATATGTTCTTTTGTTGCATAACTGCTGAAAATAATAGTCTACTATGCCAATTCTATTAGAAAGATAGTTTAGGGTTAATTATTAACTTTTTAAATTGTTTTCACAAAGAGTCGGAGAGCTAAGCATAAAGACGGAAGAGTGGTAATTATGTACATTAAGAGTTTGTTTTTAAGGTAAATGGTATGCTATGTACGTTAAAGTGTTTGTTTTTTAAAAGTAAATTATTTGAAGTCTATAGACCATATCTATAGACATATACAGAAAAGGAGGTGTACCAAATCTTTGCAAGTTACAAGAAAAAAACTGTTTGTTTTTTAAAATCTGCGGGATACTAAAATAAACTAAATTATTTATCAAATTATATTTTTGTATATCTAACTTTTTATTTTGTCAATTACTTTTTATAAGTAATTATCTATAATTTATATAAAAAGAATGTTTTTTTAGTTAAAAGATGTTAGAAAATGCAAAAAGACTTTGATCCATGTCTGTGAGAAGAAGAGGTACGCATACCTTTTTATGGTCCCGAGTATAGCTATTTTTTTTTTCAATTTTGGTCCCAAAATAAATTCTCTAACAATTTTGGTCCTTATTTGAGGTCTTTGTAACGTTTTTGGTATGGGACCAAAAGTGCAAATATATCCAAGAACCAAAAATAATCAATTTACTTAACATGGACTAAAAATATTCCAAGATTCTCAAATAAGGACCAAAAGTAAAAGAGAGTTTTTTCGGACCAAAATTGCAAAATCAACATTATTCAGGGACCAAAATTGTGATTTACTCTAGAACCTTCATCAATAGATGATCTATGCCTACTGATATATAAATTAAAGAAATAAATTATAAGTAGAGACTCTTTTCGAATGATTTTCAGGGGTGGTGGTATACTTGGTTTTGCCATGGCATGTTCAAATACATTTGGACTAATGACTGGTGTATTTCTTCTTGGATTTGGATTAAGTGAAATTCCAAAGGGTATTTGGGTAAATGCAGACTATAACACTCGCCAAAAGGTTCTTTCTCATAAAGTTGCTAGGATGGCTGTAAAACTTGATGATGCCCATCAAGATCTTTCAAATGCTATTGTTGTAAGTTTACTCTTAAGTTCTTTTTAAAGTAACATGTGTTACAATTAAACAAAGTGACAAAAGGAAATGAAGGTGTATATGGTTGAAATCACATACTATTTGACATAATTTATGTGCAATTATTATCATCTCATTATATTATTAACTTGTTTTTGATTTGTATCAGGGTACAGAATTAGAGTTTATTTCTAGTATATGCAAAACAATTTTTGTAGCAGATAAGAAGAAGAAAAAACTATAAATTTGGTCCTTATAGTTATGGATTTTGTACAAAATACATTTTTTTGCAATTTTTTATGGTTTCCTGCGGATTTGGTTCCTAACCTGTGTAAAATGACTATTTTGCCCCTTCTGATATTTGTTTACTAATTAGGCTTTAATTTTAGCATATGCAAAACAATTAGTGTAGTAGATAAAAGAGTAGTATTACATGTTGGTCCCTATGGTATATCATTTGTTATGAATTTGATCCGAAAAAGGTTTTTGTTGAAATTTCCGTCCCTTTTGTTTCATTTTGTTGTAGATTTGTTCCCCAACCATGTAAAAATGACTATTTGGCCCCTTATCTGATTTTCCACTAATTTTTTATTTTTTACTAAATAGCAAATAAAAAGAATGTGTATCAAATAAAAAGGAGATTAAACAAGTTTGGTCCCTGTAGTATACCATTTCTTATGGGTTTGTTGCAATTTTATCTCTATGGTTTTGTTTTGTTGCTGGTCCTTAAACCATGTAAAATGACTATTTCGCCCCTTATCTGTTGGGTCATAATTTATTATGGTTTAATCTTTGCATTTTGGGCTTAAAAGAATATTTAATTTGGGCTTAAAATAGAAAATATGTGGCTTTATGGGTTGTTCAGTTGGGAACCGAACAACCACAGGTTGTTCGGTCCGGCTCTTGTGTTTCTCGGTGGGCTTGTTGTTATTTGGGCTTAGGGTTTAGGCTAGGTGTCTAGGGTATTTAAGGAAATTATAGCCTCATTTGTGAGGTTGGTTGTCCTATTACTGTATGCTAATTAGAGAGAGAATTAGAGTGTTATTGGCAACCAAAAAGACCTTATGTACTAGTCTTGGATTAATCAAGAGTGCATTGAAGTTTGTTTAATCTCTTTATTCTACTCATATTCTTGTGATTTGATTGATACCATTTGTGTGTAGATCTAGGATTTGTGGACCTACAATTGGTATCAGAGCTTGTTTTTGGTATCAATATTTGATTGTTCTTGGAGACAAATATGAAGATTTCGAGTGTTTTGATCCGTTTTGTCGAGTTTTTGGGCTGTTTTCGTGTTTTTGTTTTTGGTGTTCTTGGTGTTCTTGGTTGATCTTCATCCAAAATCATCAAAATCATCATTTTTGATCCAAAAACGTGAGTTACGGACTTGTTTAGTGCGTTTCAGATCTGAAAATTGTTGTTCGGTTAGGCTCTCAGGTTATTTGGCGGCGGTTTGTAGCGATTAGGGTTTCCTAGAGGTTGTTGGGCGGCAGCTTAGGGTTGTTGGAGGTTGTTCGGCGGCGGCTTAATCAGGCTAGGGTTTCCAGCGGTTATTCAGTCATCTTTGGGTTGCTCGGTCCAATAAGCGGTTGCTCAGTCAGCCCAAAATTGATTGTTCGGTTTCTTGTTACTCGGCCAGTTACTCGGTTCATTTGGTTGTTCGGTGGATGCTAATCGGTCTTGCCTTATTGTTCGGTCCTTTTGATTGCTCGGTCAAGGTCTTGTTCAGTCCAGAAAATTTGTTCGATTAAATTGTTTTTCGCCCATTGCTCGGTTTAGCCATTGTTCGGTGCACTTCAAGGTTGTTCGGTCCAGGGTGTTTTTCGCTTTTTGATTTTACTTAGTCAAAAATTTCGAGGGTTAAATTTTGGTTTTTCCGGGAAATTCTTTTTTGATTAACTTTAAAATCGATTTGACTACTACCAATTTGCATTTCGATCTCGATACCGTGATGGGTACTGTTACCCGTATTCCTAGACTATTAAATGCTGAAGGCTTTGATGAATGGAAATTCAGATTTGAGAAATATGTGAAAATGAAGGATAACAAGATATGGAGAAGCATTGTGAGGGGTCCGATTATAATAAAAAATACCCTTGAGGACGGTACGGTGATTATAAAGTCTCCGGAAGAATATTCAAATGAAGATTTCGATTTAACTGAAGTTGATGATCGTTCCCTCGCTACTCTCACGATGGCTCTGTCTCCTGATATCGCTTAAGGATTCAGGGAATACAAATCTGCCAAAGCTTTGTGGGAAGCACTAATTAAGGTTTATGAAGGCAACGAGGACATGAGACAAAGCAGACAAGATCTGCTTAGACAAATATTTAACTTTTTTAATCATGTCTCGTGGAGACACTTGAAGTTCAGTTGCAACGCTTTATCACTCTCAACAATAAGTTGAGTACCGATCGAATAGTGCTGTCGAAATCTGAAATCAACAAGAAGCTACTGAACTCCCTTCCAAGAAATTGGGCTATGCATGTGGCTGTGATCAAGAAGACGAAGGATCTGAGTAGTTTGTTTCTCTCTGAAATTTTGGCTGTCATCAAAGCATGTGATATGGCTGACAAACAACTAGAGATAAATTACGCCAATTTTTATCAATCGGCCAACCTAGGTGTTTCTACAATCAGTGCTTTTTCTGCTTTGCCTGCTCAAGCTCCAATTTATCAAGCTTCTTCCTCTTCCAGGAAGCCACTGGTATCTCTAGTTCCCTTTGTTCTTGTTACTCCAGCTCCAACTCTTCCCAAAGGAACTGAAGAGAATTTAGGTTTAATGGCTGGTCTCCTAAATTGTTACAATGCTCTTGTGGCTGGTGAGCTGGTTCAGCCAATGATGGTAGGAGATCTTGATCAAGTTCAACCGGATGATGTGGAAGAAATGGATATTTCCTGGCATATCGCTATGGCGGTATTCAGGGAAAAGAAGTTCACTCAAAGGACGGGTAGAAACAATTGGGTTGCCAACAATGGGGAGAAGAAAGTGGGTTTCGACAAGACCAAACTCCGGTGCTATAATTGTCATGAGCGTGGGCACTTTGTTCGTGAATGTAATAAGCCCAGAGTGGAGAATACTGAGAGAAATCTGGTGCCTACTGGAACAAACCGTGATGCAGATACTCAGAGTACTGAAAGAGCCATGGTTGTGTAACAATTCTCTTGGGATAACCAGATGCAAGCACTGAATTTGATTGAAGGTGGTGAAGCTAACTTGGCCTAAGTTGAAGGTGATGTGGATGCTGATCATGCTGAGGAGGAAATGATGAATTTGCAGTTTTCCCTCATGGTTTCCACTTCTCCTGCTACCACTTCCGCCAATGATGAGGTTAGTAAATGTAACACCTGGTCTTTAATAAAAACATCTTCATTTAAATAAATATCAATTTATTCAATAATTAACATTTTGAAGATATTTAGAAATCATTTTAAACATCAATTTACTGCATGAATCCCCAATTAAGCAGCATCAGTGTGTACCCGTCATGCCTGTCCGTCATTTCCACCTGTACAACCTGAAATGGTAATTTAAAAGGGAAAGGATAAGCACACGGCTTAGTGAGTTCCAACAACTACACAGCATATCAGCTACACATACTTTACCCCTAACAGGAAAAATACAACCACACGTCACATAATCTGCTCTACCTAGTATATTGGATTATAACCTCCTATATATATCTGCTCAGTAAATCTAATTCCCCTGCTCAGCACTTAGAGCCGTGCATACCCTGTACGTCGAGACATGCGTATCTGCTCAGTGTCTTTTGCTCGTATCTCTATATTACTCAGTACGTCGAGCCCACATACACCATAACCCAACCCATACAATTATAACAGAAATATATATATCAATAATATACACACAACTTGGTACTATTTACCAACATCTTATAAACATCTTATAAGCACATAAAAATACGGTAAAGGACATATAACGTCCACACAATGTAGTGAGAAACTCACCTGGTTATAGTCGACTACAACATTTATCTCTGCTTCGTATTCCCTCTTTAACTGTTAACACAGTAAGGCATTTATCACTCTTTAATTCTTAACTATCTTATAGTTGTATCATTAAATTCTTCCATAATTCCAACATGATACCTCGTGATTTATCAAGTAAAGGATAGCCAGGTAGAAGATTAGTTGGGGTGGCAGGATCCTTTCAGCATTTTAGCCTTTCGGAAAATCCAACAACCAGATCCCAAGTAATCGGCCTAGACACCATCCTCGTAAGTAAATCACTCGGTATTATTTTTGGAATTACGAATAGTATAACCTCTACATTTTATAGGTTAACACTTAAAACTACTAGAGAAATACAATAGTGATTACTCACTTAAGATTGGCGTTTTCGCAAAGCCTTGGCACGTTTCCCGTTCCGCTCTTCCAACACTTCCCGAGCACCTCGTTACCAGCTACCGCTCGCTCCTAACTCCTCCCGACCTATTTTCCTCACCAAAACACTCCTCAATATCGTAAGGTTGTTTGGTGTTTGTTGTGGGTTGAAATGAAGAAGTTTGGCCTCTATTTATAGGGCTTGAAAACACACATCACGACGTCATCACGACGTCATCACGACGTCATCACGACATAATCGTCGACGTCATCACGACGTCATCGTCGACGTCATCACGAGGTAAGCGCTTACTTCATTTCTCGGGTACTATTCACGCCGGAGTACTATTCATGCAGAAGTTACTATTCAATAGATGATCTATGCCTACTGATATATAAATTAAAGAAATAAATTATAAGTAGACACTCTTTTGGAATGATTTTTCAGGGGTGGTGGTATACTTGGTTTTGCCATGGCATGTTCAAATACATTTGGACTAATGACTGGTGTATTTCTTCTTGGATTTGGATTAAGTGAAATTCCAAAGGGTATTTGGGTAAATGCAGACTATAACACTCGCCAAAAGGTTCTTTCTCATAAAGTTGCTAGGATGGCTGTAAAACTTGATGATGCCCATCAAGATCTTTCAAATGCTATTGTTGTAAGTTTACTCTTAAGTTCTTTTTAAAGTAACATGTGTTACAATTAAACAAAGTGACAAAAGGAAATGAAGGTGTATATGGTTGAAATCACATACTATTTGACATAATTTATGTGCAATTATTATCATCTCATTATATTATTAACTTGTTTTTGATTTGTATCAGGGTACAGAATTAGAGTTTATTTCTAGTATATGCAAAACAATTTTTGTAGCAGATAAGAAGAAGAAAAAACTATAAATTTGGTCCTTATAGTTATGGATTTTGTACAAAATACATTTTTTTGCAATTTTTTATGGTTTCCTGCGGATTTGGTTCCTAACCTGTGTAAAATGACTATTTTTCCCCTTCTGATATTTGTTTACTAATTAGGCTTTAATTTTAGCATATGCAAAACAATTAGTGTAGCAGATAAAAGAGTAGTATTACATGTTGGTCCCTATGGTATATCATTTGTTATGAATTTGATCCGAAAAAGGTTTTTGTTGAAATTTCCGTCCCTTTTGTTTCATTTTGTTGTAGATTTGTTCCCCAACCATGTAAAAATGACTATTTGGCCCCTTATCTGATTTTCCACTAATTTTTTATTTTTTACTAAATAGCAAATAAAAAGAATGTGTATCAAATAAAAAGGAGATTAAACAAGTTTGGTCCCTGTAGTATACCATTTCTTATGGGTTTGTTGCAATTTTATCTCTATGGTTTTGTTTTGTTGCTGGTCCTTAAACCATGTAAAATGACTATTTCGCCCCTTATCTGTTGGGTCATAATTTATTATGGTTTAATCTTTGCATTTTGGGCTTAAAAGAATATTTAATTTGGGCTTAAAATAGAAAATATGTGGCTTTATGGGTTGTTCAGTTGGGAACCGAACAACCACAGGTTGTTCGGTCCGGCTCTTGTGTTTCTCGGTGGGCTTGTTGTTATTTGGGCTTAGGGTTTAGGCTAGGTGTCTAGGGTATTTAAGGAAATTATAGCCTCATTTGTGAGGTTGGTTGTCCTATTACTGTATGCTAATTAGAGAGAGAATTAGAGTGTTATTGGCAACCAAAAAGACCTTATGTACTAGTCTTGGATTAATCAAGAGTGCATTGAAGTTTGTTTAATCTCTTTATTCTACTCATATTCTTGTGATTTGATTGATACCATTTGTGTGTAGATCTAGGATTTGTGGACCTACAATTGGTATCAGAGCTTGTTTTTGGTATCAATATTTGATTGTTCTTGGAGACAAATATGAAGATTTCGAGTGTTTTGATCCGTTTTGTCGAGTTTTTGGGCTGTTTTCGTGTTTTTGTTTTTGGTGTTCTTGGTGTTCTTGGTTGATCTTCATCCAAAATCATCAAAATCATCATTTTTGATCCAAAAACGTGAGTTACGGACTTGTTTAGTGCGTTTCAGATCTGAAAATTGTTGTTCGGTTAGGCTCTCAGGTTATTTGGCGGCGGTTTGTAGCGATTAGGGTTTCCTAGAGGTTGTTGGGCGGCAGCTTAGGGTTGCTGGAGGTTGTTCGGCGGCGGCTTAATCAGGCTAGGGTTTCCAGCGGTTATTCAGTCATCTTTGGGTTGCTCGGTCCAATAAGCGGTTGCTCAGTCAGCCCAAAATTGATTGTTCGGTTTCTTGTTACTCGGCCAGTTACTCGGTTCATTTGGTTGTTCGGTGGATGCTAATCGGTCTTGCCTTATTGTTCGGTCCTTTTGATTGCTCGGTCAAGGTCTTGTTCAGTCCAGAAAATTTGTTCGATTAAATTGTTTTTCGCCCATTGCTCGGTTTAGCCATTGTTCGGTGCACTTCAAGGTTGTTCGGTCCAGGGTATTTTTCGCTTTTTGATTTTACTTAGTCAAAAATTTCGAGGGTTAAATTTTGGTTTTTCCGGGAAATTCTTTTTTGATTAACTTTAAAATCGATTTGACTACTACCAATTTGCATTTCGATCTCGATACCGTGATGGGTACTGTTACCCGTATTCCTAGACTATTAAATGCTGAAGGCTTTGATGAATGGAAATTCAGATTTGAGAAATATGTGAAAATGAAGGATAACAAGATATGGAGAAGCATTGTGAGGGGTCCGATTATAATAAAAAATACACTTGAGGACGGTACGGTGATTATAAAGTCTCCGGAAGAATATTCAAATGAAGATTTCGATTTAACTGAAGTTGATGATCGTTCCCTCGCTACTCTCACGATGGCTCTGTCTCCTGATATCGCTTAAGGATTCAGGGAATACAAATCTGCCAAAGCTTTGTGGGAAGCACTAATTAAGGTTTATGAAGGCAACGAGGACATGAGACAAAGCAGACAAGATCTGCTTAGACAAATATTTAACTTTTTTAATCATGTCTCGTGGAGACACTTGAAGTTCAGTTGCAACGCTTTATCACTCTCAACAATAAGTTGAGTACCGATTGAATAGTGCTGTCGAAATCTGAAATCAACAAGAAGCTACTGAACTCCCTTCCAAGAAATTGGGCTATGCATGTGGCTGTGATCAAGAAGACGAAGGATCTGAGTAGTTTGTTTCTCTCTGAAATTTTGGCTGTCATCAAAGCATGTGATATGGATGACAAACAACTAGAGATAAATTACGCCAATTTTTATCAATCTGCCAACCTAGGTGTTTCTACAATCAGTGCTTTTTCTGCTTTGCCTGCTCAAGCTCCAATTTATCAAGCTTCTTCCTCTTCCAGGAAGCCACTGGTATCTCTAGTTCCCTTTGTTCTTGTTACTCCAGCTCCAACTCTTCCCAAAGGAACTGAAGAGAATTTAGGTTTAATGGCTGGTCTCCTAAATTGTTACAATGCTCTTGTGGCTGGTGAGCTGGTTCAGCCAATGATGGTAGGAGATCTTGATCAAGTTCAACCGGATGATGTGGAAGAAATGGATATTTCCTGGCATATCGCTATGGCGGTATTCAGGGAAAAGAAGTTCACTCAAAGGACGGGTAGAAACAATTGGGTTGCCAACAATGGGGAGAAGAAAGTGGGTTTCGACAAGACCAAACTCCGGTGCTATAATTGTCATGAGCGTGGGCACTTTGTTCGTGAATGTAATAAGCCCAGAGTGGAGAATACTGAGAGAAATCTGGTGCCTACTGGAACAAACCGTGATGCAGATACTCAGAGTACTGAAAGAGCCATGGTTGTGTAACAATTCTCTTGGGATAACCAGATGCAAGCACTGAATTTGATTGAAGGTGGTGAAGCTAACTTGGCCTAAGTTGAAGGTGATGTGGATGCTGATCATGCTGAGGAGGAAATGATGAATTTGCAGTTTTCCCTCATGGTTTCCACTTCTCCTGCTACCACTTCCGCCAATGATGAGGTTAGTAAATGTAACACCTGGTCTTTAATAAAAACATCTTCATTTAAATAAATATCAATTTATTCAATAATTAACATTTTGAAGATATTTAGAAATCATTTTAAACATCAATTTACTGCATGAATCCCCAATTAAGCAGCATCAGTGTGTACCCGTCATGCCTGTCCGTCATTTCCACCTGTACAACCTGAAATGGTAATTTAAAAGGGAAAGGATAAGCACACGGCTTAGTGAGTTCCAACAACTACACAGCATATCAGCTACACATACTTTACCCCTAACAGGAAAAATACAACCACACGTCACATAATCTGCTCTACCTAGTATATTGGATTATAACCTCCTATATATATCTGCTCAGTAAATCTAATTCCCCTGCTCAGCACTTAGAGCCGTGCATACCCTGTACGTCGAGACATGCGTATCTGCTCAGTGTCTTTTGCTCGTATCTCTATATTACTCAGTACGTCGAGCCCACATACACCATAACCCAACCCATACAATTATAACAGAAATATATATATCAATAATATACACACAACTTGGTACTATTTACCAACATCTTATAAACATCTTATAAGCACATAAAAATACGGTAAAGGACATATAACGTCCACACAATGTAGTGAGAAACTCACCTGGTTATAGTCGACTACAACATTTATCTCTGCTTCGTATTCCCTCTTTAACTGTTAACACAGTAAGGCATTTATCACTCTTTAATTCTTAACTATCTTATAGTTGTATCATTAAATTCTTCCATAATTCCAACATGATACCTCGTGATTTATCAAGTAAAGGATAGCCAGGTAGAAGATTAGTTGGGGTGGCAGGATCCTTTCAGCATTTTAGCCTTTCGGAAAATCCAACAACCAGATCCCAAGTAATCGGCCTAGACACCATCCTCGTAAGTAAATCACTCGGTATTATTTTTGGAATTACGAATAGTATAACCTCTACATTTTATAGGTTAACACTTATAAACTACTAGAGAAATACAATAGTGATTACTCACTTAAGATTGGCGTTTTCGCAAAGCCTTGGCACGTTTCCCGTTCCGCTCTTCCAACACTTCCCGAGCACCTCGTTACCAGCTACCGCTCGCTCCTAACTCCTCCCGACCTATTTTCCTCACCAAAACACTCCTCAATATCGTAAGGTTGTTTGGTGTTTGTTGTGGGTTGAAATGAAGAAGTTTGGCCTTTATTTATAGGGCTTGAAAACACACATCACGACGTCATCACGACGTCATCACGACGTCATCACGACGTCATCACGACATAATCGTCGACGTCATCACGACGTCATCGTCGACGTCATCACGAGGTAAGCGCTTACTTCATTTCTCGGGTACTATTCACGCCGGAGTACTATTCATGCAGAAGTTACTATTCACGCCGGAGTTACTATTCACAACTTTTTTTTTTGAAAAACGGTCGTTACAAGTTCTCCCCCCCTTTATAAGATTCCGTCCCCGGAATCTCCAGCGTTGACATACACTTATTCTTCCACTCAATCATTTCCTATTTCAACACAATACAGTTGTATTAGTAAATCCAAAGGGTATTACCACAATACTGGCACATTAACCACCTCTAATCAACTAGGCCAACCTATTGAGACTACAAAGTACTCGTTATGTAATCTCATACACTCACAATACAGACATCATGGATGCAAGGTATTTGCTATGCATCGTATAATCACATGTTCACCACATCATATCACAACCCCTGCTCTTCACAACCCCAACAGCTCAGCTATTCACCAAACACCCAACTGTATGTGTGTTAGCACTGCTAGCCAATAAAGCCATCACAACACTTGTATGTGGTCCCACCACAATTACTGCTCATAAGATCCACAAAACATATGTGGTCCTACCAAATGTGGCCCCACTAAATAAGTGGTCACAACCACAAGTACTATTAACCCCCAGAATAAATGGTCACAACTACAAGTTACCAGTGGCCCCACGGAATAAGTGGTCCCAACCACAAGTACAAGTAGCCCCATAGCATAAGTGGTCCAAACCACAATACTAGTAGCCCCACCTAATAAGTGGTCCCAACTACAAGTATAAGTGGCCCCACATAATAAACAACTTTTCGCTCTAAAGGCTTAACAGTTAACACACATACGACTGCACAGCTCTGCAACCAACAATATGACACCAAGAATCCTCATATCAGCTCAGCCTCCACATACAACTACAAAATCTCCACCCACAATATGATACCATATCCATGGTTATCACCACTTAATACTCATGTATTCGTCCGCACAGCTAATATCAACTAGATATTCAACCAGCTACCGACACAGTTTATCCACGGTTACTTGCCTACGGGTTACCTACTTAAGAGGTATTCACTTAGTCAGTTATGAAACATATACACCTAACACACATATGCTAACAAGACAATCATCTTGGTCAGTTAGCAATATTTCCTCAACTCATCATTTTCATATACTAACAGATTTCAAGTACATGATACATTGGTATGCTACATCTAACTTACTCTGATACACACGTTGGTAGTATTCACTACCTATGTGAATACCCTTATGCCATACCACTATATCATCCCTACTCTCACGAGTTGTTATTATATGTCCATTCCGTATACACGTACACCTCTTGTACGGGAATGAATAAGACTCTAATTCTGCAAACATACAACACCATGTATAAAACCTTATATTTCTACTATGTACACGTATATCTGTGCGTATACCTTTCACATCTATATACTGCTTTAGTTCATGTATGTCTTCTTCCAAATTATGCCCTCCATCTACGGGATTCCAATTTCTACTAATACGATCACATACATCCTCAGCCTTCGTCATCATCATACTCCAGTCGTCTGATACTCCTTGTAGATAAAATTTGTTAACCAGCAACTGCAGATGACTTGGAAGCCTCATATATATCTCCATAACTGGAATCTGCGACTTATGTTAGTCTCTAAATAACATAATGTCTATTTATAGTCAATAAAAATCAACTATTCTAGCGATCAACATCTTCTTTTTATTATCCACTATCCGTGCTTTTAGTAACGAATAGACTTAATGGGTCACTTTTGCACAGCTCATCCACTATAGTCACATCAACTGTTCATTACATAATTATTAAAAAATGAAACGTCACTAGATTCTCAATCTCCAGCGTCCTAATAAACTCTATGATTGCCAATCAATAGAATGGACAATACAAATGCACACCAATTAGTTATACCCTCAGCTTATTGGATTCCTCATAACCAACGCCCGATTCGAACGCGGATCCTGTGCTTTCAATAGTAAGAGCTCTACTACTATCTTCCACACCTATCTATGTCTGTTTCAGAACTTGTCCAGAAGTCCCCTGGTTGTTTTACGAACATAGTCGTAGAAAATCTTTCAAATAAAAAGGATTTACCTTACGGATATCACCTGGCAAAGAACCTGGCCAACTCAAACATTCTAGGACTATTTAGTCCCTACTGCCTACACTTTAATGGTGTTTCTTAAACACCTTATCAACTCTAGCATTTATTCACGACAACAGGCCTTAAGTAATTGTGCACCAATATGGGGTTTTCTAGCAGGCATTTAAGCACACATATATCATATATTACAGCAATAAAGACTAAGCATTTAAACCTTTTCCCCACTGACGTTGGCTGACGGTACACACTGCTTCTTTGCAACAACGTTCATTCAACCCCTTATTCGAAAAACAACTTTTATTTATTTATTTATTATTATTTTTTTCATAAAAATGTCTTCAAAGAAAACTTTTGAGTTTCAAGCCTGAGATCAAAACCCATCAAGTGAGTCTGATTCACTCAAGCTCTGGCTCTGATACCAACTTGTAACACCCGGTCTTTAATAAAAACATCTTCATTTAAATAAATATCAATTTATTCAATAATTAACATTTTGAAGATATTTAGAAATCATTTTAAACATCAATTTACTGCATGAATCCCCAATTAAGCAGCATCAGTGTGTACCCGTCATGCCTATCCGTCATTTCCACCTGTACAACCTGAAATGGTAATTTAAAAGGGAAAGGATAAGCACACGGCTTAGTGAGTTCCAACAACTACACAGCATATCAGCTACACATACTTTACCCCTAACAGGAAAAATACAACCACACGTCATATAATCTGCTCTACCCAGTATATTGGATTATAACCTCCTATATATATCTGCTCTGTAAATCTAATTCCCCTGCTCAGCACTTAGAGCCGCGCATACCCTGCACGTCGAGACATGCGTATCTGCTCAGTGTCTTTTGCTCGAATCTCTATATTACTCAGTACGTCGAGCCCACATACACCATAACCCAACCTATACAATTATAACAGAAAGATATATATATCAATAATATACACACAACTTGGTACTGTTTACCAACATCTTATAAACATCTTATAAGCACACAAAAATACGGTAAAGGACATATAACGTCCACACAATGTAGTGAGAAACTCACCTGGTTATAGTCGACTACAATATTTATCTCTGCTTCGTATTCCCTCTTTAACTGTTAACACAGTAAGGCATTTATCACTCTTTAATTCTTAACTATCTTATAGTTGCATCATTAAACTCTTCCATAATTCCAACATGATACCTCGTGATTTATCAAGTAAAGGATAGCCAGGTAGAAGATTAGTTGGGGTGGCAGGATCCTTTCAGCATTTTAGCCTTTCGAAAAATCCAACAACCAGATCCCAAGTAATCGGCCTAGACACCATCCTCGTAAGTAAATCACTCGGTATTATTTTTGGAATTACGAATAGTATAACCTCTACATATTATACTTTAACACTTATAAACTACTAGAGAAATACAATAGTGATTACTTACTTAAGATTGGCGTTTTCGCAAAGCCTTGGCACGTTTCCCATTCCGCTCTTTCAACACTTCTCGAGCACCTCGTTACCAGCTACCGCTCGCTCTTAACTCCTCCCGACCTATTTTCCTCACCAAAACACTCCTCAATATCGTAAGGTTGTTTGGTGTTTGTTGTGGGTTGAAATGAAGAAGTTTGGCCTCTATTTATAGGGCTTGAAAACACTATTCACGACGTCATCACGACGTCATCACGACATCATCGTCGACGTCATCACGACATCATCGTCGACGTCATCACGAGGTAAGCGCTTACTTCATTTCTCGGGTACTATTCACGCCGGAGTACTATTCACGCCGAAGTTACTATTCACGCCGGTGTTACTATTCACAACATTTTTTTTTGAAAAACGGTCGTTATAGTAAAGTTTAATGCTCTTCTCAAACTTGTGTTGATATAATTGCAAAGTATCGTGAACATAATGATCGTCTTATTAAAGAAGTGTTCAACCTTACAAATGATGTTTACGAAGCAAAAAAGAAACTGAAACCCCTACAAGAAAAACTTGATGCTAAAATATATGATTTTAAGAAAGTTCAAGAGGAATGGAGTACTGTAAGCACTCGATATCATTGTGCAAAAGAAACAATTGCTAAATTAACTACAGAACTTGACACATGGAAAGCAAAATTCAATGATGCTGAATTTAATTTCAAAAAGTTTGATGTGTCAAGCGAAGTAGTTGAGTCAATAATTGAACTTCAAACTAAATGGGCCAGTAAACATGGTGAAGGTTTTGGTTATAGATCTGTTCCACCTCCATATAATCATAATTATGTATCATCTGTCGAAACTGAAGAGTCAGAAGAATGTTGTCTCTCGAATTTCATCAAAAAGAATCAATCTGGCACCACTGAGTGTAATAAACTGAACTCTACTGATGTTTCTACCTCATGTGCAGATAGTTTGAAAGATTAAAGATGAGAAGAAAGAAGACAAGTGTACTTTTGATTATGTTAAAACTTGTTCTAAGACTATTGATTCTAATTCGTCTGTCTTGAATTTGTCTGCTAAAACTGCTAAGATTGTTAGACCTTTATGTTGGATTAGGTGTCTAAGCCATGACTAATAATTTGTATTTACCTAATTGATAGTAGCAAAGTCCATTTGGGTTGCCCTCATGGCTAGAGGTTTAGTAGAAAATCCAGGAGAGAGAAGGATTGATTTATTATATGATTAATAAATCAATAGAAATAAAATAAATAGTTTATTAATATATTATGGTGATAATATATTAATTAGAAACTATATTAATTAATTAGAAATTAATCTGGAATTAATTTGGTGATTAATTTGATTAATTAAAGGTGCAGGGGCTGAATTGTAATTATTCAATAGTTGAGTAAGTGACAATTATGGTAGTTTAAGTGGGAAACATAATTATGGAGGGATTATCCATAATTTCAATTATTATATGTTAGGATAAATAGATTTGAATTGATAGATAAAGGTTTATCTTATTTGAATTCAAAAAGTTTTATCTCTGAAGGCTTATCGGGTGGCCACTTGGAAACTATAAATAGAGACCCCTAGAAACCATAAAAGCCACGACTTTTTCCTCTCTTCCCTCTCTCTGGAACTTTCGAAAACCCTAGTTTTGGGTGTGACTTCATTTGAGGCAAGGCACTTGTGTTGCTTAGCTTGCAAGAAACAACTAAAAGGTTAGTTTTTTCTGATTTTATTCTTTTAGTTATTCTCTTGTGGCCTTTAGGAATTTATTATATGTTCAATTAGAAGAAAACATAGATCCAATCTAGGTTGCATGTGAACTTAGGATTTTAATTCATAGATTTGCATAAAACCTTTCAGTGGTATCAGAGCATTTTTGTTGTTTTCTTGTTGAATTGCTATAATTGTCTTCCTAAAAATTAGGGTTTAATGCTTATAAACCCTAAGTGGCCATATCGATTTTAGGGTTAGGGTTTTGAAAACCCTAGCCCCTCCCCTCTATGATTTTCGATTTTCTCATTAGGGTTTTAGAAGGCTTTCTATTTTTAGTAACTTTAATTATTTTAATGGATAACCTTAAACCCATTATTTGTTAATTTCAAAACTTAGGGGGTTTAAGATAGGTTTAAATTAATTTGATTAATTTGTGATACCTATCTAGTTTTAATTAATTTAATTAATTGTTTAATTAAAAGATAATTAATGGTTTAATATAATTTTAAATTTAATAGTTTTAAATTTCGAAAAATTAAAAGATAAAACTAGGAATATTTTAAAAGTCTAAAATATTTGGATTTAATTAATTTAATTAATTGTTTAATTAAAAGATGAATTAAATCTTTTAAAGGTTTAATTTAATTTTAAATTTAATAGTTTAAATTTCTAATAAATTAAAAGATAAACCAGGAATATTTTAAAAGGTTTAAAATACATCTTATATATCTTATAATTAAAAGTTAATATTATATGTATAAGTTAATTGGTCAGTCAAATCAATAGTAGGCCTCATTCACGAATCTGGTCTATAAGGAGGGTATAAGGAAACTGCCTATAAAATGACGGTTGAATGGGTGTCCACTCTTACCCACCGCTCTCTTGATCAGTGGAGGGTCGTTAGCCGAACGTGTTTGATAGGACAACTTAATCTTATTAAAAGTATAATGTTATTAATGAAAGTACTAGAACAACTTTATAAAATCCCAAATCTAGTTACTTTAGGAAAAATGTGAAAAGATGCTAACCCATGAAATTGCACATTGCACTTTATGAGACATTAGTGGAGCGTGTGTGGTTAACCGGCACACTAATAGGGGCTCATAAAGAGTGGTAATGGGTTTCTCATGATTTATCATTGTTGATGGAGCGTGTGTGGTTAACCGGCACATCAATTAGAGATGATGAATGACATTGAGGTTACCGAGCATATTTGTATGGTTATTCACATCCAGTTTTTGATCCTCTGCATCCCAGTCACAAACAGTGGAGCATATCCGAGATTAAACATGTCATTGAACAGTTCAATGAATCTCAACAGATTTAGGAATTTCATAAGACTAAAATTGATAAATATTTATCTACCTTAATGACCATTATGTTGTGATTACGGCATCCCTCTTCACACCATAGTTGGGGTATTTTGGATCCTAGCCTCATTAAATAATATATTGGGTAATTATTTAAAAAAGGATTAAAATTAAACTAATTCAAATTTTATAGATGTCTAAAGATAGTGTCAATTCTCCTCCTTCTCCTCCTTCACCCATTTCTGAGAGTCTCGGAAAGCACCTGTTCAATATGGTAAGGCTGACTGGCCTTGGCTATGTGATATGGCTTTGCAATTAGAGAATGATTCTTAGCTTTGCTGGCAAACCATATCTGACTGAGTGTCCGCTCCTTGTTCTACCAAAGCATGGCATCGCATAGTAGCTTGTGATGAGCATGACCCCTTGACTATTAAGTCAAAGGAAGTTCGTTGCCTCATGCTATTTATCATTGACCCCGAGTTCCGTAGGGATTTAGAATTCCTGGGGTCAGATAAGTTAGCACAGCTGGTTGAGGAAAGGTTCCGAGATCTGGTTGAAAAAGGAACGAACTAGGATATTCAAAGAGCTTGAAGTTGCAAGCTAAAAGGAAGTAGCACCAGTTTACATGTTCTCATGATTGAGGGATACATAGGCAAACTGTATAAAATTAGGTCACCCCTTCTGATCGGGAGTTAAGCATTAGCTCGACTCGCTGATCTGTGATGAACATAAAGGGTAACCAGATTAAGACAATCATGGAAATGCATTCAATGTTGACTCTGTATGAGTCGTTCATGGAGAAGCATAGTTCCATTGATTCAGCTGCTTCATGATTGAGTCCAGTATTAAGGCGCATCAAGAAATGATCTAGATCGTCTGGACCGATTGTTCGATGTATCAAACTAGGAATCCACAAGGTGGGACACAGTCACAGAAAGATTGGAAAAATGCTCCAAAGCCGAACGGTTTGGCAACTCAGGAATATCTTAAAACTCAGAACTCTCGATCCTTAATTCCTTGATACATGATGTGTTTATCACATTTTCTCTATATGCATGGACTAGGTAGGATGCGAGATTTTTTTGCAAAGGAGCACATTCGGATTGGATCTGAAGCTCATGCAGTTTTGGAGTTTAGTTAGATACTATGACCATGTTATTAGCTTATTCGACACGTGCTACATTACCTGTTCAAGGATATTTCGGGGTTTATAAAATGTTAAATTTTCTTTTAATATCTTAGGGAAGATGATGGAGCATTGGTCGAAATAGTTCGATCCTCGATGTATAAGATACATTTCCAATTAGTTTTTCGATGAATTGAATATTCAACCAGTCAGACCATAGAAACCATATTCCGACCACATCTTAGACTAAGTAGGTTATGCAGACACTCTCTGAAATATAAAGCTGGGATTGTCCCACTTGTACATAGAAAGTCCAGGGTCATGTAGCGTTCGTCCGAACCTCATGAGTAGCCTGAACCTGATCATTAATGTCGTTTCATTGGCTATCCCGCTGTACCTGTGAAAGAATAGCTCTTTTAGAAAGGACTCATGTTCTAAGGAAACAATGGGAGTTAAGACAGTCCTGGATGAGATCAGGATTATCCAAGTGAAAGAACCTTTAGTCATCACTAGGCTTTGGGCAGGAATCATATTCCTGTTAAACCTGCCATATTCTTCTCTTAACCAGTAGTATTAGTCACCGTCATAAAGTGTTGTGATCTGGGTGACATACCAATTAGTGGTAAAACACTAAAGTTGGTACGGATTAGCAGTCCGACTACTTGGAAGCATTGGTGAGCCCGATTGTTGCCAAATAAGAGAACCTTCAGGCGAGACACGTCTATGTAACAATTTGATTGATTTTACACCTGGTCTAAAAACCAGTGGAAGTAATTAAATCATCAAAAGAAACCAACATGGATAGAAATGTACTTACTGAACATCTGGTTGAGTGAGACGATACTCAGAGTCAAGCAATTGATTCAGAGAGAAGCACTCTTAATAGAAGATAAAATCCGAAAGGATACTGCATGGCACATTGTGAGACGTTAGTGGAGCGCGTGTGGATTACCGACACACTAATAAGGACTCACAAAGAGCATGCAAATATAGTAGGTACATTGCCCCGGGATTCATCCCACGGGCACCTCGCAAGAAAGGAAATTCGGATTCTCAAAATATGCCAAAAGATTTGGATTTTGTGAACAGCCTGAAAGATTCCCATAACTATGTCAGAAAGGTTTCGGATTCTCAAAATGTGCCAAAAAGGTTTGGATTTTGTGAAGAGTCCGAAAGAGTCAAAGCCAGTGGGAGTGTAGCTGTTATCTACTACCTCCATATGTGGGTTACATACTGTTTATAGGAAACGTCTCTTTTCATTACAAAGTGTAATGACTTGATGTTAAGAGACGGATCGCTATGAAAGACTTAATTGATATACGGCATACTCAGGTGGTTGTAAACGTCTATGAGATAGATCGAAACTCTGCCAAGATGATCTTGATGAGATTCAAGATGCATAGCCCCAGGGAAGGTTTTCCTATCATTGCAAAGTGTGATGACTTGGCATGAAAGAAATAAAGAAGGTGCAATATACTCACGTAGTTCATAGACATCTATTAGATAGATGAGATAGTCAGTATAGAACAAGCCATTGTAAGCATGATCTTGATAAGATTCAAGATGCATGAGAAGAGTCTCTGAAAGGAAATAGTTTTCGAAAATCATGACACAAGGATTATAAATAATCTTTGGATTGCGAAAGGGTTTGGAATAAGATTAGATCAGGTTCCACAAGTTTCTTGGATCGATCAAAATGTCATGAACATATCCTGATGACTTGATGCTTAGGGCATAGTAAGTTGGATTCAGGACATTGTCTGGCTGGGAATACTGGATGGTTTGTTTTCATTGGGAAATGATTGGGGTGAAAGTAATAGTAATAATTTGAAAGATTTTTTCAAAGTGGTAATTTGACGTTAAAGGACTTCATGGTTAAAGAATCTCGTTGGTATTCTGATGGAGCGCGTGTGGTTCACCGGTACATCATAGCACCTCGAATCAGTCTTAGGGTGTAGTCAAGTAGACTAAAGACCCTAGAACCATTGGAAGTCACAGTACACAATACCATAATGGAGTTAGGAGAGAAAAAGATAGGATAACGTATTGAGATGTCATCGGAAGAACATCTCATTGGATCATCTGCAATAAAGTGCATCAGTATAAGATACTTTGGATACATAGAAAGAGCGAAAGGTTCATAAAGACATAGCCATAAAATTAGAATTGAAAGTTTAAAAGAAATCTTGAAACCGATAATAGTTTATGACAAGATCCGACTTGGTGATTACCTCGCAGAGACTTGGTAATAAGCAGGAGTAGCTGCCATTCAGATCTTTATGTTTTTCTTTCACATGTTTTACTTCCCGAATAATTTAATTATTCAGAAAGGTCCACAGTCGGTCATACTTTAGGAAGTAAGTATTGAATCAAGACTGTCATGAATTGGTTTGTAGACTGTCTAAGGACTTAGACATAGCAATATGATTGCTACAACATTCATGAGTACTTAGAAATAGAGATTTGAGTATTGGATAAACCCACGCTCAATAGATTGCTTCATGGATTATATCACAAGCAATGTTGAGACGATAATATCTTATGATCTTGAAGTGGAGAGATATGAGTTATAATTTACAAGGCAGTTGTTCATTGATGGTACGAAAACGCATCGGTAACTCGATGTTATAAAACGTGTTGTTGTGAATAATTTGACTGGTAAAAGATATAAGCATATGAGTCGAAGCTTATTCATTCCTTGACCCTGATGGGAAACAGATATCTGTAGGCCTCTCGATGATTTTGAAGTTGACTAAAGTGCTGGCCAGCCAGGACTGAATTGATGTGTTCAATTATAAGTCCTAAAGTCATAAGAAGAATCGGAAATCGGGAAACAGAGTACCGGACATAGATTGATCTCAATCTATGTCTCATGTCCGGAAATATCTTGTTGAACGAAGGATCATATGATCACTTATCTATGGACAGAACTGAGTATGTCAGAGTTCGGCAGCAGTTTGTAGGAAGCTACAGTTTGCTGATTAATTAGAGGTTAAATTAGTAATTATAGTCATAGACTTATCCAAGTGGGAGACTGTTGGATTAGGTGTTTAAGCCATGACTAAGAATTTGTATTTACCTAATTTATAGTAGCAAAGTCCATTTGGGTTGCCCTCATGGCTAGAGGTTTAGTAGAAAATCCAGGAGAGAGAAAGATTGATTTATTATATGATTAATAAATCAATAAAAATAAAATAAATAGTTTATTAATATATTATGGTGATAATATATTAATTAGAAACTATATTAATTAATTAGAAAATAATCTGGAATTAATTGGAATTAATTTGGTGATTAATTTGATTAATTAAAGGTGCAGGGGCTGAATTGTAATTATTCAATAGTTGAGTAAGTGACAATTATAGTAGTTTAAGTGGGCAACAAAATTATGGAGGGATTATCCATAATTTCGATTATTATATGTTAGGATAAATAGATTTGACTTGATAGATAAAGGTTTATATTATTTGAATTCAAAAAGGTTTATCCCTAAAGGCTTATCTGGTGGCCACTTGGAAAATATAACTAGAGACCCCTAGGCACCATAAAAGCCACGACTTTTTCCTCTCTTCCCTCTCTCTGGAACTTTCGAAAACCCTAGTTTTGGGTGTGACTTCATTTGAGGCAAGGCACTTGCGTTGCTTAGCTTGCAAGAAACAACTAAAAGGTTAGTTTTTTCTGATTTTATTTTTTTAGTTATTCTCTTATAGCCTTTATGAATTTGTTATATGTTCAATTAGAAGAAAACATAGATCCAATCTAGGTTGCATGTGAACTTAGGATTTTAGTTCATAGATTTGCATAAAACCTTTCACTTTCAATAATCGTGACGGTGTTAACTTTTAAACTTCTAGGTTTAAAAATTCTGATAAATGTTCTGTTGCATGCTTTTGTGTGTGTGGAAATGCTTTGAATATATATGGACCTGGACAAACATCCACTGTCCCTGTTAAAAGAAAAACTTGTTTTAACTGTGGAATAGCTGGTCACATTGCCAAAAATTGTCCTCGAGGTCACGGTCTCGGAATGAGAATTGGAATGATGTGAAAGACAAGAATCAAACTGCTCAAAACAAAAAGAATGTTTCAAGAAATGATGGTGCCTTACCAAAATTTATAAGATCAAAGTCATCTCAAGAATCAACTTTAAATAGCAGTTATGATTCCAAATTGATGGTAATGTTTCCGTTTGGTCCAAGGATAAAAGATTTACATCAAATTACAGATGGATTCCTAAAGGCAGCATTCCAAAATCTACTGTGAATTCCCCATTATTTGACAATCGTGATATGAGTTTAGAATCTGTAAAATGTATCGAAAGTTTGGGTCAACCCAGTTTCCGAATAGAATGGGTTCCTAAATCTAATTGATCCCGCAACTTTTGCAGGAACATCTATGGAGGAATATCAGCTGACCCTGGTATGTTGATAGCGGTTGTTCCAGGCACATGACAGGCGACATGTCCCAATTACACAACATTGAAAATTTTAATGGTGGATGTGTTTGCTTTACGGGAGGTGAAAAGGGAAAGATCACACAAAGGGGAATTGTATCTAATGGCGGGTTGAAGTTTGAGAATGTCAACTTCGTACCTGAGCTCAAGCACAGTCTGGTGAGCGTTTCTCAAATCTGTGACAAAGGTTTTTCAACCTACTTCACGAAGAAGGAATGTCTGATATTGAAACCTGGCGTTGTCATCCCTGAGGAGTAGATTCTTGTCAGATCCGAACGAAAGAGCAACGCTTATATCATCTACATGAATAACAACACTTCGGAAAACGTCGCTTGTTTGTTCTCTAAAGCTTCTGAACAGAGTGCCATACTTTGGCATCGACGTCTCGGTTACTCCAACGCAAAGAATTTGAATCGTCTTGCAAAAAATGAACTTGTCCGGAGGCTTCCTATCAAAGACTTCATCACATTCGAAAAGTGTGTTCCCTGTGCTCAAGGAAAACATCATCGGAAGCCACATCAGCCCAAATTGGTCAACTCCATTGATTCGCTTCGTCAACTGATTCATATGGATCTCTTCGGCCCTGTCAACGTTCTCAGTATTAATAAAAGCTCTTATTGTTTAGTTATAACTGATGACTACTCATGTCTTACTTGGGTTTTCTTTTTTAAGCAAAATAGTGAAACTACTGATCTGGTCAAGAGATTTGTTACCTTAATAGAGAATCAAACGAATCAGAAACTGAAGGCAATCCGGTGCGACAATGGAATGAATTCAAGAACGCGGTACTGGATAAATTTTGTGCAGATAAAGGAGTGCAGTGTCAGTACAGTGCTGCTCGTACACCTCAACAAATTGGTGTTGCTGAGCGTCGAAATAGAACTTTAATTGAAGCTGCACACACCATGCTCTGCGATTCTAAATTACCGGTGTTCTTTTGGGCTGAAGCAATAAACACGGCTTGTTATGTTCAGAACCGGGTCATCATCAACAAGCGCCAAATGTAAGACTCCGTATGAGATCCTCTATGGTCATAAACCATCTGTTGCACATTTTCGTTCTTTTGGTTGTCCTTGCACCCTTCTTCATCTTGAAGCTACTCCAAAGTTCAACTCTAAAGTAGATGATTGTTACTTTGTTGGATATACAGGTAAAACTGCCTATCGAGTGTTAACAAGGTTACCAAACAGATCGTGGAATCATTTTATGTACGGTGGCTAGAGGAGAATTAAACGGATGCTCGAGTTGGTCCCGACTGGATATTCAACTATGCCGAATTGTTTAAGTCTTTAAATGTGCTTTTTGATGTTGTCTCATGCACACAGCCAGGTCCAAGTGGAGTCAACAGAGATGAAGATGAGGAAATCATTGCTGATCCCATCATACCGCCCTTGATTTTTGAAGATCCTATTCTTAACGACGGTACATCTCCTGTTTCCACTACTCTGACTGAAGATGCTCCTGCTGACTCATCCCAGATTGTTGGCGAACCACCAATTGCTGAAGCATCTGTCACTCCTGAAGGCGTTATCAATTCTGAACCTGCTGATCTTTTCAACTCCACACTCATGGATTCCCTCTTTCCAGAGAGAATTCCCGATGAGTATGTAGCTAGTACCTCCCACGATTTCAGAGACTCCGACAGAGGTACTTCAGGCTCAGGTAGAATTGAAAACATAACAAACCTTCCAGTTTCTTCTGCTTCGCTCGAGCATGCTATTTCTTCAAGAGTTCAACGCGATCACCTGATTGAAAATGTCATTGGCTCTCTTGACAATGGGGTTCAAACCAGAAGTCAGAGCGGTTATGTCAACGAGTGCCTCTACCCATGCTTTATCTCACAAATTGAGCCGAGGAATGTAGATATGACACTTAATGAACCAACTTGGGTGGACGCAATGCATGAAGAGCTTAACCAATTCGAGAAGCTGAATGTTTGGCAGTTGGTGGAATTACCCGAGGGCAAGAAGTCTCTTGACACGAGATGGGTTTTTCGCAACAACCAAGATGATTCAGGAGTTATTGTGCGAAACAAGGCACGCCTAGTTGTACGCAGTTTCCGTCAGATTGAAGGTCTTGATTATACAGAAGTGTATGCCCTAGTTGCACTATTAGAAGCGATTCGAATTTTACTCGCTTATGCCTCATACATGAACTTTACTGTATACCAAATGGATGTTAAGACTGCTTTCTTGTACGGTGAGGTGAAAGAAGATATTTATTTGGACCAACCTCTGGGTTTCGTCAACTCCAAGTTTCCGAATCACGTCTACAAGCTGGATAAGGCTCTCTATGGTCTTCATCAAGCTCCCCGTGCCTGGTATGCAACATTGACGGATCATCTGTTGCAGCATGGTTACACTCGAGGCACCATTGAGCAGACGCTGTTCATCAAGCGCCAAAACTCCGAGCAGATTGTTGTCCAAATCTATGTTGATGATATTATATTTGGTTCAACGAGTGAGGCCTTGTGCAAAGAGTTTGAACAAGTGATGAAGAAACGCTTTGAGATGAGTTCGTTGGGTGAGATGACGATGTGCCTAGTTGTATGCAGTTTCCGTCAGATTGAAGGTCTTGATTATACAGAAGTGTATGCCCTAGTTGCACTATTAGAAGCGATTCGAATTTTCCTCGCTTATGCCTCATACATTAACTTTACTGTATACCAAATGGACGTTAAGACTGCTTTCTTGTACGGTGAGGTGAAAGAAGAGATTTATTTGGACCAACCTCTGGGTTTCGTCAACTCCAAGTTTCCGAATCACGTCTACAAGCTGGATAAGGCTCTCTATGGTCTTCATCAAGCTCCCCGTGCCTGGTATGAAACATTGACGGATCATCTGTTGCAGCATGGTTACACTCGAGGCACCATTGAGCAGACGCTGTTCATCAAGCGCCAAAACTCCGAGCAGATTGTTGTCCAAATCTATGTGGATGATATTATATTTGGTTCAATGAGTGAGGCCTTGTGCAAAGAGTTTGAACAAGTGATGAAGAAACGCTTTGAGATGAGTTCGTTGGGTGAGATGACGATGTTCCTTGGGTTGCAAGTTAAGCAAAGCTCAACGGGTATCCTGCTTCATCAAGGAAAGTATGTGGAGGATATTCTCGAGAAGTTCGACTTCAAGGATGCTAAAGTTGCTAACACTCATATGGCTGAGCGACCACTACTGACTTCAGACCCAGATGGCCAATCTGTTGATCAAACGTATTACCGTTCTATGATTGGATCTCTGATGTATCTGACGGCCAGCAGATCGGATATCGTCTTTGCAGTTTGCCAGTGTGCACGACATCAGACTAATCCTAAACTCTCTCATTTAACTTATATCAAACGGATCTTTATATACCTTAAAGGGAGACCTAAATTGGGTCTCTGGTATCTAAAGAACCGTGAATTTGATCTTTATGCTTTTTCAGATAGCAATTTATGGGGGATGCGACATTGATTGAAAGTCCACTAGTGCTGGATGTCAATTATTAGGAGACCGACTGATTTCCTGGCAATGCAAGAAGCAGCAGACCGTGTCAACTTCTACAGCTGAAGCTGAGTATGTTGCTGCCTCGGCCTGTTGTTCTCAAGTCATTTGGATGCAGCATCAACTTCTTGACTATGGTTTGAATTTTGTTGATACTCCCATATTTTGTGATAACGATGCAGCTATCCAAATTGTCAAAAACTCTGTTCAGCATTCTAAGACCAAGCATATCGACATCAAACTACATTTTATTCGAGATTGCTACGAGCGAAAAATGATTTATTTGGAACCAATTCACACAGATAACAATGTGTCAGATTTGTTTACAAAACCATTTGCAAAAGCTCGGTTCAATATGCTTGTTGAACTTTTAAAAATGATACGCTTTGATGACTGTTAAATCAGTTTTGTAAATATTTTACTCTATTTTTGTTTAGTTAAATTTGTTCATGTTTTTTTTACTTCCGCAATTCTCTTTCATGCACAAATTTAGGGGGAGAATTAAAAACAAAACAAAAAATTTCAAAATTTCTAAAATACAAAAATATTTTTCTTTATGTCTTTATTCTTCAGAAAATTTAAAAAATCCAAAAACATTTCTAACCTACCGACGACGCACCGAGTTTATACCACTCACTCCTGAGGTAACTTTTAAGTGTTTGTGATCCTAATTGATACACCTCAATGAGTGTGAAACACTAACAACCACTTCTTAACCAATCTAAAAGCTTTTCTTGTGTAACACCAACTTCTAGACACTTTGAGAGAAACCACTCAAGGTCGAGAGTTAAAAAGTCTGTGCCGATGGTTAGAATGCGTACCGTGTCTATCACACACACCAATCCACTCTTAACCACCTTTGGCTTTCTGTTGCAAGAAATAGACGACTCATTACTTTAAACCAAGTGGTGATGATATTTCGACACTCTATGCCAGTGATCTCTGCTACAACACCAGTAGTAGATGTGATGCATCAACGACCTTTCTTACATACAAAGCTTCTAAAATCAAGAGTTGGATGATTCAGTGTAATAAACCATACACTGATGACAATTCGAAAGTCTAGCCGATGGGTATGTCTATTAACCAAGACATATTACACGCTTATACCGCTTGATATTGCCTCATTTATACATATATTTCGGGCAATATCAAGTGCTTATATATGTGTTTTTGGTTTAATTTCGAGATAAAATGTACTTAATCAGTTTAATAACCAAAACACAGGAAAAATTGCTTGATTGAGAAGAAGGAGCTGAATTCAAGCCTTGGAATGAAGAAAATGGAGTAAAAGATCTATCGGGAGAAAAAGAACCAAAAAAGAGCGTATTCTAGACGAAAAAGCGAAGAAATTAGTCAAACAGACCATAGATCGCGACCCTATCTCCATAGGGATCGCGACCCTATGTTCTGACGAATACGTGACAGATTGCTGACCAACGGATCGCGCAAAAGGGCTAAACATCGCGACCTTACGTAGATCGCGACCCGATCTCCTCGAGGATCGCGACCCGACCTACCAACTACAGTCCACTGAGTCGGGGTAGTGGCCAACTGAGATGCGCACTAAACTCACGATCGCGACCCGATCCTCTATAGGATTGCGACGCGATCCTCGCTGGGCAACACTATAAATAGAGGCTTAATCTTGTTGTTTTACACACACAATTCAGATCAAAAACTCTCTACCTGGAGAATAAACCTCTATCCCTCTGCTCTCGACCTCCCTTCATCAAGGAATGAAGTTCTGCTTGCGGTAGTCACGACAAACAATCAAGAACATCATTGCTCGGATATTCGGTTTGCTTACTATGTTTAGCTTTCTTATATATTCAGTGTGTTGCATGTCTTTGATTATGGAGTAATTCCATTGTGCTTTTACTTAGAGAAGATGAAACTTATAATTATGTTTTGATTGATATAAAATCGGATATTGCATGTTTTATAATTTACTTTGCATGTTTATTTAACCGACTAATGCATATTAAGAATTTATCTTTGAAACTTATAACTGAGTTATATTTAGTATAGATGACCATTCTTACTAAATTAACTTGTATCATAATATATATGATTCATATATATTTATGACTAGTGATGGACCAAATCCTAGGTTAAGTTATAAAGAAAGAATCTTATATGCATATGTCAAAACTGTATTAGTGGACCAAACTATACAACTCATTTTGATTTTCATGACCATTGATATCAAAAGCTACAAATAAATCATGCAGAGTACGAACAAATGAAATGATTAATTTGAATAATTAATTTACAGGACCAATGAGATTAATAACTCTTTTTAATCATAAGATTCGATTGTTGGACCAAGACATCTAATCAACTTAGAAATCGGTATTTAACTTGTTAATATCCATTGCATATTATTATCAATCAGAATATTGTTGTAAGGAGTAATCACCTCTAAGTAAAAAGCATATTTGTTCAAACTATCTGTTCGGTTTAACTTCAACCTTGTTATCATTTACTTACTCGTTATTCCTTATTTATTTGTTGTTACAATCTCTTCACAAATTCAATTACACAAAACCCCCCCTTTTATCTCTTTTGTTATTGTTATAAATTGTTAATTGATAATTGATTTTCTTTAACTTAAACAAATTCCCTTGGGTTCGACCCGGATTTACCATTGCTATATTACAACCGATTAGGTGCACTTGCCTAGTTGTGTTGTTTTCATTCATGGTATCTCCCTGTTATAAATTCAAAACTTATGAAAAGACATTACAAAGACAATATTGATCCTCAGTATTCCAAAACCAAGTAATATCATTTTGGGTATTTAAAATATGTATGTCTGAAAACACATCAAGTTTTTGGCGCCGTTGCCGGGGAATACGGTTTAAAGTAAAAGAATTCATTTATTAATTTAATTTATTTATAATTTATTCTAGATCTCACCCTTCTGTTCTTCAGATAGTGTATGACCAGGAGTTCAAATTCTCCTTTGACTCCACAGTTTCAAGAACCGGAACGAGAATTTCGCAGACGACGAAGACACGCAAGACTAATGGCAGACATTGCAAATCTTTCTTTGGAAGAATATGCAAGTCGCACACAAGAAGAAACAGGCCAAGGACTAGTTCGTCCCACAATCCCAGATGGGACGCATTTTGAAATTAAAGGCCAATTTTTACACCTTCTACGAGAAACTTTGTTCACAGGAAAAGATGCTGAAGATGCCAACCAACATGTGGAATCTGTCCTGGAAATAGCCGATTACTTTCATATTCCTGGAGTCACCAAAGATGCTGTCATGTTACGAGTATTTCCAATAACACTCCAGGGAGCAGCAAAGAGATGGTTAAAGGCTGAACCCCCAAGAACAATAAAAACTTGGGAAGAACTAAAAACGAAATTTATTAAACAGTTTAGCCCACCTTCTAAAATTGCTAAAATGAAAGCAAAAATCCAAAATTTTCAACAGATGGATGATGAAACACTTTATGATGCATGGGACCGTTATAAAGAAATGCTCCAAAATTGTCCACAACATGATCTTAATCCACATCAAGTTGTGCAAACCTTTTATAACGGAATTAATGTAACAACTCGTCAAATGGTTGATTCGCAGGGGCCAATTCCAAAGAAAACTCCAGCAGACGGGTATGCATTAATCGAAGAATTAGCCCAACACTCGCATCAGTGGCATTCTTCAAGAGACTCTTCCCTGAGAAAAAAGCCATCAGATGATCAAGCCGATGGATTAGCAGCCCTCAATGCCAAACTAGACGCTTTGGGGCGAGACATGAAAAAGGTAAACCAAACAATCCATGCCATACAGGTCGGCTGTGATAACTGTAGTGGACCACATCTTGCAAAAGATTGTCCACTAGATGAAGATGGGAAAAGGAAGGAAAGTGTTTGCTATTCCTCTGGAGACAGATTTGATGAAAGAAGGCCACGAAACAGCAACTGGAAGCCTTACGAAGAGTATAAAAAAGATCAAGCTGAAAAGTACAAGCAAAGTGGGCAAGGATACTACCAAAGAGAACCAACCTTTGATCCACAGAGACAACCCGAGAAAAAGGCAAGTTTTGAAGAAATGATGGCCAGATTTGCAGAAGCCTCAGATAAAAGACACAGAGCAACCGAAGAATTAGTGAAGAAAATAGGAGTAACTACAGAATCTTCACTCCGAAACCAACAAGCTTCAATTTTAAATATTGAAACTCAAATTGGTCAAATTGCTCGAGTCTTACATGAAAGATTCCCTGGTACTTTACCAAGCAACACAGAGCAAAATCCTAACGCGCAAGTCAATGCGATTACAACCAGAAGCGGTAAGATTTCAGAACCATTAATTCTCATAAATACTAACTCTTCTTCTAAAACGCAGGAATTTGAAAAAACACAAGAAACAAATGAAGAAGCAACAGAAGACAAAAGATCACCGCCAAGCCCCATCAAGAGTTATAAACCACCAGTTCCCTACCCACAACGTCTGAAGAAGGAAAAACAAGAAGAAGAATACAAGAAATTTTTAGAACACATAAAATCATTGCATATTAATATACCTTTTGTTGAGGCTGTTGCACAAATGCCTAAATATGCAAAGTTTTTAAAAGATCTTCTTTCAAATCGAAAGAAACTTGAAGAAGTATCTAATGTGATTCTAAATGAACAATGTTCAGCAGCAATGTTGAACAAAATACCTAAAAAATTGACCGATCCAGGAAGTTTTACCATACCATGCCAATTTGGTAATTTAACTCTCAGTCATGCTTTAGCGGATTCAGGTGCAAGTATTAATCTCATGCCATATTCATTTTACTCTAAACTTGACTTGCCCGAACCTAAACCAACAAGAATGGCAATCCACTTGGCAAACAAATCGGTGACATACCCAAAGGGAATAGTGGAAGATTTATTGGTAAAGGTTGATAAATTTGTTTTTCCTGTAGATTTTGTTGTACTAGACATGGAGGAAGATGAACAGGTTCCAATCATTTTGGGAAGACCATTCCTAAACACGGCAAGAGCTTTAGTAGATATTCATGAATCTAAGCTAACACTTAGAGTCGGAACGGATGCCATAACCTTTGGAATCGATCAATCAATGAAACACTTCAAAACATGTGATAATGCTGTATACTTTGTTGATACTATTGACACTATTCTGAAAAATAAATCACAGGAACTGGAGAGAGGAAATTTGGAAAACATGATACAACTGGACAAGAACGACGGAAGCTTCAAGGTAAACGGACACCGGATGAAGCACTACGAACAAGGAGTCCGTTATGAAGAAGGAGAGGATGTACCCCTCTCAACCAATTAAAAATCTAAAGGGCAGGGGTACGGGTCTAGGCTTTCGACCCAGGTAAGGAAAGCGGTGTGAGAAAAAGACATTGATTTTTATTCGATTTGGTTGTAATAATTTTAAGACAATTTAATTTTATGTTGTGTGTTTAATAAATAATTAATAAAAATAAAAACACAAAAATAAAACAAATCATCAACGGAAAACTAGAAAAGAAAAAAAACGCCACAGGCCAAAGATCGCGACCCGATCCAGAAGCCCGTAGGGACACGATCTCAAGCGATCCGGAAAACCAAAAGCCCGTAATTTTTGATGATCGCGACTCGATCCTGATGCAGATCGCGACCCGACGACACGCGATGGTTAAAAACAGATCCGGTCGCTAGGTCTCATTTTTTACCCCACAATCGCTTCCCGATCCTCACGGTAAAATCGCGACCGAGTTTGTTTCCAGTTTTCCTAGATTCTAGATCATCAACACAGGTACGTAAATCTTCATTCCCGTCTCGTTGTTAATTGCAAATATGTTAGAAATTGTGAATTTAGGAATAAAAATTAGGTTTTATTTTAGTCTCGGATTTGAATGTTAATGCCTAATTAGATGTTAGATCTAGCCGAGTACTAAAAAAACTAGTTAAAACCTACTGATTTAGTTAAGTTTTGGCTTGAAAATTGTTGAAAATCGGAGAAGTTAGGTCGGATATTCAAGGATCGCGATCCGATCCTTGATGTTCGTCAACCATCGCGACCCGACGTATGAATCGCTTTAGACTGTATTCACGGATCGCGACCCGATCCTTGACAAAGTTCAAAGATCGCAACCCGATGCTCGAATATCCCATAAACTCGTTCATCGATCGCGACCCGATCGATGAGAGGTTCTAAGATCGCGACCCGACGCTTGAAGATCACCGGACCAAATCCTTAGTCGCGACCCTATGATCTCGTCCCTATGTTCGATGATCGCGAACCAAAACCCGACCCATCCTAAGATCGGGACACGATCCAGATGACCATCGCGATCCGACCAGGACCAGGACCCGATTTAGCAACCCGACCCATCCTAAGATCGCGACACGATCCGGATGATCATCGCGACCCGACATCGACCAGGATCCGGACAACCTATCCCGATTGAAACCTGATCGCGACCCGACCCACAAGTGGATCGCGACCCGATCCCTGATCAGGGGAAATTTTTGTTTATTTTTCAAGCTAATTCTTTTCTAATTAATTTTTTTTTTATTTCTTATTTCACAGGTAAATGGCGGAAAGGGGAGGACAAAACCCACAAGCTGAGGATTTACCATCGCATGCATTGCTTCAATTTCCAACAACAATCAACAATGCGAGGAGGCAACGATATTTGGGAGAACTGGCTAGGATTCACAAGAAAGACGTTCATGTGCCTCCCTGTCTGGATTGGGAATACGCGGCCACGATCGGGCTGCACCACCGTATGGCACCATTCACGACAAAAATCCACGGTGCAACTGGATTTACCTGCCACGCTTGGGATAGACTATTCCATTTCCACGAGCCGATCTTCAGAGAGCTCACTCTTGAATTCCTATCTACTGTACAATTCGAGCAGTACAAGGAATTATCGGATAGGACGGCTCTCTCGTTCAGACTGGGAGGAGTCAGCCGTGAGTGCAGCGTGATGGAGCTAGGGATACGCCTAGGGCTGTATACACGGGAGGAGACTGCCTTGCCTACTTTTTCCACTTTCTTCGAGGCATGTCATAGAATTCCGCCAGAAGAATTCCGCGTGGCAGATGCTTGGGGCGCGCTGACCAATGAGGCTTTCGACTCACACACCGCGGTGGAGAGCATGCTACGCTCCCCTGTCCACCGTGTACTTCATAGACTCATCGCCTCTACGGTTAATCACCGTAAAGGAAGCGATAAGGTGCCAGTAGATGATGTCTTCTATCTATGGTGCCTGACATCTGAGGGTGTGTGCCTCAACCTTCCGTATACACTGGCTGTCTTCCTTTCTAGAAAGGCAAAAGGGGCGAAGAGGAAGAGCCCCATCTGTGGAGGGCATCTTATATCCAGACTGGCAGCATCATACGACGTCTTTTCATCTCCACACGCACGGGGACTCACCAGATCAGATCCTCGTTTTATGACCAGGAGTTACCTTTATCAGATGAGAGTAATCGATCAGGACGATCGCATACGAGAGGTGGACCCTGTTGAGCAGGGAGATGACATGGACGCTCAGCCCGAGCCACAGCCAGAGCCACAGCCAGACCCAGAGCCGCAGCCGCAGCCTCAGCGAGCCCCCGGTGCTCATCGTCGACGCCGGCAGAGATCTCCGATACAGCAGGCTATTCCAGAGCAGGAGATCGATCTACGCTACTTATCCCAGCAGATGAGTATGATGGATTTGAGCCGAGAGCGCGACATGCGACAGATGGAGCACGGCATGCGACAGATAGAGCACGACATGCAGAGGTTAGATCGCGATATTCTGAGGAGACAGGTACATGACCAGTGGGTATCGCGTAGTATGCAGGAGTTCTACGCTAGTCAGGGGTTCCAGCCATCTATTCCATACCCGACTTATGTTCCTCCTGTACCCACGTGGTTTGAGCCGCCAGATTTCCTGCAGGACTACGGTGATGGCACTGGCACCTCAGGTTCAGTTTTTGATGATACTGATGATTGACTTTATTTTTGTATTTAAATACATTTGGATTTTTGTTATTATTTTACATTAATGTGGTGTGTTTGTTTTTATTTATTGGCGTGTTTTGATTTTGTGGTGTGGTTAATATTTTCTCTGAGCATTGATACAGAATATAGGTTCAAACAGACGCTGGCATTCAGTTCAGCAAACTTCTTTTGTGGAATCTGTCCTCAAAACAGAATGACCCATTACCCAAGGGGAGTCCATTCCAATTAAACTCCTTTGATTTAAAAAGATATATACAATAAGATTATTGTATAAAATAAGTGTAGGGTAAAAACTGCAATTATTAACTAAGCCAAGTCAAAATTTTATCTTAAACATTTTTTCCAAAAATTGAACACTAAAAAGATAATTGTTAAGAAAAATGTTTTGAAAATAAATTTGTAGGTTAAACTTAATTTTATGTTTTTATTTTCTAGTTTTTCATTATTTCATATAAAATTTAATTCCGTAAATAACAAGTAGTTAGAATGATAATTACAAAATGTTTTGCATAAATAACGAAATAGACCCGTTGAAAATCAGGATTTGTCAAAACAGGTTGAGTCAGTTTCCCTAAATCGCGCGAATGCTATGACTAAAATCGAGGAAAAGAAGCCTCGTTAAAAGAATTTTAAATAAGAAAATATATGAATGAAAAGCAAGAATCAAGTAACGTTATACCATAAGATTGAGACTCAGGAAGGAAATTCAATCAGTGGCCTTTGACATTCGAGCAAGTAGACATAAAATGGGGCCCACGGGCATTTCTACTCCTTATTACCTAAAACCAACTGGTTTGGGATAATATTGTCGAAAGCTCGCTACACGGGTGTCATCGAAAGTCATGGGATTTCCTTAGTGGCCTTTGGAATTTGAATTAGTAAACTCTGTACAGTTGTGAGTTGAAAATTTGTAATCAAGAGTTCCATAGAAAGTCACGAGTTTCAAAGGTGCGGGAAACTTAACTTGATAAACCTAGTCCAGCATAATTTTTGGGAAACTTGACAAAAAGATCTTGAGATAAGAGGAATTTTTAAGGGTGTATTCAATGTTATGTAAAAATGAGTATTTTTCAATCTAAATATTTGTCATTAATAGAAATAGATTTTATGTAAAATTTTGGAAGGTTAGAAATACGCACATAAGACTAGGTATAATCTACTATGTTTATTCTTAAAACCTTATTCTTAACATCGGTAAAATCTGTGATAGCAGTTGGAAAATTGTTTGGATATCAAATGTCTTGGCTGGTTTTTAAATTATAGTTTGCTCGAGGACAAGCAAAGTTCAAGTGTAGGGTATTTTGATATTGCCTCATTTAAACATATATTTCGGGCAATATCAAGTGCTTATATATGTGTTTTTGGTTTAATTTCGAGATAAAATGTACTTAATCAGTTTAATAACCAAAACACAGGAAAAATTGCTTGATTGAGAAGAAGGAGCTGAATTCAAGCCTTGGAATGAAGAAAATGGAGTAAAAGATCTATCGGGAGAAAAAGAACCAAAAAA
Source organism: Cichorium intybus (assembly GCA_023525715.1). Lineage (NCBI taxonomy): Eukaryota > Viridiplantae > Streptophyta > Magnoliopsida > Asterales > Asteraceae > Cichorium > Cichorium intybus. Next base: position 111,264,879 of record CM042012.1, on the reverse strand, counting down.
GAGCGTATTCTAGACGAAAAAGCGAAGAAATTAGTCAAACAGACCATAGATCGCGACCCTATCTCCATAGGGATCGCGACCCTATGTTCTGACGAATACGTGACAGATTGCTGACCAACGGATCGCGCAAAAGGGCTAAACATCGCGACCTTACGTAGATCGCGACCCGATCTCCTCGAGGATCGCGACCCGACCTACCAACTACAGTCCACTGAGTCGGGGTAGTGGCCAACTGAGATGCGCACTAAACTCACGATCGCGACCCGATCCTCTATAGGATCGCGACGCGATCCTCGCTGGGCAACACTATAAATAGAGGCTTAATCTTGTTGTTTTACACACACAATTCAGATCAAAAACTCTCTACCTGGAGAATAAACCTCTATCCCTCTGCTCTCGACCTCCCTTCATCAAGGAATGAAGTTCTGCTTGCGGTAGTCACGACAAACAATCAAGAACATCATTGCTCGGATATTCGGTTTGCTTACTATGTTTAGCTTTCTTATATATTCAGTGTGTTGCATGTCTTTTATTATGGAGTAATTCCATTGTGCTTTTACTTAGAGAAGATGAAACTTATAATTATGTTTTGATTGATATAAAATCGGATATTGCATGTTTTATAATTTACTTTGCATGTTTATTTAACCGACTAATGCATATTAAGAATTTATCTTTGAAACTTATAACTGAGTTATATTTAGTATAGATGACCATTCTTACTAAATTAACTTGTATCATAATATATATGATTCATATATATTTATGACTAGTGATGGACCAAATCCTAGGTTAAGTTATAAAGAAAGAATCTTATATGCATATGTCAAAACTGTATTAGTGGACCAAACTATACAACTCATTTTGATTTTCATGACCATTGATATCAAAAGCTACAAATAAATCATGCAGAGTACGAACAAATGAAATGATTAATTGGAATAATTAATTTACAGGACCAATGAGATTAATAACTCTTTTTAATCATAAGATTCGATTGTTGGACCAAGACATCTAATCAACTTAGAAATCGGTATTTAACTTGTTAATATCCATTGCATATTATTATCAATCAGAATATTGTTGTAAGGAGTAATCACCTCTAAGTAAAAAGCATATTTGTTCAAACTATCTGTTCGGTTTAACTTCAACCTTTTTATCATTTACTTACTCGTTATTCCTTATTTATTTGTTGTTACAATCTCTTCACAAATTCAATTACACAAAACCCCCCCTTTTATCTCTTTTGTTATTGTTATAAATTGTTAATTGATAATTGATTTTCTTTAACTTAAACAAATTCCCTTGGGTTCGACCCGGATTTACCATTGCTATATTACAACCGATTAGGTGCACTTGCCTAGTTGTGTTGTTTTCATTCATGGTATCTCCCTGTTATAAATTCAAAACTTATGAAAAGACATTACAAAGACAATATTGATCCTCAGTATTCCAAAACCAAGTAATATCATTTTGGGTATTTAAAATATGTATGTCTGAAAACACATCAAGTTTTTGGCGCCGTTGCCGGGGAAGGTTAGAAATACGCACATAAGACTAGAAATACGCACATAAGACTAGGTATAATCTACTATGTTTATTCTTAAAACCTTATTCTTAACATCGGTAAAATCTGTGATAGCAGTTGGAAAATTGTTTGGATATCAAATGTCTTGGCTGGTTTTTAAATTATAGTTTGCTCGAGGACAAGCAAAGTTCAAGTGTAGGGTATTTTGATATTGCCTCATTTATACATATATTTCGGGCAATATCAAGTGCTTATATATGTGTTTTTGGTTTAATTTCGAGATAAAATGTACTTAATCAGTTTAATAACCAAAACACAGGAAAAATTGCTTGATTGAGAAGAAGGAGCTGAATTCAAGCCTTGGAATGAAGAAAATGGAGTAAAAGATCTATCGGGAGAAAAAGAACCAAAAAAGAGCGTATTCTAGACGAAAAAGCGAAGAAATTAGTCAAACAGACCATAGATCGCGACCCTATCTCCATAGGGATCGCGACCCTATGTTCTGACGAATACGTGACAGATTGCTGACCAACGGATCGCGCAAAAGGGCTAAACATCGCGACCTTACGTAGATCGCGACCCGATCTCCTCGAGGATCGCGACCCGACCTACCAACTACAGTCCACTGAGTCGGGGTAGTGGCCAACTGAGATGCGCACTAAACTCACGATCGCGACCCGATCCTCTATAGGATCGCGACGCGATCCTCGCTGGGCAACACTATAAATAGAGGCTTAATCTTGTTGTTTTACACACACAATTCAGATCAAAAACTCTCTACCTGGAGAATAAACCTCTATCCCTCTGCTCTCGACCTCCCTTCATCAAGGAATGAAGTTCTGCTTGCGGTAGTCACGACAAACAATCAAGAACATCATTGCTCGGATATTCGGTTTGCTTACTATGTTTAGCTTTCTTATATATTCAGTGTGTTGCATGTCTTTGATTATGGAGTAATTCCATTGTGCTTTTACTTAGAGAAGATGAAACTTATAATTATGTTTTGATTGATATAAAATCGGATATTGCATGTTTTATAATTTACTTTGCATGTTTATTTAACCGACTAATGCATATTAAGAATTTATCTTTGAAACTTATAACTGAGTTATATTTAGTATAGATGACCATTCTTACTAAATTAACTTGTATCATAATATATATGATTCATATATATTTATGACTAGTGATGGACCAAATCCTAGGTTAAGTTATAAAGAAAGAATCTTATATGCATATGTCAAAACTGTATTAGTGGACCAAACTATACAACTCATTTTGATTTTCATGACCATTGATATCAAAAGCTACAAATAAATCATGCAGAGTACGAACAAATGAAATGATTAATTGGAATAATTAATTTACAGGACCAATGAGATTAATAACTCTTTTTAATCATAAGATTCGATTGTTTGACCAAGACATCTAATCAACTTAGAAATCGGTATTTAACTTGTTAATATCCATTGCATATTATTATCAATCAGAATATTGTTGTAAGGAGTAATCACCTCTAAGTAAAAAGCATATTTGTTCAAACTATCTGTTCGGTTTAACTTCAACCTTGTTATCATTTACTTACTCGTTATTCCTTATTTATTTGTTGTTACAATCTCTTCACAAATTCAATTACACAAAACCCCCCCTTTTATCTCTTTTGTTATTGTTATAAATTGTTAATTGATAATTGATTTTCTTTAACTTAAACAAATTCCCTTGGGTTCGACCCGGATTTACCATTGCTATATTACAACCGATTAGGTGCACTTGCCTAGTTGTGTTGTTTTCATTCATGGTATCTCCCTGTTATAAATTCAAAACTTATGAAAAGACATTACAAAGACAATATTGATCCTCAGTATTCCAAAACCAAGTAATATCATTTTGGGTATTTAAAATATGTATGTCTGAAAACACATCACCGCTCTTGACCTAAACTTCTTCTAAACAAATGTTCGTGACTCAATGCGATATTACCTCACATTGATGAAAAATTGAAACTCTAGGTCAGTGATCGTTGTTGTTAACCACAATAGCTGTGAGACCCCAACAACTTTACCTGATTCAAAATTCGCACTAGGATGGTACACTGCACAGAGTTTGGATACCATTAAACGTCTCACCAAGAGCCAAGTCAACTTGTTGACTTGTCAACTGCATTGAGATCTTTGATCAAGGATATGCGGGGGCCAAAATCAAAACGGCCACGAGTAGTTCACCGATACTCAAACAATCGCAGTGCGTTCCTCCGGGTTCACACAGATACTGCGAGAAGTCTCATTCTGAGCCAATAATGAATCCTTGAACAACTGTGGTGAGAGTTTATAACTCCATGACCCACAGGATTTGCGGTCATTGTTCGTATCGAGAAGCGTCAGCAAGAAGTGATGTTTGAAAGTTTTGACACGAATATTTTGTTCCCGAAGAAGGCGAAGCTTAATTCCATGTAACAAGCTGCTTGAATTCCTCCTTAGTTAGTTTGCTGTTACATTCGCTACTTCATGTGATCTAGAGTAAAGATGTTGAATTGCACTCCATGCTCAAGTCAAAGTCAAATCAGAAGCTGGATGTGCTAATTCAAGACCTATGCTGAAGCCCGTACCCAATGCACGTTCAAAGTCAAATCTAAAGACTGTCCAATGCCGAAGCTGAAGTTGTATCTGAATCGCGCTGAATGTTTTTAACATCTTATCCTGTTCCTTGGTTAAGGGGGAGATTGATTGTTAGATTTCGTCTACAGTGCACAATCGAAGCCAAGATCAAGGCAGACCTCGAAGACAAATGAAAGCATTAAACCAAGGGGGAAATTGTTGGGTCATAATTTATTATGGTTTAATCTTTGCATTTTGGGCTTAAAAGAATATTTAATTTGGGCTTAAAATAGAAAATATGTGGCTTTATGGGTTTTTCGGTTGGGAGCTGAACAACCACAGGTTGTTCGGTCCGGCTCTTGTGTTTCTCGGTGGGCTTGTTGTTATTTGGGCTTAGGGTTTAGGCTAGGTGTCTAGGGTATTTAAGGAAATTATAGCCTCATTTGTGATGATGGTTGTCCTAGAAGTGTGTGCTAATTAGAGAGAGAATTAGAGTGTTCTTGGCAACCAAAAAGAACTTATGTACTAGTCTTAGATTAATCAAGAGTGCATTGAAGTTTGTTTAATCTCTTTGTTCTACTCATATTCTTGTGATTTGATTGATACCATTTGTGTCTAGATCTAGGATTTGTGGACCTACATTATCTGATTATTTTTAATATTTTATCAAGTTGCTCAAGCAACATCCAAGCAAATGTCAAAGCACGATCCCTTAAGACCCTACATGGATATCATCGATAAAATGTTGGTGCATATGGTAAAAAAAGATAAAAAAAATCTATGCATTTCAAGCTCTTTATTTTACTATTTATATTTGTGGTAACAAACATATATTCATATTTCAGCTTACACAAGATCCTTCTTTCAAACCTCAAGGAGGAAGGCTCGGAGAGAATGATATGGAATATGACACGGATGAAAAATCAATGGCCACATTAAGACGCCAATTTAGAATAGCGCAAGGCGAATACTTGCGTTATAAAAGGTAGACCTTGATTTATTTTATTAAATTGAACCTTTTTTATGACCAATTATTTTATAGGTCAAGTATTAAATTCTAGGGATAATCATAAAAATGACCGAAATGGTATGATCTAGTTAACAAAGTGGCTATGGCAACGTTTTTTTTACCTTTAATAAAATGACTGTCAATTTTGCAATGGGGTCGATAACGAATTGCGAAGTTGATTAATAAATGGCCCTCACAACAAAAAACCTTACGAAAAAAGAAAAAAAAAGAATTTCCAAAAAGAAAAAAATTGTATTTTGCAATTAGATTAAAATGACTATTGATAATGTCATATGGTGCAATTGTGAAAATGCTTTATAAATGATCCCCAATGCAAAAAACCTTATTAAAAAAAATCGTATTTCGTGACTATATTAAAATGACTATTAATCTCGCAATGGGGTCACTTACGAATTACAAAATTGCTTTATAAATAGTCCTCATCACAAAAGATTAAAAAAAAAAAAGTTTAACATATAAAAAATGTCATATGGTGCAATTATATTAAAGTGCCTATCGATCTCACAATGGGGTCAATTAGGAATTGTGAAATTGCTTTATTAATGGTCCCCACCACAAAAAACCTTATAAATAGAACTTTTGGTAATAAAAAAAGTCATATTTTGCACTTATATTGCGAAATGATAATGTCAATTAGCAAAAAGAAGTTTTTAAAGTTTTTGAGCCTGTCAGTAAAATTAATTTCACAACTGACCCCCTTGGTCATTTTGTTATAAGTGATAGCATATATAGTTGCCACGTCAACACATAGATTAGTTAAGAGTTTGTTAGTTATTTGACATGTGAGCAATTGTTAGTTAGATCAGTTACGAGTCTGTTAATATAGTTGAGAAGTTAGTATAAGAACGGTGCAATGTACTGTATTGATTAAGTGAGTAATACAATATACAGAACTTCATTCTCTCTCTAAACTCTCTCTCTAAAACATAAAAGTCTTCATGGTATCAGAGCAGTGAATCAGGACCTGGTTATTATTTCTCGAAGCAAGCTTTGAAGCTCAATTACTCCATTAATGGCAATCGCAAAGAAACAAGCCAGATCTGAAACAAGGTCTGAAACAGAACATAACAGAGCATTTTTGTCAAAAGAGTAAAATCTCTTTCTTATTCTCTTTTCTTCATTAGTGTCTTTCTTTCTTCTCTCGATTGTTTCTCCTCGATTAACACACTGGTTTAAGATTGTTCTTAAATCAATTTTTTGTTTCTTATTTGTTTTACAACAACTTATCCTTGTTCATAAGTTGAAATGGCTGAATCAACCTCTACTCCTACTTCTTCGTCTCAATTACCACCAATTACTAATATCTCTAACTTTGTTTCTGTCAAACTAAATGAAGACAATTATTTGGTCTGGAAACATCAGATTTCTTCTGTTTTTGAATCGCTTGATTTGATACGATTCATTAATGGAACATCTCTACAGCCTTCTGCAAATAGTGCAAAATACAAAACATGGAATAAGCTAAACAAATATGTTGAAATTTGTATAAATGCAACTTTAAGTTCGTCAATAGCTCATGTTGCAGTCGGTACAAAAACAGCTTATGAGTTGTGGAAGAAGTTACAGTGCTTATTTGCACAACAAATCTCTGCCAAGAGAATTCAACTCCAAACAAGGCTTCATCAAATCAAACAAGGCACAAGGAAAATTGATAAATATTGTAATGAAATTAGTACTATTTCTCAGTCTCTTGCTTCTATTGGAATTCAGATTGATGAATCTGATATGGTAATTCATGCACTTACGGTATTGAATCAAGACTACAAAGTTATTGCTGTCAACATTGAAAATGCAACATAGTTACCTTCCTTTATGGAGCTCACGTCTAAGTTGTCCTCCAAATCCTAATTTTCCTCCAAATTCTTGGAATTCAAATAATTCTTCTAGTTCTGAAGCAGGTTTTGGACCAGAACACTTTGCTAACTGGGCTTCTACCATTAGCACACAAAGTAAACCAAAATATTGGGCACCTCCCCATGCTTATGCTGCTGGTATTGAAAGAAGTTCTTTGGCTGACATCTGTGATTCTGTTGAGTCGTGGTTACCTGATTCTGGAGCAACAGCTCTCATGACGTTTGATCCTCAGCTAGTTCAACATGCAAAAGCCTACACTGGAAAAGATAGGGTCATTATTGGAAATGGTATGGCCTTAACCATAACTCATATTGGTCATTATAATCTCAAGCTTTCCAACTGCATATTACATCTTGAAAATGTTTTATTAGTACCACAACTTAAGAAGAGTCTTTTATCTATTCCTCAACTTGTTCGTGATAATCCTTGTGTTGTCTCTTTTTTGTATTTTGGTTTTTTGATACAGACTCTATCAGGCCAGCTTCTTCATCACATTCCTCTCAGCATGTATAATGTCTATAGACTTTCTGCAGCTTCTATTAGTCCTTCCTCTTCTGCACAAGCTCAGCTATGGCATAGTCGTCTTGGTCATCCTGGAATATATGTTCTTCAAAAACTTTCCTTGTTCAATAAAGAATGCATGTCAGTTCCTTGTAATGCTTGTAATGTGTCTAAAATCACTAAAAAGCCATTTGATTCTCATGTAATACATTCTGTTTCTCCTCTTCATATTGTTCATTGTGACATATGGGGTCCTGCTCCTTTGATATCTAGAAATGGTTTTCGTTATTTTGCTACATTTATTGATGATTATAGCAGATTTGTGTGGCTTTATCCTCTTAAAAATCGATCACAAGTATTTGAAGCATTCACTCATTTCAAAACTCATGTTGAGAATCTTCTTTCTTTGAAAATTAAAATTTTTCAATGTGATGGAGCTCCTGAACTTATTAAAGGTGCCATGTCTAAATATTTGGCAAGTTGTGGCATAATCTATCGCATCTCTTGTCCTTATTCTCCACAGCAAAATGGTCTTGCTGAAAGGAAAAATAGACATCTGTCAGACATGGCTTTAACACTGTTGTCTCATGCAAAATTACCAAAATTCTGTTGGACAGATGCATTTTCTACATCTGCTTATCTCATTAACAGATTACCTTCTCCCATTCTAAGTCATAAGTCACCTTTTGAAATACTCTTTCACAAGTATCCTGATTATTCAATGCTTAAAACTTTTGGTTGTCTATCATATCCTTATCTTGGACATTTACGAAATGATAAGCTGTCGTCTAAATCTATTCCGTGTTTGTTTCTTAGATATGCTCCAAATCATAAAGGCTATATTTGTTTTGATCCTGCCACTTCCAAAACATATTATTACAAACATGTCACGTTTCATGAATCTACTTTTCCTTCGGTGTCACAGTTTTCGAATACTCAATCTTCATCGAGTTCTATTTTAGCTACTATTCCTATTCCATCCGATTTATATACTCAACAGTCTCTTTCACAACTTCTGTCTGTTTCGTTGGACATGCCTTTAACCATATCTCCACACTCTTCTCAATCTTCTCCTATCCATCAACTGTCTCCAAATCAGTCATCTGTTTCATCTACTACTGATCTTTCATCATCTTCCTCTTCTCAACAACCACCACCTCCACCTCCATCACTACCTGTTGTCTCTACTCATCCTATGACAACAAGGTCTCGTGATGCCTCTAGAAAGCCAAGAACTTTTCCAGATCATGAGGTTTATGTTGCAAAATCTTTGAGTTCCCCTGTTAAGGAACCTACAACATATATTCAAGCTAAAAAGTGGCCTGAATGGTGTGCAGCTATGGATGCTGAGCTTTATGCTCTTAAGTGTAACAAAACTTGGGACTTAGTTTTTCCTCCTCCAAATGAAAATGTTGTGGGTTGTAAATGGGTGTATAGAATAAAAAGAAATTTAGATGGGACTATAAGTCGGTACAAAGCCCGTTTAGTAGCAAAAGGATACTCTCAAACTGAAGGTATAGACTACTCTGAGACGTTTAGTCCAGTTGTAAAGCCTACTACTATTCGAACTGTTTTATCAGTTGCTTTTTCAAGAGAATGGGACATAAGACAAGTTGATTTGAACAATGCCTTTTTTACATGGTGATTTATCTGAAATTGTGTATATGTCACAACCTCCTGGTTATGCAGATCCATGTAATCCTTATCATGTTTGTTTGCTTAAAAAGGCACTCTATGGACTTAAACAAGCCCCACGATCATGGTTTGCCAAGCTGTCAAATGCATTATGCAGTTTTGGGTTCAAACTGTGTCTTTCTGATACTTCTCTTTTTGTTTTTCAAACTACCACTGAGATTTGCTATATTTTGGTTTATGTTTATGATATACTCATCACTGGAAGCTGTTCAAATTTCGTCTCAAGATTAATAACTCAACTTAATTCGAAATTTGCTCTTAAAGATTTGGGAAAGTTAAGTCAATTTTTGGGAGTTCAAGCCACTTTTACTCCTACTTGTTTGCATTTGAGTCAAGAAAGATATGTTCTTGACTTACTTGAGAAGACTGGTCTTCGTGATTGCAACCTGGAAGACAATTGTCTCGATCTTCTGGTATTGTTTTGTCTGATCCTGCTCTTTATAGAAGTACTGTGGGATCCTTACAGTATCTGGTTATTACCAGACCTGAGATAGCTTATGCTGTGAGTAAAGTATCTCAATTCATGCATAGACCAACTAATCGTCATTGGATGGTAGTAAAAAGGATTCTACGATATTTACATGGCACACTTACTCATGGTCTTCTCATAAGAAAGTATTTGGATTTCATTTTACATGCTTATTCCGATGCTGACTGGGCAGGTTGTCCTGATGATAGAAGATCAACAACTAGATATGCAGTGTATATTGGTGGTAATCTTGTTAGCTGGAGTTCTAAAAAGCAACAAACTGTTGCTCGTTCTAGTACAGAAGCCGAGTATCGAGCTATTGCTCATACTGCTGCAGAGTTAACTTGGATAATTTCTCTCTTAAAGGAATTACATGTGCCTATTCTAACTACTCCAATGTTGTGGTGTGATAATCTGGGTGCAACTTATTTAGCAGCAAATCCTGTGTTTCACCGACGAACAAAACATATTGAAATTGATCTACATTTCATTCGTGATATGGTATTGGCTAAGAAGTTAACTATCGTTTATGTTCCTACTATGTTGCAACCTGCTGATGTACTCACTAAAGGGCTACCAGTTCCACGTTTTACTTCTTTATGTTCCAAGCTGTGTGTCTCTACCGTGCCTCAGCTTGAGGGGGGATGATAGCATATATAGTTGCCACGTCAACACATAGATTAGTTAAGAGTTTGTTAGTTATTTGACATGTCAGCAATTGTTAGTTAGATCAGTTACGAGTCTGTTAATATAATTGAGAAGTTAGTATAAGAACTGTGCAATGTACTGTATTGAGTAAGTGAGTAATACAATATACAGAACTTCATTCTCTCTCTAAACTCTCTCTCTAAAACATAAAAGTCTTCAATAAGGCTATAAAAGTGGTCAATTTGTTAAATGGGACCTATCCATTTTGTTAAATTTTATCAAAATTCTATATTATATTATGCCTTAATAATTCATGGGTTTCTTTTTGATCAGTGAATATATGAATTTTGTGACGGAGGCTCTTGAGTTGGAGGACACTATTAAGAATTATTAGCACCGTGATGCTACTGGATGGTTTGTTCCCTTTTTCTTTTTTATATTTTTTCCATTAAGTGATAAATTGCCCTTTTAAAAATAATCTTTAAAAATATTTGAGAAAATGAAGGCACACATGGGGAAATAAAAGGAAAAAACAAATTAAGGGATTTTTTTTTTTTTTTTTTTTTTGTAGTTAGTCAAAGAGAAACTCTCATATATAGTTTTCCAAATTACATGCATGCGTCTTTTACCCCATTAAGTGCTATATGGATAAAGTTTTGAATGAATAAAGAAATTTTATTTTTTAGGTTGACTGAATCGTCTAAATGATAATAAATGACGGTTTTACCTTTCTGCTGAATTAGAAGTGGCTATCTATTTAAGAACTGTTATAGAAAACGACTTCATTGTACCCTCCTGTCTACCGAAAAATACGACTATTTTACCCTTGTGTCCAGTCCCAATTAAGTCGAAAAGAATAATAATTAACTTTTGCCAACCTGTGACCTTCTAAAAATTGACTATTTCACCCCTCCATAAAGATGCTTACAAAAATCTTATTTTTTTGGAACTTGCAGGAAATATATTTCAAGCTACAGACCCAAGCGATCTGGGAAACTAGGGTCATTTCTTGATACTATTGGTAATTTTTCATTTTCATAAAATGATAAAACATTAAAACGCCATTTTTACATAAAAATTCTATCAGACTTTATAAAGATTTATCATCTACATTTTATATATATTTTTTTCAGAATTAACATGGCGGTGTATATTGAGGAAGCAACTCAAAAAGCTTTCAGCGATCATATTGGGCTGTTTAACAGCTGCAATTCTTCTAGAAGCCACTATTTTGCCTAGTGGAGTCGATTTTTCCCTTTTTTCCATTTTGATTAATTCTGTTGAAACAAATGAAGTGCTTGTCCTGGTAACATATTATTTTTTTTTTCAATTTATTTGAGATAATGCTTCTTAAGAAAACTTTATTACGATGTTTTATAATTAAGTACTAAATGCAAAATAACAATTTACTATCTATTTTTCTCTCGTTACAACATTGTACTTTCAAATTATTTTGTACTCTAAAAACTTTAGCCATTATGTTTTTGCTGACATGGCAAAGTTAGGATGACATGGCAAATTAGATGTGGATACAATTATATTGTCATGAAATACCTAGTTTAATATTTCATTAATGGCATGTAGACATCCTATGTGGACAATGACATGGGATAAAAACGTGTTAACTTGTGCCATGTCATCATTATTCAAATGAGTAACTTTTTTATAGTACAATGCCCTAATAAGGAATAGTTTGAAAGTACAATGTTATAAGACAAAATAGAAAGTACATTGCTATTTCTTTCATTTATCCATTTAATTCATTACTTGAAAAAGATTTCTTACTCTTTTATTTACATTTTCAGGTTGTGGGTTTTATTCCTCTGATGTATATGTGTGTCTACACATATTATTCTTTATTTAAAATCGGAATGTTGACTTTCTACTCTCTCACTCCAAGTCAAACAAGTTTAGTCAGTCTTTTAATGATATGCTCGTAAGTATTTTTTTTAGCATTTGATTACTTTCATTATTCATGTCGCATATATTTGTGACATTATATAAATAATATAATTCTGACATAAAAATCTCTTATAGACAGGTGGCACGTTATGCACCTCCAATCTCATACAACTTTCTAACTCTTATTCATCTTCCAGGAGATGCCACCACTCTCTTTGAACGGGTCAGATTTCAATCTGTAATATCTTTTAAATTATAGAAAATTATATTTTTGGTCCCCGAGTATAACTAAAGTTCTCAGTGTTGGTCCCAAAAAGTTTTCTCTTGTAGTTTTGATCGTTACTTGAAGTTTTTGGTCCTTGTTCCAAGTAAAATGACTCATTTTGGGACCAAAATCGCAAACCTTTACAATACCTCAAATAAGGACCAAAAGTGCAAGATAAATTTTTTTGGGTTCAACATTGCTAAAATCAGCTATACTCAGAGAGCAGAAATAGTAATTTTACTTGGAACAGGGACTATAAAACATTACAAGAACCTCAAATAAGGTCCAGAATTGCAAGAAAATACTTTTTGGCACCAAAATTGCGAAAATCAGCTATACTTGGCCCAAAAATAATCATTTTACTTGACGTTACAAGAACCTCAAATGAGGACCAAAATTGCAAGAAAACTTTGTGACCAAAGTTGCAAAAATCAGCTATACTCCTATACCAAAAATGTATTTTACTTTTAAAACTAAGCTATTGAAGTATGTATCATAAATTTAAGCACAAAAAACAGTTAAAACATTTAAATTCATTCTATTGTTTCACACAAGAAACAAACAGATTTCAAATAGTGCAAGACTAACTTTAATATCTTTTAAATTATTCAATTGAAGTGTCCTATGAATTTATGCGTTTTATGTATTTTATGTACAAAGAATGAGGAAAATCGATGATGCGGTCCCTTTTTTTGGGGAAAATTTTAATAAGATTTATCCACTTATTATGGTTATATATACCATATTAATAGCAAGCAATTTTTTGGACCGAGTTATGAGTTATTTTGGTAACTAGAATATATTCCGGTTGAAAAATGACGCTGATGACCTTGACGGATTTGATCCTTCAGGATTAATGATCATGCAGAAAGGTAATTAAAAACTTTTTCCTCGTTACTTTTATACATAATATTTATAAATTCCTGTATTTTTTTTAGTTTTTAGAACGTTCTTCACTTGAGAAAGGACATAAAGTTGGTGAACTTGTGATTCCACTTGCAAGACATTTCAATGGCTCAAATATGGATGTTGAATCTGCAAATGATAGCACGGTAAGTGAGATTCCCACACAAAAAGGTGGAGAAGGAATGGAATGGAATGGTTCATTCCATTGGAATGAAAAGAGGTGTTTGTATTTCATGATAGAATGGAATGGACTATTTGTTAATTTTCATTCCTTGTTAAGGGGGTGTTTTTTTATTCTATAATGGAATGGAATGCAAAATTTTAAGATAACCTATTTTTATTTATAAAATTTTGAAGACTAATATTTTTTCCAAGAATTTCTTGATTTTATTAAATTGTAATTTTTATCATCTAAAAATAACTAGAAAATATTTTTTTTTATGATAATCTTATTTGGGTTTTAATGAGCTTTTACAATGTTTACTTATTTAGTTTTATAAATAATATAGGTTGAATTCTATAAAAAACACTATAATTTAAAATTTTCTGGTTTAATCACCGAAAGAATTTTTTTCTGATTTAACCACTGAGACTTTGATTTTTTTAAAACCACTAGCTAAAACTTAAAAATTCTATAGAAACCACTCTAGTTTGAAATCTTTTTGGTTTAACCACCCTAGGATTTTTATTTTTATTTTTTATGATTTAACCATTAAAATTTCTATTTTTTAAAAAGAAAACAACTTTAACCAGAAACATAATCTTCCTATTGTTTTCTGCGATCCATTACCGGAAAAACCTTAGAGTGTCTTTTTTATTTAGAAAAAAAACTTACAAACAAAACCAGAAAATAGTTCTTTCGGTATAGTGGTTTTTATAGAATTTGGCTAATAATGAATTCTATAATTATAATTAAATAGCATATAGAATAGTGTTAAAAGTTAAAACTATTCCCTGTAGTTTCATTTATTATAAAAAATTCATACAAACATTAATAAAAACGAGCTGATTATGATCATCATTGGTTATTCCATTCCATCCAACAAATTATTTTCTTTATCCTTTTAATATGATTTACACTTTTTTTCCTTCTATTTTTCTAGATTGCTGGTGATTCAAGGGCAACAACCACTTTAATCAGCAACGGTACTCGGGGCTACACGGAACTTTCAAAAACAGACATTCGCGAAAGCAACAAAGACGTCATCACCCAAAAATACGATTCATCTAGGGCAAATCCGTCCAAAAAAGAACTTACCTCCACCTCTTCACTCGATACAAACCAAAACCAGACTATGGGAAGCGGACAATCGTCCAAAATAGCCTCAACATGGGTATCAATGAATTCAAATTTCCAAAACTTCAAGTCTAAAATGGAAGCTAAAAGATTCGTACCTTTACAACAAGATCAAGATTCACAACTATCTCACGCCTCTTCTTCCGACACACTTGATGATATTTTTGAGAGGTTGAAAAAGCCCCCACAAGATGACACAATGTAAATTTTCTTCAAGTAGAAACATTCTTTTTGATGTATTTGATAGAAAAAGAGTAGCATAGAGGGACAACACTAGAATTATTATGATATATAATGTTAAAAAAACTAGAATGTATTTTTGAAACCCATACTAAGTAATGTATACAACTAATTATGATGCAATTAGGAAATTAGTAAATAACTATTTACATCCTTTTCTTTTAAGTATCTTAGAAGTATCACAAGGCTCTTCCATTGAACATTCTTTTTGATGTATTTGATAGAGAGTAGCATAGAGGGATAACACAAAGTTATGATGTGTGACATTAAGAGACTAGAATACATTTTTGAAATCCATACCGATTAGCTAACAATCTATAAAAATACTCACGATGCAATTTGGTTTAGTAAAATACGTAATTAATTCAAAAACTATGTGATGTGTTGGCAAAATGACACTGTAACCCAATGATGTTTCATCTTTTGTTTTAAAAGGTCCCTGAGGTTTTTTGTTGCCTTTTAGGGGAATAAAATTTACAATTGACGTTTTAAAACATCCTTCCACCCCAATTGAGGGGGTCATCCGGTTACCAGCTTAGTCATCAGCCTAATCACCAAGAACATCTATCCTAATCATTGTCCATGATGTCACTTGTGAGGGTATTAAGTGCCATCCATCAAGAATGTATTAAAAGACCCATTGTACCAAATGTTCCTTTACCAAGCACCTTTACCGATGCCCTAAACAGATCCTCAAGGTCAAACGCAAGGCTACTGCCTTTGACGAACACAAGATGATGAATTTATCTAAGTCATTGATGAGGTTTCTGTTATGCTATGTAGGGTTTATGTTTATAGACTTTAAGTTTTAATAATTTTCGTACAAACAACTAATTTGAATCGTTTGCAGATAAGTTTTCAATCTCAAAATGGGGGACATTACCTTTCGTTATTGGAGAAAAAATTAGCGAAAAATAGAGGTTCGATCTCAAAATTTGGAGAATCTGAAGTAAAAAACTGAAATCGATTCATGACCTAACTAACAACTTAATCATCCCCAATCGTAAATCGTACAATATTTTGCAGGTTTTCTGGAGTTACCAAATTATTATTGTAGATGTTGGTTTTGAATTTGTCTTTGTAATTTACAGATTCAATTAATTAGGATTGAAATCAGAGTGCCCGAGTATGGTTGGACAACACAGAAGGTTTTCCACCTCATGAACTTACTCATAAATGGAGGCAGACCGTAGAATCTACTAGATCCATCAAACCACTTTCTTCAAGCATTATCGTGATTAACGTAAATCTCACTTTTCTTTTTTCAGTGCGAGCTATTGTATTTGGATCCCATACACAAGTCTTCAATCTGAATCTGAAGGTGAGCATGCTGTTATCAAATTATCTCTCCAAAAAATATCAAAATTGAACCTCTTATTCTTATCAACAACATGAATCTTACGAATCATTCTTCTTAGGTTTGCATCTGGATGCTTCTGGAAGCTCTTGAGTAGTTGGTTCACATGAACGGGAGAGAAAGAGAGGAGAGCGATGAGTGAAAACGGGTTAGGGTTAGGTTTAGGGTAGGATTTTAGGTCAGGTCGGATCATGGATTTGGATTATAGCTCACATCGGATGGGCAAGTGGGTCACATTGGGAAGAGATAGATGAATGTATAACCAATTATAGACCAATCATTTAATAGGGGTAATTTCGGAATTTTCTAATAGATGAAAATTTTATCGTAAAAGAGTTAGAATCATATGTTTTGAACACTAATCCACTATCCTGGACATGGAGTGTTCCATACGTGACCTGAGATGTCAGCGTTAAGAGGCTAAACACAGTCTGAGAAGAGGGATAAAGTGGATCGGTTGAGTCCGGCTGAATATATGAGGGATTTGGGAAAAGTTAAACTTGAAGGGGTGTCGAACCAGTTCAATTGAGAATGCGACGTTCAGATGAAAAAACGCGACATGCAAAAAATCATACATCAATCTGGATAGGCGAATGAGAAAAAAAGCCTTTTATATATAGTAATGATATATATACTAGGTAAGTTAACGTGTCGTGTTAATCATGGCCCACGAACGGTATGCAAACACTGTCAATTGACGGTCTTTTTAAATGTTATATAAATTTTAAATAAAAAATTATGAAAATATAACAATGTTATAACTAAGTAGTTTTTCCAAATTGTAATGTATGAACATTACCTTTCATGTGTAATACAACTCTAATATTTTTCTACCCCTCTAAACAATCAAATTTGTGAGGTAGAGATGTCTGCAGAAGCTCATTCTGATATTTTGAATAACTATTTATACAAAGTTTTAAGAGGTTAGAAAGATCAGACAAAAGATATGACTTTTCATAGACAAAAGATATGATTTTCATTTCACCAGCAGTTGAAATAATTTGACAAAAAGTAAAATGACGAAAGTAAACTTAACTTTAAACAATGAGTTATGTAAATTTCTAACAGTTTTAAGCATTACCTTAGATGTGTTGGTGATTGTATATTACCAATGTGTATTTAAGTGTAATGGATTAACTTATTGACCAAAAGCAATCTTGACAAATATTAAACAAGTAAGGAAGGTACGGAGTGCACACTTGTTTGAGTTTGATCAAGATTCAAAGTATAATGTCGTTTAGGGGCGAAGCCCCTAAACTAACGGGGTCTAGGGGAAGTGCCCTTGGTAGCGGGGTCTAAGGGGCGGCAGCCCTGGCGGGGTCCAGGGGGCAAAGCCCCTGGTTGGGATCATACGACCCGTTTTTTCAAAAACGCATCAGAAATTCGTTTTTTCCAAAAATAGTCCGATTTCTGACTTTTGTGATCACACGACCCATGTTGGATCACACGACCTATGTGACCACAAAGCAAATTGTAAACAGTTTTTAATCAGACATCACACGACCTGTTTGAACATCAAAGAAATTTGCATCCAAGAAAAGTACACGACCCGTGTGCATGTCGAAGCAGTTTGCAACGGAGACACCACACGACTCGTGTGGATCTCCTTGTCACAGTTTTTTCTGTCGGTTTTAATGGGTTATATGTCGAATTTGGTCATTTTTCTCGTACGGAAAACACAAGAATTGATCTAGAATCTACTTTGAATCTTATCCAATTAAAAATTACCATCGAAATACTTTGATTTGAGAGTGATATACATGATTTTCAGAGTTTCCAAGTGTTTGTTCAACCCATTTTTCTAACAAAAATCAAAGTAATTCGTGACAATGGCGAGTGAAAGTTCTGTGAAAGACATGACAAGAAAATTCGACAAGTTAACCAAGTTTGAAGGACAAGATTTCCGCAGATGGCATAAAAAGATGCACTTCCTTCTCACCACCCTCAAAGTGGCGAATGTTCTAAGTAGTCCCAAGCCTGAAGTTGTTGAAGATGAACCCCCTGGAGGCAACAAAAAGGAGATTAAAGTGGGAAAATGATGATTACATTGGTCACATTCTCAATGTTATGTTTGACTCTTTGTTTGATGTTTATCAAATTATTGAATCCACAAAAGAAATGGGAATCATTGGAATCAAAATACATGGCTGAAGATGCTTCTAGCAAGAAGTTTCTTGTTAGCAATTTCATGGGTTATATGATGATTGATTCCAGGCCTGTAATGGAATAGTACCATGAAATGTTAAGGATTCTGGGACAATTTGCTCAACACAATCTGAAAATAGATGAAGCCATTTCTATGGCTGTGATAATTGACAAATCGCCCCCTTCTTGGAAAGAGTTTAAACATACTCTAAAGCACAAGAAGGAAGAGTTGACTTTGGTTCAACTTGGAAGCCATTTACGGATTGAGGAGTCTTTAAAGACTCAAGAGCTTGATAATAATCCTAAAGGAAAGAACCAAGTTGGTTCTTATTCTGTAAATATGGTGGAAGGTGAGGGATCTAAGCATTCAAACAAGTCCAAAGGAAAAAGAGAGTTTAAAGGGAAGGGTGTCATGCCTTCAAACAAAAAAGCTAAATTGGTTTACTGGAATTGTAACAAACCGGGTTATCTCACGAAGGATTGTACCCTTCATAAGGTGAACAATGATAAGGATATGGGTCCAAGTGGATCTAAGGATCCTGACAAGTAACAAGGTCAGAAATTTGATTTTATTCAAAATCTTAAATATGTGCAAAATTATGTTTGTGTGATTTCTGAAGCATTCTATGTCCAATATGATGATGTTGCATGGTGGGTTGATTCGGGTGCAACAAGTCATGTTTTCAAGGATCTTCCTTGGTTTAAAGACTATCAACTAGTTGAAGATGGACCTATTGTAAAGATGGGGAATGTTGTTACCGAACCAATCAAGGGATTAGGATATGTTTTACTTAACTTTACTTCTGGAAAATGTTTATGTTTAGACAATGTATTGTATGTACAGGGATTCAAAAGAATCTCTTTTCTGAAATAGTTTTAAGTAAGTGTGGTTACAAACAAGTATTAGAAAGTGACAAGTATATATTGTCAAGACGTGGTACTTTTGTTGGATTCAGATATATATGTAATGGTATGATTAGGCTTAATCTTGATTATCTTTCTTATGATAATTCAATTTGCATGGATTCAACTAGTACTAGCAATAACTTGAATAAATCAATTTATGACATGCTAGACCATGACATATTTATTACAAGAGATCAAAAGACATGTCTAAAATGAGTACGATTCCTGCTTTTGATATGACAACTGAAAAAATGTAATAATTGCATGTTGACTAAAATCACTAGACAACCTTTCAAAGATGTTATTAGGGAAAGCAATGTTTTGGAACTCATACATAGTGACTTGTGTGATTTTCATGAAACACCTTCCCTAGGAAACAAAAAGTACGTTGTTACTTTTATGAATGATGCATCTAGATATTGTTATGTCTATTTATTGCATGCAAAAGATGAAGCTATTGATAAATTTAAAATTTATAAACAACAAGTAGAGCTACATAAAAATGAATTAATAAAATTTTTGCTTACAGATAGAAGTGGTGAGTATTATGATCCGGTTTATTTTCAATCTACCAGAATAATACATCAAGCCACTGCTCCTTATATACTACAAAAAAATGGTGTAGCTGAAAGGAATAATATGACTTTGAAGGAAATGGTTAATTCCATGTTATCCTATTATGGTCTTAGTGAAGGATTTTGGGGGTGAGGCTATGCTAACAGCCTACTATATTTTGAATAGAAGTCTAAACAAAAGGAGTAAGGCTACTCCTTGTGAACTTTGGCATAAAAAGGTGCCAAATTTGAGTTATCTCAAAGTTTGGGGTTGTAGAGCTGGTAAGACTCACTGAACCTAAAAGGAAAACCTTGGGAGAAAAGGGTATAGATTGTATATTCATTGGGTATGCTGAGCATTCCAAATCATATAGATTCTATGTTATAGAATCTAATGACTCAGTGTCTGTGAACACTGTTTTAGTGTCAAGAGATGTTATCTTTGATGAAGAGAGATTTACTTCTATACCTAGACCAAGGGATATGATTCAACAATCTTCTAGCAGGAACACAACTCAGGGTGAAGATGTTTCAGGTGGTACAAGGTCTGTACCTGAACCTAGGAGGAGTACTAGGACAAGAAAAGCTAAGTCTTTTGGATCTGATTTTCAACTTTATTTAGTTGAATGAACAAGGCATAAAACTATGTCTAAACGTCAATATTGTTTTATTATTGAGGAAGATCCAAAGACATTTAGTGAAGTTATGCCTTAAAGGGATGTTCATTTTTGGAAAGAAGCACAGGATGAGATTCATTCTATCATGCATAACAATACGTGGATATTGTCTGATTTACCTCCTGGATGCAAGGCATTAGGATGTAAATGGATCCTCAAAAGAGAAATGAAAGTCAATGGCACAATAGATAAGTACAAAGCCACATTGGTTATCCAAGGCTTTAGGAAAAAAGAAGGTATTGACTTCTTTGATACATATGCTACTGTTGCTAGAATATCCAATATTAGATTATTGGTGGCTCTTGCAGCTATACATAATCTCGTAATTCATCAAATGGATGTGAAAACTACATTATTGAATGGTGAATTAGATGAGGAGATCTACATGAAATAACCTGAAGGGTTTGTGATGCCTGGAAATGGAAAAATGGTGTGCAAGCTAAAGAAATCATTCTATGGTCTGAAACAAGCACAAAAAATGGCATCAAAAGTTTGATGATGTGATATTGTTTAATGGTTTTGCATTAAACCAAGCTGACAAGTGTGTATATAGCAAATTTGATAGTTCTGGTAAAGGAGTCATAATTTGTCTATATGTAGATGATATGTTGATATTTGGTACTAGTCAAGATGAAGTTGACAAAACCAAGAAATTCAGATCATCTAGTTTTGATATGAAAGACACGGAGGAGGCTGATGTGATTCTTGGTATAAGAATCAAACGTGGAAACAATGGTATTTCAATCACTCAATCTCATTATATTGAGAAGATATTGAAAAAGTTTAACTTTGAAAATTGTTCTCTTGTTTGCACTCCTATTGATCCTAATCTTAAGTTTTTTCCTAATAAAGGATCTCCTATGTCTCAACCAGAAATTGGTTGTCTTATGGACGCCATGATTAGCACTAGACCTGATATTGCATATGCTATAGGAAAGCTTAGTATGTATACTAGCAATCCTAGTTCACATCATTGGCAGGCTTTAAATAGAGTATTTAAGTATTTGAAAGGAACCATGAATTATGGTTTGACATAGTGTATATCTATTTGTCTTGGAAAGTTATTCAGATGCTAGTTAGATTACCAACTTTAAGGATCACTCCTCTACTAGTGGTTAGGTATTTCTTCTTGGAGGAGGTGCTATTTCTTGGCAATCCAAGAAACAGACATGTATTACAAAGTCAACCATGGAGTATGCGTTTGTAGCATTGTCTGCTATTGGTAAAGAAGCTGAGTGGCTGACGAATTTGATATATGAAATTCCATTATGGCCCAAACCAATATCCACCATTTTTATCAGATGTGATAGTTCTGTAACCTTGGCTAAGGCTTATAGTCAAGTGTATAATGGGAAATCTAGACACTTAAGTGTTAGACATAGTATGATTCGTGAGCTCATCATGAATGATGTGATATCTGTGGATTTTGTGAGAACTCAGTTGAATTTAGCCAATCATCTAACCAAAGGGTTAGCAAGAGATCTTTTGCATAAGGCGGCTGTGGGGATGGGTTTAAAGTACACCTGAAATATTTTATATTGAGATACCCAATTCCCAGCTAATGTAATATTAGATGTTGAATTTAATGTGGAAAGCTTAATATTTGAAGATTGGAACACATTATTATTTATATCATTCCAAGGTATGTGTTCAGTACTGCAAGTGAAGAAGGTTGAAATTTTATTTCTTAATAGTTCTTTTGAAAAATTGCATTTATAGGTGCAAGAATAAAAGAACTACCTTTATAATCATGAATTTTAACTGCTTCAAGAAGCTTGGGACTTAGCTTTGATATGCTTATTGAAGGATAGGACACATGCTAGTAATATATAGTGTCAAGTTAGAACTTATAAGAATGTTAACTGGTATGTGTTATTATCTTCATGTATTCACTATGAATAAAAAGGGTTCAATCCTTAGTGACACCCTAATATTCGAATATCTGGAATGCGTAATACACTAATGTGAAATTCAATCGTCACGACATTTCATTTATGCATCAATTTGTTGTTGTTATGTCTTGCTTTAAGTTAATCAAGATTACACTTAAATGAGGGAGGTTTGTTTGTGATTATATTACTAATGTGTATTTAAGTGTACTGAATTAACTTGTTGACCAAAAGCAATCTTGACAAATATTAAACAAGTAAGGAAGGTGCAAAGTGCACACTTGTTTGAATTTGATCAAGATTCAAAGTACAATGTAGTTTAGGTGCGAAGCCCCTAAACTAACGGGGGTCTGAGGGCAGCGCCTATGGTAGCAGGGTCCAAGGGGCAGAGCCCCTGGCTTGGGTCGAAAATGCATCAGAAATTCGTTTTTTTTTTTCAAAAATAGCATGATTTCTGACTTTTGTGATCACAAAGCAAATTGTAAACAATTTGTAATCAGAGATCAATCGACCCGTGTGGAACCACACGACCCATATGAATGTCAAAGCAATTTTCATCCGAGAAAAGTACACGACCCGTGTGTAGAACCGCACGACCCGTGTGCTTGTCGAAGCAGTTTGTAACTGAGACACCACACGAACCGTGTGGAACCAAACGACCTGTGTGGAACCACACGAACCGTGTGGATCGCCCAGTGTCAGTTTTTTCTGTCGGTTTTGACAAGTTATATGTCGTTTTGGATTATTTTTCTAGTACGAAAAACACAAGAATCACACATTCTCTTATCTAGAATCTACTCTGAATCGTATCCAATCAAAGATTCGATTGTACCATCGAAATACTTTGATTTGAGAGTGATATACACGATTTTCAGAGTTTCTAAGTTTTTGTTCAACCTGTTTTTCTAACAAGACGGAAGTAAAGACCGGTTATCGCCATCACCATTGTGATAACCATATCTCAAGAAAATCCGAGATACCTTCATCATAGTAATAACATTATATCTTTCAACAAAATCTGATTGACCTTTGTTACTTGACTCTTCAATGTGAATCAAGTCCCTTTCGTCTTGTAAAAGGTTCATTTGTCTTAGCAATCAAAATAAATACATAACTAACATTATATATAAGCAAACGAAATGATATGAAAAATCATTAAATGCAAAAGTAGACTAAAATTATAATTTCTACTTATACCACAAGGCCATTTTTGTAGTTTGCTACACTTTCAAATATAGTTATAAATTATGATATATTGATAATTGTACCATAAATTATTAGATAATAGTAATAAATTATCAAAAGTAGAAACATGAAATTACATCAGACTACCACACGGTATCCACACCACAGGATTAATCAACAATTTAAAACTTTGTGCTTCCTCACATTACAAACAAAGAAGATTAAACAAAAACAAATAAAATAAAATAAGGAGCCTAATAAACCTTTCATTAAAAGGATAACCGATAAACAATCTTGACTTATAGTAGTCAACGATGTTTGTTTAAGTTAGATCCTATTAGCTTCAATTCTCTATAAATTAGTTCATAAACATAAACCAGCACACACAACCGATGTATATCCATATGACATTTCACATCATCATTGATGATGCTATATTGACCATTGGCTGACCATGGTTATTTACAACACCATCCTTGTGATTATAAGCAATGAATTGATAAAAGTTACATGTAATGAAGATTTTGACATCTTATTGTCATTGAAGCATGGTAAAGAATGCAATTCCCCAATGGAACATCGTAAATTGCGTTCAATGGAATTAAAAAAACAACGTTCACATCAATTTTGATTGCAGGATGTTGGGGTAAATCAATGGCATAGCTATGTTTTGTTTTTTATTTCCCACATACCCTTTTTCTTGCTATATTTAGATTAAATAGGACCAAAATCAATAAAAAGAATGCTCTCCTCATTCTGTTCGCGGTGGTGGAGGGACTGGATTCGAAAAAGTAGGGATTATAGTTGGAAGATATCTAATGAAACTGTTATTGGAATTGAGATTCGTATTCAAAGAGAAAGACCTCAAATATCTAAGATTTTTTTTTGCATTATAGGGATTGATCTACAAAAAACCTGATGAGCATTCCATTCCTAATACATAACAGTTTTGAAGGCTACAGTAGTCAAAATCTCAAAATATGACTTGGTATTTGAATTTGATAGGGGAGAATTGAAACCGTAGTGATGAAATAGAAAGAAATACAAGTAGGATGATATACCTTACAAAAAAACAATAAAAAATGCACATGGAATATAGAAAGAATTTTTATACATTTCATTATAACCAACTAAACAAAAAATAACAACAAATTGTTTTTACAGTTATGTGATGCGTCCAATTCAAGATACCGTTTTTCCTGTCATCTACAACTAATATTACTTGTAGATGAAATTAAGTTTTTTTTTATCTTGATCAAATGGTTATCTTTTGATATATGAGGGGCGAAATACGAAGATCTATTACCATTGAATCTTTTTCCCAACTTAATGGTTTTAATGAATGTAATGCCTCAATTCCACTCCTATACGCCTGCAACTCTAGCCTATGTATTTCTGCTCCCAAAGGAAATCTGATTGATAACCTACTTGAAAAACACTCACCATTACTATCATGGGTTATGACCACCATTTACCTTGAAGTAATAAGTTTTCTGATGTTTTACTAATGCTTTAAAAGTATTCTATGTGTTAGATCCAGTTAGTCGGAGCCCAAAATGAAATACAATCCTACATGTATCACTCAATGAAATAAAACATACATTCAAGTACACAAAAATGGTATAAAAACATACATGGGTCTACTAAAGCAAAATACAAATAACAAGAAAAGCACAAATGGTTAGACAACCTAATAGAAAGAAAAGAGAACTTAATGCCAAATTGAGATATGAGAGTATAGAACTTGCGTCAACTTTTCTTTGAGACATTTCATCAAACACATGGGGTGCCTATTCTATGAACCCGTAATTAACTGTAAAACAATATTATGTATTTAGACCGAGAAGAAAACAACAACTCTAAGGTTCTTAAACCCAGAAAATAACTATAAAAGAAACAAATCTATGGACTTGCATGAGAAATTAAATACAAAAAGTTCCAGGACCTGGAGTTCAAAAGATGTGGATGAAGTAATCAGGAGTTCTGGCGTGCAGAATAGGTAGTTCTCATTCTTAAACAAAGAGAATAAATAAAAAAATGCAACAAACCCAACTATAACTTCTTCGTTGTAATCTCTCCAAATTTAGTAAGGAACAGAAAGTTCCACACACAGATCATAAGAAGCGAAAACTATCTAAATGCAAAAAGATGAACGAGGAAAAAATTGAGATCAAAATGGAGCACCAGAAAAAATCGAGATCAATTGATGCATGTCCGTTTTCTTGAACCAAAAGTCTCTGAGAACCCCAAATTTGAATCAGGAATGAAGATGAACGGGCACATAATTAGATATATTGAAATAAAGTTAGTATAACACAGTAAAAAGAAAGCCCTAAATTTGTTCAAGAATTCCAAATCTAGATCAATATAAACATAATTTTAAGGGTGGCGTACTACGAAACCGAATACACACACAACTCCAAAATGATAAAGTAGAAATCTTACTGGACTTTGTTGTCAGGAGTAAGAAGACGAAGGCGAGGGGGGGGGGGGTGGGGGTTGAGGCTTGAGGGGCGTCGACCATACACACATTAATGTTGTAACACCCCATCTTTCATACACCTATATTGGTGTAATAGTTTATAAAACACTGTGAACAAAAATTTCATTCTTTCAAAAACTTTTGTTTTAACTATTAAATCATTATTTAAAACTTTGATTCCAATAAAATCAAATAAGTTTAAAAGTATTTAGACAACCTTGGGGGTTACAAATTCATATCATAAGCAACCATAGTAAAGTATTAAGACATCTCAAGGTCATGTCCCATAATAAACTAACATCTCTGTCAAAAATTCGACATGACCTCCGGGGGACAATTCCCTGCTGACTCAATTCAAGAAAACAGCCCAAAAACAATACGATACATAACAAACTTCACAGTACAACTACAAGGGTATTCTAAACCGAAATCATAATATCTCTCATTTATATGTGATAATTATACCGCAATTGGGATAACTCTATCTTCTGATCAACCTCTTTTCTATCTACAATCCACATAACATCTTCGAAGTCATTCCTTCTATCATCTTGTAGCAAGCATCCTGTTCCTGAGTACATAGAATTTTAAAACAAATAATACGTGAGACGAAAGTCTCATGAGATACATGGGTTTTAGACCTAACAAGTTTTAAATCAATTTGAATATCATTAATTAATTATAAATAAAAGAAAACCTTATTTTCTTTTCATAACCTGCAAACTCCATTTTATTGTCAAAACATCAAAACAAGATCATTCCTTCATTATAAAAACGTAGATCATTACTTGATCAACAAAACATAAAATCATTACCTATCATCCAAACAAGAGTTCGTTGCTATAATATAAAAACATAAATCATTATTGACAAAAAAGTCCAATCAAAATTCATAATTCATATATCAACATCTACTATATACAGGTGCCCCCGTACAACCTTCCCTTCCCCGTATGGAACTAATCCATCTGTAAGGGCGTGCTGGCGTACTTTATCCATCCCTTCATGGAAAAGAACACATTTATCCATAAGGGCGTGCTCAAGACAACTACTTCGCAACCGGAGGTACCATCCCAGTAGTGTCGTTTGATCTCCCCTTATTGCGGATGAGATCCTAGTCCGGACATCTTTCTCTAACACATACTTTCCTTACTTCACATTCATCACTAGCTAAACACATAGTAGCCATTCAATACTCATATTAAGCATCATAGAACATGTACAGACATTCATAGTTCACACAAAGCATCATTCATAATGCAAGTTCCAGAATTCATTAAATAAATCATTTAAACAAAAAACATGGTTGCTATGTGCCCATGAGAAATCCACATGTTCTCACCTTGGTAGCTAGGTAAGTCTAGCTACAATAATCCACTAACTCTTAACTCAACATGCTTCAAAATATCCTTCAACCTCTATTGATTTATTAAGAGGTTAGAATATGATAGATACACAACTGAACAAGTAATGTATGACTAATCATGCATAAACTCCTTCTAACCATTAACCAATTCTATTCCCTTGGTTCATATGCTTTACATAAGCTAAATACTTAAATTAGTCAATTTATCCTTTTTGTCCCATTTTGATCATTTATGGTACTTTCGGGTTTCTACAAGATTATTATCATAACATTCTAATAATTACATCTGTTTAAGTTTTCTTCAATTGTTAGATGTGAAAACTTCCATAATTTTATTATTTATGTTATTTTGATAAAACTAAACAAATAAAGTTTCTAAAAATAGAAACAGATGTAGAACATGTTATTTTCCGTTCACTTGACACCAATGAGTACCCAACACTTCATAATTTTCATTTTAATCAGATTCCATGCCCCATTTCATGCTATGCTTTAACATACTAAAGCTGTCCCATAAAGATAGAATTCACAATTCCATTCCAATTTACCAAATTTTTGTCCCATGACTAGATTCCAACATTTGTTATAAACTTTCAATTCAAATTTACATATCAAATAACTATAAACATAATACTTCACACCTATATCCATTTCAAGTGTAAGACTAACAACATAAATACCGTCCTTTTTACTTTAACATGTATTTATTCCAACTATCATTTCTTTACAACATACATCATAAATTACGTTACCATTTCATGCTATCAAAGCTTTGTCCCACCATTACAACTTTTACCAAAATCAATATCTCATTTAACATTATTCGACACTTACTTATATACCAAACGAAAATTCGAATTTCTGATTACAAAGCTAATTCCAATGTCTTGTATTTCTATCATGATTTCGGTTAAACCAAAGATGTCTCGCATTGCTACAATTAGGCTTACAATGTACCATTTTGACTTCCAAGTCATTTAACACATAAACACTCGATTCTTGAATTCTAAATGCTCAACACGCAATGATGCCATTCTAATGCTTTTCAATTCAAATTTCTAACACTACCAAGCATACAAAGTTCTCCATATCTAATTTATAGTAAGTTTCAATTACAAACACAATATATTCCACCATATCTCAATTATAAGTATCATGGATTCAAGATATCAACTTCAAACTTCTACCCCAAGTATAATTTGTATAACACTACTGATATCTAATCTTGACCCAAAGAAATATTCACAACCTCATACAAATTGACATATCTTCAGGAAATTGAAACTTTTTTCATAATTAAATCTTAGGTTTAAAGCAAATTACCTTGAAAATCTATGAGATCAAACATATTCAAGCTGTCAACGACAAGAAAATTAACCACAGCATCGCCTCTGATCACCACAGAACTGTAGCCGAACAACAATGCTCACCACAGACGTCGCCTGACTCCTACTGACGCATAGCAACCGCCGGCAGTAGCAACCGACGCTGCCCTTTCTGTCCCTGACTATGATTTACTCTCTCTCTCTTTCGATTCATAAACTCATGCACGCAATTCCACAAGCAACCAACAATCTTTCCATCTCTCGACCCCTTCCTCACTCGATTCTTGATTTACGCACACCGAAGGACCTAAGAGACATTCCTTCCCGTTTTTATTTCTTTTTGTTTCCTTTTTCTTCGTTTTCCCCTGATTTACTTGCTCTACCGTGCCACAAGAAAAAGAGGAAACGGAGCGCTGAGTTTGAACTTGGAAACAACAAAATACCTACCCTTCAATACTTATAAAAATTTCAGCTTTTGCCCATTATTCTTCCTAATTTTCCCTTAGTCATAACTTTCTCATAAGGTATCCAAATACTGCAAACTTTATACCATTAGAAAGGTGGGAATGAGATTTACAGCTTTCTCCTACTGACTTAATTCTGAATCTTTATAGATTTTATGTTACAGACCCCAAACAGGACACTTTGGCCATTTTTATCACTTTTTAGCATCTTTAACTCGTCATAACTTCTTCGTTATAACTCTAAACAAGCTGAAAAATTTTCCTATATTCTTATTACATCAAAATCTACAGAAGTCTCCTTAATGACTTTTTCCCAAATCCTTATGGATTTTTAGATATTAATATTTAAAAAATTGAAAAACAACTTCTTTACTTTTGTCCCCAAAATTCCATATTTCTCTTCACCTCTTTAAAACAAATTTCTAAACGAAGTAAAACTTCATTATAACTTAATTAAAAGTCTTAAAACATAAGTCTCCATAAATTTTCCTTCTTTGAGCATTTTGCCCGTATACTACACAAATAGCAAATAAGAACCTTACACTTTTAATCATCAAATATACTTATTTTTATTTATCATATTATATAAAATTTTAGGTTGTTACAAATGTGCTCCGTTTCCACCCTTTTCAACCTGAAGTACAGGCAAACAAAGGTGAGATATTGGTTGAAATTGATTTGGAAGAGGTACACACCTTTTTCTTTTGATCGACCGATGATAATTTGGTGAGAAGCATCGATTGATCTATTTAAAACCCGACCAAATGTATTCTCCAAAACATGCTCACGCATTAATGTGGATGGTTGGACAGGGTGTTGGAGATGAAGACAGGAGTCGTAGTTCTGGAGATTTTAAGGAAGTTATTGTTAATGAATACGATGTTGATTTGAGCGAGGTTGTCGTACCTCCAACTGTATGAGAATTTCTAGAGATTTTGGGGAGGGGGCGGGGGGTCGCACAGAAATACGGTGATGAGGAGGCCTATTAAGGCATAGTTAGGGATCGTTGAGGACATGTTTTCGAGTATTTACCAGCATTTCAAAGTGATGACAAAACGATTTGAAGTATGTTGCAACATTTCAACAAGGATGAGGTGGCGTGAATCGAGATATGTAATTGAGGTTTTTAAGCAGGAGAAAAGAAGTATTTTAATGGTATACATACATACACACACACACACACACACACATATATATATATATATATATATATATATATATATATATATATATATATATATATATATATATATATATATATATATATATATATATAGAGAGAGAGAGAGAGAGAGAGAGAATCGTGAGAATCAATCCCGGCCCTTAACGCAATTCATCAGATAATTTTGTATTATAAGGGGGGTAACCAATGTGAACTGTAGACGATCAAACTCACAACCTTTGGATCAAACCCTTATAAAATAATATATGACTTGGCGGTTATTTGATAGTTACTGACTGAGTCAGCAGCTTAGACTAAGTCAGCCTCTGACCGAAACCATGTTGTTCGATTATGCATATGACTGAATTTGCTGAATGATGAAAACGACGATGTTACCATTCTATTCTATCTTTCGTTGGATATAATGTATCTGTTTGATAAAATTTGCAAATGATGTTGCTGAATAATTATAAAAAAATACAAAATGTCATACAAAATCCAAATTAAACATAAATCATTCCAAATCCAAATAAAAACATACTAAGTTTAAACAAAACATAATAATTTTCATAAAAATTTAACTTGGACCATTTAAAAGTAGTTGATTAGCAATCTGGTCACGCAAAATAGCCATATATTGATTGCCTTGTAAACCTCATTATCTGTCTTGTACGTTTTGGCCAAATTGTGACGACGTCATGAATAGAGACGACAAGAGATAACAGGGACGCCATTATTAGTGACGAATCAATAGCAGGTACTTTGAAGAATTATTGAAGAATCATTGAGGGATTCCGTTAAAAGACAATACCGGCTTCCTTTTGAGGTTTTAGGCGCGACTTAGGTCGCCCTATCGGCTATATTTCTATAGTTCTTGTAGTGTGTTATATGAAATACTATCACAAATTGTTTCTATATTTTAGAGAATATTATACTTTCATAGTATGCGTCTTGGTAAAATATGGTTCACTTGCAGTGAATATATTACACAATTTGATTTCTAATATATTGAGATACAAGGACCTAGAAATTTTATGGCCAATCTGCTTAATGCGAAGGTGTCGCAAGAGGTTTCACCGATACTTGCATGACCTGCTTCTTAGGAACAACGAATGTCAAACCACTTAAATGTGGTTTAACCTTCTCAACGATCTTTATTATA
Source organism: Cichorium intybus (assembly GCA_023525715.1). Classification (NCBI taxonomy): domain Eukaryota; kingdom Viridiplantae; phylum Streptophyta; class Magnoliopsida; order Asterales; family Asteraceae; genus Cichorium; species Cichorium intybus. The sequence continues at coordinate 111,233,276 of CM042012.1, read as the reverse complement.
ACAAAAAACAACACCCTACAAATTACCACCATCGCTAATATGACCTCCAAATCGACCCACTTTGAGTAACTCATTTCAACTTGCCATGTGTCTCTCAATATATGCTCTCCATTCATGATTTTCCGCACCCCCGCTTCATTATATTCATACTCTACTCCTTCAAACTCGTTCTTGAACAGTCCCTGATAAGCATATTTGTGAAATCCAACGTAGAATAGTGGGTACTTCCAAAAAGGGGCCGGTAAATCGTTGGGTAACCGAAAGAACCCGCCACCTAAAATCATAAATCCCTGGATCCCCGCACCTACTATGATTCCCATTAAGTAATTCGGAACAAGACTCGCGACAATCATCATTATGCTCTCAACTAGCAGCATACAAGAAAACAGTACGGATGTGTAGTATCCATAGTGATCAAATCCATTACGAAGTCCTGTTAGGTAATATGCTAATGCCGCAGGAATCACGGATACTAGCAACAAGTATGGTGCTGAAGATAGCGTGTTGGCTACAACAAAAGCCCCAGTTGAGTAATGTCCATTTAATCTTTCACGTTCGAATACCTTCATGTCCTCCACAAATGAGGGGAATCCACCGATAGCCATGAACGTTAAGAATGATGCCACAAACATCAGCATCGAACTTCTAGCCTGCAAGTTTTTTATCCATACATATATTAGTATCAATGTTGCATGATTTATACGGATCATTCGATATGTTGGTTTGATGAATGATGAATCTGGTTTGTCACCTGAATCGAGCTGCAATTTGAGCCAACATCATAGAAGAGTGTTCCCAGACCTATAGACAAAGCTATGTAAATACCGAGGCGCAACCAGTAGTAGCCTAGATCACGATGCATGTTAATGAAAGATCTCCTCGTGAGCACAAGGCATTGAGTAGAGAAACTAGCATGATTTTTCTTTTTCTCAAGTGCTCCATCTCCCTGAGAAAAAGCCAGGAAGTTACTTTTCTTCATAATTATTAATGTCTATATTTTTTGTATTATAACTATCACCTTTTTGCATATTTCAGCAACTTCATTGTTAACTTCTAGGTAATTGGTAGATGACTTGTATGAATCTATTAAGGTTTTAATCACTTCCTCAGTAGGTTTCCTTCCAGATAAACCTTGTTCGATATCCTTTGAAGTACAATAAAGATCTTCGATCAGGCACAATAAAATAATAGGTACGTACGAAGCCGATATCCAAGTATGACAAAGTGGAAAATGCTCTCTAAAGAATATACCTCATCATCAAAATCCTTGTTAATTGTTCTAAGAAAGTGATCCGATGGATTTTGGAAACCGGGGCAAGGGAAGCCATTCAAAGCAAAAAACTGTTTAGTATTAGCAGTCAATTAAAGATACAATTAGGTGAGCGTTCAAATAAATATTTGCGTTTCCGTTATGAAAACCGATTAGGAAATGATTGAACATTATTTACGCTTACTTCCATGGCAGAGCTAGCGTGCCCAAAATAAACTGTTTTTCCTGAAGAAAGAAGACAGAGATTATCGAAAAGCTCAAACACTTCGCTGCAAGGCTGGTGAATGGATGCGATAATCGTCCTTCCTTCATGTTGATCAAGTTTTGCGATTCTTCTCATCACGTAGTATGCAGCGGCACTATCAAGGCCGCTTGTTGGTTCGTCAAGGAAGAGAAGCTTAGGACGAGTTAGGATTTCAATACAAATGCTAACTCGTCTCTTTTGGCCTCCACTCAGTCCTTTAGCTCCCCACCCTCCGATCCTGGTGTCCATGGAATCTTGTAGGCCCATCTCTCTTATGGTAATTTCAGCTCTCTCCTTTTTGTCGGCTTTTGACATGGAGTTTGGTAGCTGGAGCTGTGCGGAATAATAGACGCTTTCTCGGACAGTAAGTGTTGTAATGAGTGTCTCGTCTTGAGTCACATAAGCCTACATATATTTTTGCCCATTTTATCAGATCAAAATGAGACCAAGAAAATAGATGGCAAAAAGATACATATTTATTTGGGCCTACCGATGTTCCATATGCTAAAGTTTTCTTGAATCCATTAACCAGAATATCACCACTCTGCCTAGTCTTGGAGTGTAGTCTCCCTGCATGCAAAAATATAAATTAAACTGTCATTTCCCAAAACACGATAGAATTCTTTTTAATCGTGATGTCTGGTTTTTCTTTGCAGAACACATTAAAGGTTGCATTTTGTTGCGACACGAGAGATGTTTTTGATAGCGTTCTGGTTTTCTTGAACTCGATAGTTATGTGTATACCTGCCAAGGCATCAAGGAGGGTGGATTTTCCGGAGCCGGAAGGACCCATGATAGCAAGGATCTCCCCAGGCCTAGCGTATCCTGTAACACCTTGAAGTATGGAACGGCGCCCACCATTTTTTCCATCCGGCACCGTAACACACAAGTCTTTCCATGTCAAAGAGAGACCATTGATGGTGTTACCTTCGGTTTTATCATTACTACTAGTACGTCTAACTCCTTCATGTTGTTGTAGTTTCGGTGCATGGGATGTGATCTCCACCTCCTGGGGATTCTGCGTTTCTATGTAAGAAGAAGGTTCCATTTTAGAGAGAGAGAGAGAGAGAGAGAGAGAGAGAGAGAGAGAGAGAGAGAGAGAGAGAGAGAGACTTTTTTTATATGTTCAAAGATGAAGTATTTTTGCTGTGTATATATATAGAAAGTTAAGGGTAACCATGTGTATGTTTGCATCCATATATAATATCTACCACAGTGGGAAAGCTGTGATGGTGCCTTCATGCATGTGAATTCTTGACCACACAAAGAGCTATCGTTGAACAAATTAGTTTGTTACTATCGTTAACATATTAAAACAAAGCAAATTAAGCTACCTTTAAAATTAACGTTAACAACTTATGTTATAAAGGTATAATAAAATTAGGTTACTAAAAGTAAAATTATAAGTAATATCAGATTCCTTATTTAATTAGAAATCAACAGCGTATATTTCGATTGTTTATTTTGAATTAACTGTTTTTAATTTAAATATTAATTTATTGAAAATATGTTCTTTTGTTGCATAACTGTTGAAAATAATAGTCTGCTATGCCGGCCAATTCTATTTTAGAAAGATAGTTCAAAGGTTAATTATTAACTTTTTAAATTGTTTTCACAAAGAGTGGAGAGCTAAGCATAAACACGGAAGAGTGGTAATTATGTATATTAACAATTTGTTTTGGGTTAATAACTTGAGAGGGTAACTTACTTTTTCAAAATCTTCACAATTAGGTAACAATATCTTTTTTGTTCATATTTACTCATTTAACTTGTTATACCTGTTCAAAAAAGGGTAATATGACCGGTTGGTACGAGTTTTTCCGGTCATATTACCCTTTTTTGAACAGGTATAACAAGTTAAATGGATAAATGTGAACAAAAAAAACATTGTTACCTAATATGAATATTTTTAAAAGTAAGTTATCCTCTCAAGTCATTAACATGGTTTATAAAAAGCATGGCTCTCTATCAAGTTGTTCTTCATGCATTAAGTAAAAAAGAAACACTTAGATATATACACAAGTCACAAAGAAACAACACTTTACTTTCTTTAACAATGACTTTTCAAGAGGGTTTTGGGAAATCATTTTTGTGTTAACTCTTTGAATTTTTTTTGTATAAACAGGGTGAGAACATAAGAAACCTGAGGCTTCTCATAATGTACATCTTTATTTAATTGTGTCACACCCCGATCCTTGGCGGAATCGATCAAGACGTGATATATTGTTCAAAGTCTCATGACAACTATGTTATGATATGATTAGATTCAATTAAGTACTAAGTATGCAAACAAAATCCACAACATACAAATACAAATCCAAATACAACAACATTTATTACATAAAATTTAAATAGTCTTGTGGGTTTCTAAGGTACACCCTACTTTTCATCAACTTCATTCTTCAAATATGCATCATGGGTAAAAATAGGTCAACTACGAGAGTTGGTGAGTAATCTAGTTTTATTAAAGAAAATTGTGAGTTTGAAATATTTATAATTTGAAACTTGTTTTCTTTGGAAGTCGACAAGCAAGTATTATTGAGATAACGGTTTATAAATCAAAAATTGATTAACAAATGATAACAACAACAATAAGTCCTCACCCTATATATACATATATATGTATATATATATAGGATGGAGCATCTAATCATCATACACACTCAACCACGTGCGATCAATCACCTTAGCGTCCCAAGGCGGGGTGGTCAACCCAATAGCGCTATTATTGTCCATAACGTACCTCAAGAATACGGGCATAGTCATGGAGATTAGACTAAAAATGGTAATGCACTACAAGTACATGTAGCGTAAACAAACAATAATTATACAAATAATGATTCACATATAAATGTCCCAACAATGTCTCAATGGTGAAAAAAATAATAAAATGAAGTTGGAACATATTAAAACCACATGATACACCCCAAAAGTATTGAAAATTATAAAATATGGGGTATATTACTCACATTAGTCCAATAAGGAATGCGTGTGTTTGTACGATAGACGGCTCGAGTCAAAATGTCGTAGAACCTAATATAATTAATAGTTTTGGCTTAGGAATCGATAAATGGAAATACAATATTAATAAAAATAATTAGACACATATTCTTATATTAGATGAATTAACAATTATCCAAATTTTGTTTTGAATATTAATGTATTTATATGTTAAATGAATTTTAAATTGAATTAATTACTTTGCTTAATTAATTTATATTTTCACTTTAGCCAAGATTTTAATAATTTCTTATTAAAATAATAACTAGTCAAATTATAAGTATTTACAGATTTTATATATTATAAACAATTATTTATATGAAATAATCATTAAAAATTCATTTTTACATGCTTAGATATTTAGGAAAATGGGTTTCAATACTAAACTGTAATGAAACATTCTGAAATTATCAGAAACTTATTATTTCATAAAATAGTAATTACTGTAAAATTTTCATATTTTTCTTAACTGCTTTAGTATTTATTTAGTATTTTAATAATTAAACCACAACAAAATTCGGGAAAAATAATAAATGATTCCCAAAAATTCTGGAACATTAACCATCGTTTTCTAACATTATATTGAGCCTGCTGTAAATATTATGGATATTTTGGACTATGGGAAGTATTTCTTATGTTTTTCATTATTAACTAATCAATAAAAGCATAAATAATAGGAAAATATTAAGAGAAATTCATTAGACTTTTTATTTATGATTAACATGTTATATATGATATTCGGATAAGGTTTTATAATTTTTGGACATGTGTATCTATTTATTATCAATTTAAACCATTAAATAATCATTAAATCAGGAATAATAAGAAAACACTCTTACAAAAATCTGTAAATTTTTTCATGGAGTCTTTAAAATGTTAATAAGGTGCGAAAAATATAAAATCTAGTTTTTAACATACATAACTATATTTTGCAATTTATTTATCTATAACAAAATAAAATACAAAATAAGCATCAAACAGTAATATAAATGCATGAAACTTTATAAATCCACTTTACTCAATATATGGGTTATTCCAAAATGTTCCCAAAATTTATTGACTGAAAAAGTATTTTATGTGAATTATTGCCCTATTTTATTGCAATAATTATAGTAATTCAATAAAAATAAGTTATTTTCTGAAAAATTCCAGAACTTCTTATTTTATTGCTGGGATTCTGAGAAAAATCAGGTTTATATATAAAATGAGTTTTAGATATTTTGGTGGATTTAATTTGTTTCATTAATGAATTTGAAACTTTTAACAACATACCTTGATGAATGCTTCAAGAGGGATGGAGATTTGAGTATGAGGGATTGTTCTTGGCTGGAAAATTGATATTTCTTGGAAGAATTTCGAGATTGAGAGTGACAGAAAGAATAGAGAGGGTTTGAGTGGTGATGAGAATAATGTGTTGGGAGAAAAATGAAAGGAAAGATGATGGGAGGTGTGAGTGGGAGACCATGGGAATAACTTTTGGCTTTTGGTGGTCTTTATAATTTCCCACTAGCACAAGGATCTCTATGTAATACACTAATTAATATAAGAATTTTATAAAATTTAATGTAGAGTTTATAAAAATAGAGTTTTATAAAAAAAATAGGTTATTATTTGATTATAACAATCTACTTTGATTTGAAGTTTAATTATAGCATTCAAGTTTGATTCTTTTAATTTAATTAGAGCATCATACTTTGATTTAATTTTAATATGGTATCATAATTTAATTTGATTATAGTTATAACGTTATACTATGCTATATTGCTATTAACGTCAATTTATATCGTAGTGTATGGGTTTTGATCCTATTAACGTCAAGTAATCTTGAGTAGGGTTTATTAAATTTCCAATTGGGTTGAGTTGACTCGAATCCATTTTAGGCGGATGTCACAGTCTCCCCTACTTTAGGAAATTTCGTCTCGAAATTTAAGAAAAGAGTACCTTAAGAGAAAAGTTGCGGGTATTTGGTACGCATTTGATCCTCACGCTCCCATGTATACTCGGGTCCACGTGCTGACTGCCACCTGACCTTGATCAGGGGAATGCGACTTCTTTTGAGTTGCTTTTCCTTTCGGTCGGCAATTTCCAAGGGTTTCTCGATAAATTGCATTGTCTCGTCGATTTGGATATCCTCGAGAGGAACATGAAGGTTCTCGTCTGCTAAACACTTCTTGAGGTTGTCTATATGAAATACTGGGTGAACTTTATTAAGCTCTATTGGTAGATCTAACTCGTAGGCTACTGGTCCGATCCTTTTCAGGATCTTAAACGGCCCTACGTAGCGGGGTGCCAATTTACCCTTGCGTCCAAATCGAACCACACCTTTCCATGGGGACACTTTTAACATGACCATGTCACCCACAGTAAATTCAAGCGGTTTGCGTCGCTTGTCGGCGTAACTCTTTTGTCGGCTACGAGCTGTGAGAAGGTTATTGCGAATCTGAGTGATTTTGTCGGTTGTTTCCTGGATAAGCTCAGGACCAACGATTGGAGAATCCACTGTTGCGCGAATTACGTGGGACTCGCCAATTTCATGCCAGCAAATAGGAGATCGGCATTTACGGCCATACAATGCCTCAAATGGTGGCATCCCGATGCTAGAATGATAACTGTTATTATAGGAGAATTCCACCAACGGTAAATGAGAGTCCCAGTTTCCTCCGAAATCTAAGACACACGCCCTCAACATATCTTCGAGTGTTTGAATTGTCCTCTCAGATTGACCATCGGTCTGAGGATGATAAGCGGTACTGAGATCGAGGCGGGTTCCCATGGCTTCTTGAAGTGATTGCCAGAACCGAGAGAGAAATCTCCCATCACGATCTGAAATGATGCTGAGAGGGATGCCATGCCGACTAACTATCTCGTCGATGTAAATTCGAGCAAGTTGTTCGACCTTGAAATGTTCACGGATGGGAAGGAAGTGAGCAGATTTAGTCAAACGGTCAACGATTACCCAAATTCTGTCATGTCCCTTTGTGGTACGGGGAAGTTTGGTTATGAAATCCATGGTGATCGCTTCCCATTTCCACTCGGGGATTACCGGTTGGACCAATAGTCCAGAGGGTCGTTGATGTTCTGCTTTGACCCTGGAACATGTAAGACATTTGGCTACGAATAAAGCAATATCCTTTTTCATTCCCGACCACCAATAATTGGTTCTCAAGCCATGATACATCTTGTCAGCGCCCGGATGAATGGAATATCGAGTTTTATGGATTTCTTCCATCAGGAATGTACGAAGATTGTCACGATCTGGGATCCAGATGCGATCTTGATAATAGAAAATACCATCAGATTTAGATTCCAACTCCCCATCAATTCCCGTGGGCATGTCATTTTCGGTAATTGCCGAGTGTTGGGCTCCTCGAATTCGGTCGCTGAGATTGGACAAGATAGGAGAACATATTAAATGAAATGCTTTGGCATGTTCTTTTCGGCTTAACGCGTCGGCTACGACGTTCGCCTTGCCCGGATGATAGCGTATTTCACACTCGTAATCATTTAGGAGTTCGACCCATCGTGTTTGCCTCATATTGAGTTCCTTTTGATTAAGAATATGTTGCAAGCTCTTATGGTCGGTGAAAATTACGCATTTAGTGTCGTAAAGGTAATGCCTCCAAATTTTAAGAGCGAAAACCATGGCACCGAGCTCCAAATCATGAGTCGTATAATTCCTTTCACGGATTTTGAGTTGTCGCGATGCGTAAGCTATAACCTTTCCCCTTTGCATCAAAACACAACCTAGACCGAGATTGGAGGCATCGCAGTATACCACGAAATCTTCGGATCCTTCAGGGAGTGTAAGAATTGGAGCGTCACACAATCTTTGTTTAAGAGTTTGGAAAGCGTCTTCCTGCTTGAGTCCCTAATCAAATGGCGTACCCTTGCAAGTGAGCGAAGTAAGCGGTAAAGCGATCTTTGAGAAATTTGAAATGAAACGCCGGTAATAGCCGGCTAAACCGAGGAATGACCGAATTTCCTTGGGGGTACGTAGGGCTTTCCAATTCTTGACTGCTTCAACTTTTGCGGGATCGACTAAAATACCCTTGTCACTTACAATATGACCGAGGAATTGTACCTCATTTAACCAAAACTCGCATTTTGAAAATTTGGCATAAAGCTGATTTCCTTGCAATGTTTGGAGAGTTAGACGAAGGTGTCTTTCATGGTCTGCCTTTGTCTTGGAGTAAATGAGGATGTCATCAATAAAGACGATAACAAAACGGTCGAGATAAGGTTTAAATACCCGATTCATCAAGTCCATGAATGCGGCAGGGGCATTCGTTAGGCCAAAAGGCATAACGGTGAACTCGTAATGACCATAGTGGGTTCGGAAAGCGGTTTTAGGGATGTCTTCTTCCCGTACTCGAAGTTGGTGATAACCCGAGCGGAGGTCGATTTTTGAGAAGCATGAAGCTCCTTGAAGCTGATCAAAAAGGTCGTCGATCCGAGGTAACGGATATCGGTTCTTGATGGTCAATTTATTTAACTCCCGATAATCGATACACATACGAAACGAACCATCTTTTTTTTTGATGAAGAGAACCGGGGCTCCCCAGGGTGAAGTACTAGGGCGGATAAATCCCTTATCGGTTAATTCTTGGAGCTGACTTGCCAATTCTTGCATCTCGGTTGGAGCCAACTGATATGGAGACTTGGCTATGGGAGCAGCCTCAGGAACGAGATCGATGCGGAACTCTAGCTCACGTACCGGAGGGAGTCCAGATACGTCATCGGGAAAGATGTCGGGAAAGTCTCGTACAATCAGAATATCTTCGATCTTCTTTTTTTCGACCTTTGTTTCCACCACATGGGCTAAGAAAGCCATGTATTCTTTACGTAGATATGATCGAGCTTGAGTACATGACATAAGACTAAGCTTTTTTGAACGAGTCTCGCCATAAATACGAAGACTTTGACCGTCGGCAAGAGGAATACGAATAAACTTCTCGTAACATACTATTTCAGCATGGTTTTGGGATAGCCAATCCATTCCCACGATGATGTCGAAGCTACCAAGTTCCATAGGAACTAAATTGACGGAAAATTTATGACCGCAAAAATCGAAAGTGCAATCTTGGATGACTGCATTGAGTGAAATGTATTTTCCATTGGCGACTTCTACGGTAAAGTTTTCATCAAGAATCGTGCGAGGTGTGTGAAGTATGGGTTCAAATTCCAAAGACACAAAACTTTTATCAGCACCTGAATCAAAAAGTACTGACGCGTAGCAGTCATTTATGAGAACCGTACCATTTACGACCTTGTTATCGGTCTGTGCTTGGGTTGCGGTAATGACAAATGCTCGGCCTTTGGGAGCTGGAACATGCATTGTTGGATTTTCCTGGGCTTGAGTGTTAATGATATTGACAAGCCTAGGACACGCGTTTCTGAAATGGGTGGGGTCACCACAGTTGAAGCATGTTCTAGTTGGATACCGGGTTTGTGTTTGCTGATTTGAGGGTAGAGCGAATGGTCGCTGAGTTTTTGGTGTACGGCATGTGTCCGCCAAGTGGCCATAGCGACCACAAGTCGTACAAAGGCGACACGGGCTGGTGGACATATGGTGATAGTTACAATGGTTACAGAGGGGGTGAGGTCCGGTATACGGCTTTTTGTTTGGTTGGTTGACTTTGGTGATAGGAGTAGCAGGGGTAATAACAACATGGTTGTGGTGATGGCTTTTCCGCTTCTTTTTGTCGTGTCGGTGTGAGGACTCGGACTTGACAATTAGGGGAGTCTCAGGGGTCGGCTTTTCAGTTGTCATCTTTGAACCCTTGTGTGGGAGGACACCATCGTTCATATTATCCTCGTTGAGTTGACCTGCTATTTCAATAGCGGATTCCAGGGTAGATGGCCTGCTGCTGGTCACCGAGTCACGGATCTAGCGCGGTAACCCTTTGATGTAGTGGCGTAGTGCAGTTTTCATAGGTTGAACCATGTGAGGTAGGAGTCTCGAGAGATCATGGAATCTATTGGTATAGGTCGCGTTATCGCCACCCACCTGTTTCAGATTCCAAAATTCATCCTCGAGAGTTTGTAATTCGCTGTCAGGGCAGAACTTCTCCCTCATGCGTTCCTTTAGTTTTGGCCAGGTCATTCCCAATGCAACAGCCTCTCCCTTTGTCCGTTTTTCTAGGTTCCACCATGTGAGAGCATGACCTTGGAGGCACCCTGTAGCATGACGGACCATCAGGTTCTCAGGGCACTCGCTGTGGATGAAAGTACTCTCCATTTCTTCGATCCATGTGAGGAGTGCGGTGGCACCCTCGATGCCTTTGAAGTAAGGCGGATTACAGCTACGAAAGTGCTTAAACGAGCAACGATGAGTGGTTGCTGGAGCTTGCGGCTAAAGAGCTTGAAGATGGGTTGCAATTGTTGGGATGACATTTGCTACCTCCTTAGCGATAAGGGCGGCTAGCCTTCGGTTGTTACGAGCAGCGTATGGGGGTCGTAATGCCATCTATGAGAAACACGCATATGGACTTGTGAGTTATTTGTAAATTGATTATGGAAATTAAGTTTGTAGACATTGTTGGGTAAAATGATTGTAAAACACTTGTTGGGCCATGGTTAGGAGTGTTGGGCACCTTTTGGGCTTTCCATAGGTACTAAATGTGAAGCATGTAGCAATTGCGTGGGCCCCCACAATACTAAGTTTTCACATGTTTTTCCCATTTCAAGGCCCATTAGGGAACTTAATAGTCCAATGAGTTGGCCATTTTGGAGTGTATCCTTTCGGATACGTTTGATAAGGTCGGGTATTTTGATGGCTCAAAAGTAATGTGAATGACGCGCTTTGGCCTATAGGTTTGGGAACTCTCGCCTTTGGTCCCCAGGTAAGCAAACTGGTCCCTCGGTTGATTGGGATGTATACGAATGCTTACCTAGTCAGGACTTTCGGGCTACCGGCACCTCCCCCTTCCAGTTACTACGCGTCCATTACTTTGATCCTACCCAACTAGAGTGGATGACTTTTAATTTCCTATTAGCTCTAAGGAATATATATGTATATAAATTTTTATTTTGAAACCATTTGAGTATGTGTGTGATTTTAAGAGAAAGAAAAGAAAATTCACAAGTGTATGCACACATATAAGTGTCGGAAATAATACGTAAGCACATAAGGGAGCAATTAGCACACAAAGGTATTCCTAGGATTTTCTAAGTGCGAATTGCACGCAGTTGTGTGTGCATTTTATAAACTAGCATACGAGAGGACCCTAGAGGCTATAGACTAGGTCAAGGAAATTAACCTAATTCCCTATAGTCAAGGTCTCTGATACCAATCTGTCACACCCCGATCCTTGGCGGAATCGATCAAGGCGTGATATATTGTTCAAAGTCTCATGACAACTATGTTATGATATGATTAGATTCAATTAAGTACTAAGTATGCAAACAAAATCCACAACATACAAATACAAATCCAAATACAACAACATTTATTACATAAAATTTAAATAGTCTTGTGGGTTTCTAAGGTACACCCTACTTTTCATCAACTTCATTCTTCAAATCTGGATCATGGGTAAAAATAGGTCAACTACGAGAGTTGGTGAGTAATCTAGTTTTATTAAAGAAAATTGTGAGTTTGAAATATTTATAATTTGAAACTTGTTTTCTTTGGAAGTCGACAAGCAAGTATTATTGAGATAACGGTTTATAAATCAAAAATTGATTAACAAATGATAACAACAACAATAAGTCCTCACCCTATATATACATATATATGTATATATATAGGATGGAGCATCTAATCATCATACACACTCAACCACGTGCGATCAATCACCTTAGCGTCCCAAGGCAGGGTGGTCAACCCAATAGCGCTATTATTGTCCATAACGTACCTCAAGAATACGGGCATAGTCATGGAGATTAGACTAACAATGGTAATGCACTACAAGTACATGTAGCGTAAACAAACAATAATTATACAAATAATGATTCACATATAAATGTCTCAACAATGTCTCAATGGTGAAAAAATAATAAAATGAAGTTGGAACATATTAAAACCACATGATACACCCCAAAAGTATTGAAAATTATAAAATATGGGGTATATTAGTCACATTAGTCCAATAAGGAATGCGCGTGTTTGTACGATAGACGGCTCGAGTCAAAATGTCGTAGAACCTAATATAATTAATAGTTTTGGCTTAGGAATCGATAAATGGAAATACAATATTAATAAAAATATTTAGACACATATTCTTATATTAGATGAATTAACAATTATCCAAATTTTGTTTTGAATATTAATGTATTTATATGTTAAATGAATTTTAAATTGAATTAATTACTTTGCTTAATTAATTTATATTTTCACTTTAGGCAAGATTTTAATAATTTCTTATTAAAATAATAACTAGTCAAATTATAAGTATTCACATATTTTATATATTATAAACAATTATTTATATGAAATAATCATTAGAAATGCATTTTTACATGCTTAGATATTTAGGAAAATGGTTTTAAATACTAAACAGTAATGAAACATTCTGAAATTATCAGAAAATCATTATTTCATAAAATAGTAATTACTGTAAAATTTTCATATTTTTCTTAACTGCTTTAGTATTTATTTAGTATTTTAATAATTTAACCACAACAAAATTCGGGAAAAATAATAAATGATTCCCAAAACTTCTGGACCATTAACCATAGTTTTCTAACATTATATTGAGCCTGCTGTAAATATTATGGATATTTTGGACTAAGGGAAGTATTTCTTATGTTTTTCATTATTAACTAATCAATAAAATCATAAATAATAGGAAAATATTAAGAGAAATTCATTAGACATTTTATTTACGATTAACATGTTATATATCATATTCGGATAAGGTTTTATAATTTTTGGACATGTGTATCTATTTATTATCAATTTAAACCATTAAATAATCATTAAATCAGGAATAATAAGCAAACATTCTTACAAAAATCTGTAAATTTTGTCATGGAATCTTTAAAATGTTAATAAGGTGCGAAAAATATAAAATCTAGTTTTTAACATACATAACTATATTTTGCAATTTATTTATCTATAACAAAATAAAATACAAAATAAGCATCAAACAGTAATATAAATGCATGAAACTTTATAAATCCACTTTACTAAATATATGGGTTGTTCCAAAATGTTCCCAGAATTTATTGACTGCAAAAAGTGTTTTATGTGAATTATTGCCCTATTTTATTGCAATAATTATAGTAATTCAATAAAAATAAGTTATTTTCTGAAAATTTAACAGAACTTCTTATTTTATTGCTGGGATTCTGAGAAAAATCAGGTTTATATATAAAATGAGTTTTAGATATTTTGGTGGATTTAATTTGTTTCATTAATGAATTTGAAACTTTTAACAACATACATTGATGAATGCTTCAAGAGGGATGGAGATTTAAGTATGTGGGATTGTTCTTGGCTGGAAAATTTATATTTCTTGGAAGAATTTGGAGATTGAGAGTGAGAGAAAGAATAGAGAGGGTTTGAGTAGTGATGAGAATAATGTGTTGGGAGAAAAATGAAAGGAAAGATGATGGGAGGTGTGAGTGGGAGACCATGGGAATAACTTTTGGCTTTTGGTGGTCTTCATAATTTCCCACTAGCGCAAGCATCTCTATGTAATACACTAATTAATATAAGAATTTTATAAAATTTAATGTAGAGTTTATAAAAATAGAGTTTTATAAAAAAAATAGGTTATTATTTGATTATAACAATCTACTTTGATTTGAAGTTTAATTATAGCATTCAAGTTTGATTCTTTTAATTTAATTAGAGCATCATACTTTGATTTAATTTTAATATGGTATCATAATTTAATTTGATTATAGTTATAACGTTATACTATGCTATATTGCTATTAACGTCAATTTATATCGTAGTGTATGGGTTTTGATCCTATTAACGTCAAGTAATCTTGAGTAGGGTTTATTAAATTTCCAATTGGGTTGGGTTGACTCGAATCCATTTTAGGCGGATGTCACAAATTGCATCCACAAGATATGGTGATTCATTTGATGGAAAGACAACTAGTTAATTTGTGTGTTACGCATGTTGTCTATTATGACCATGAAACAGGAAAAGAAGATCCTTCAAAGAACGTCATGTGTAGTAACTTTCTTTGTGATTCAAAACCTAGAGACAAAGTTAAAATAACAGGTACATTCGGCTGGTGGGGATTTATAGATAATATCATTTAAATCCTTTAAATTCTTTATAGATAATATCCTTTAAATCCTTTAAATCCTTTAAAATAACAGGTAAATTCGGCTAGTTCCATTCGTCTCAATATTCACAAATAATACATAAAATATTTATAGATAATATCATTTAAATCCTTTGAGAAATCTACCTACGTATAACATTGTACATTCGGCTGGTGGGGATTTTTCTCGGTCATATTACCTTATTTTAAACAGGTATAATAAGTTAAATGGATAAATGTGAACAAAAAAAACATTGTTACCTAAATGTGAACATTTTGAAAAGTAAGTTACCCTCTCAGGTCATGAATACCCCGACCAGCCGGTCATATTACCCTTTTTTGAACATGTATAACAAGTTAAATGGGTAAATGTGAACAAAAAAAACATTGTTACCTACATTTGAACATTTTGAAACGTAAGTTACTCTCTCAGGTCATTAACCCTTTGTTTTTAAGGTAAATGGCTTGCTATGTACGTTAAGACGGTGTTTGTTTTTTAAAAGGTAAATGATTTGTAGTCTATGGACCATATCTATATCTATAGACATATGCAGAAAAAGAGGTAGACCAAATCTTTGCAAGCTACAAGAAAAAGACTGTTTGTTTTTTAAAGTTTGTGGAATACTAAAATAAATTATTTATCAAATAATATTTTTGTACATCTAACTTTTTATTTTGTCAATTACTTTTTATAAGTAGTTATCTATAATTTATATAAAAAGAATATTTTTTAAGTTAGAAGATGTTAAAAAATGCAAAAGAAATATGTGTATATATGGATTATTCATGCTCATTATCTCAAACACTCAATTTTTATTTTTCTCTCTCAAAAGGTCTTTCATCGTTAGTGAGTTCTCTAGGTTTAGGGTTTTGTTAAGTTGCTTTCTAGATTGCATAAAAGAATAGCATCAACACTAGAATAGTGTAATTAGTGTGTTATGTGTCTTCTTTTAAAATAAGTGAAAGGCGTAAAAGTTCTTTTCTATATTTACTTTATCGTTTGTAGTTGACCGGTTGTAACAGTTTTTGGTGATTTCTTACATTTACAAACCTCATGTTTAGATTTAGGTTGCGAACATGGTACCAAAGCTACAAAATGAAGGCGTGTTATGCTTAGTGGATTTCAAACATTAGAATTTCAAATTCAATAGAGAATTTCAAATTCAATAGAATTTTAAATCATTCTGAATTTAAAATTCTAGGATTTAAAATCCCATGACCCGTTTCGTGAGATATCAAAAACTGTATGAAATTAAAAAAACAAATATTAGAACCATCAGCATTAAATCATCAATTGTGAACCAATGATGGAGAATCGAGGACAGAACAGTTGACATGAAATCTAAAGTGGAGTCGGCGTCAGCGATAGGGTGGTTGGAGGTGAAGGTGGTGTTGGCGGTGGGGTAGCCGGAGGTGGTGATGGGGTAGCTGGAGGTGGAGGTAGCATCAACAGTAGTAGCAGGGTGGCCAAAGGTAGAGGCAGCATTGGCGGTGGATTGTCGGAGGTGGAGACGACAATGTCCGCGGGAGGCAAGGCATCGACGTCGGGGTCGTTGAAAATGGAGACGACAACGATAAGGTGGCTGGAGGTGGAGGCAGTGTCGACAATGGGGTGGCTAGAGATGGAGGAGGCGATGACAATTGATTGTCAGAAAGTAGACATGTTGGCGTCGGTGAGGGTGGTTGTAGGTGGAGGCAGTGTGGGAGTTGAGGTGGCCAGAGATGGAGGCGATGTCGGTAGTGGGGTGACCGGGTATCAAGGTAGCGGCGACAGAAGTAGGGTGGCCAGAGGTAGACCCGACGGCGGCGACAGAGTCGCCGGAAGTGGAGGTGGCCTTGACAGTCGAGCGGCAAGAGATGGAGGCAGCATCAGTGGTGTAGTAGCCAGCGGTTAAACACAAACCCTTCATTAATGGAATTTTAAATGCTAGGGGGAGACAAGGTATTTACAAATCCCTCATTCATGAGATTGTTGAGTTATTTTTTAAAATCCTATCATTTCAGATCACGCACTTATTCTCCAACCAAATGTAGAATTTCCCACGATTTAAAATCCAAATCCTAGGAAATCCTGCAAACCAAACGGGGCCTAAGGGGTTTCACCGTCTCTGTTATTAATAATAACACATGTATATATACAACATACAAAACCTATTGATAAGCAAATGAATCAAGGATAAAAACAAACGTATCATATATTTATGGAATGGTATATATATATATATATATATATATATATATATATATATATATATATATATATATATATATATATATATATATATATATATATATATATATATATTACCCCCTCCCCTCCCCCTAGTCGCAATTGATTTATGGCGGACGTGAAGACTATTTCTTAAGTTATCAAACAACACCTTTGTATAACCTTTTGTAAATATATTCGCGTATTGAAAATGAGTAAGAGCATACAAGACTCGAACATGTCCTTGAGCTACTTTATCACAAATAAAATGTATATCCAACTTTATGTGTTTAGTTTGTTGGTGGTTTATTGGATTCCCTGTCATATAAGTTGCACCGACGTTCTCAGAATAGACAATCATGGCTTGGATCAGATGGTAGCATAATTCCGACAGGAGGTTTCGTATCCAAGAAACATCAGATACTATATTTGCTACCCCATGATATTCCGCTTCAACACTAAAAAATGAGATATGGTAGTTTGTTGTCTTGAAGACCATGCTATAAGGTTCTTTCTAAAGAAAACAGGGTAGCTGGAGGTCGATCTTATAGTATGAGGACACCCCCATCAGAATCTGTATATATAACGAGAGAGAGGTCCTTTGATGGACATATTTGTAGATGAAGAGTAAGTGTGAATTTAATGTATCGAATGATGCATTGTAGTACTAATGCTCCTCCCAAGTGTCATGCATAAGCAAGCATACTTGTTGTACAATGTAATTGATATCTGGTCTTGTAAAAGTTAAAATTAAAGGGCGTCAATCAAGATTCGGTACACGGATCGATTCTTGATAGGTGGGAGTGTATTAAAGGTGTGTTTAGGGTGTGTATTAATATGTTTGTCGGTTGAATTGTACGAGGACATGTTGGCCTGCAAAATTAGGTCTCGGGCATACTTTTCTTATGACATGAGTAACAAAACTTACCTAGATCTTTTATGGATAATTTGCAACTCTATTTCTCTGTGATAGTGGTTTGTAGCCAAGTAAATGAAGAAGCGATGATAATATCACTGACGTAAAATAGTAAGTGTGTTGTGTTGGTGCCTTTTTGGAAAATAAAGTGGCTAGTGTCGTTGACGTAAAATAGTAAGATTGAGATTCCTAAAAGATATTGTAACTTACCCAAATCTTTTATGGATAATTTGCGACTCCATTTCTCTGTGATAGTGGTATGTAGCCAAGTAAATGAAGAAGCAATGATAATATCATTGACGTAAAATAGTAAGTGTGTTGTGTTGGTGCCTTTTTGCAAAATAAAGTGGCTAGTGTCTCATTTCCTTTTCATAAAACTAAGGGAGGTGATAAAAGTGGTGAAGCATTGGTACAATGCTCAGGGAGCCTGTTTATGTTTGTAAAGGGATTTCTTGAGCCTGCATACTTAACCCGAAAAACAATCATTTTAAACGCTAGTGGTTGGTAAATGTAGATGGATTCTTTCAACTGTGTGTGCAATGCTAAGAAGAAGAGGTATGCTAGTTGATTTGACTACCAGACTAAGAAGACTAGTCTTTAAGAAAATGATATCCACCTATTGAGTTGTCATTAAAACCAAGCGTGCTTTGTATTGCTCACCTGAAATATTCTATAATAATGAAATTTAGGCGTAAAATTCCACACACATCAAATTATATTAACATCTAAAAGTCAAGCAAGAAGGTCTCATGTATCATTTCAGATTAATGCATTAAGCTCATCATTCAATCATTGTTTACATCTAAAGGATGAGGAACAAGGTCCCATGTATCGTTTTGAATTAGTGCATTAAACTCATCATTCATGTCTGGCTCCAATGAGGATTAATAAGAACATTTATATGATATTTAAGAAAAGGTGATACATGTTAAGTAGCAAGACAACTATATTATGGGTTTCACTTTGGGTTTTTATTTTGTGTGGGGTTGGTCGTGAGTTGTAGTTGGGTGTAAGTGGGAAGGATTAATTGAAATAATGGATATTAGTGTGTATGGGGCTGATTTAAGGGTTGTGAGGATTGTGGTTGGATGATGACGACTGACTAAATGGACTTGGGATTGTCATTTCTTTGTGAAAGAAGGAATTTTGAGGGAAAACACATGGTACATGAATGATCATCGAGTGTTTGGGAGGCACCTGTCGATTTTTTAGTGGGAAAGGGGAACAAAGTTCCATCAATTATGACATGGTAGGACACAAGAAAACAGTGACTGGAGATGTCAAAACAATGATAGCCTTGATGATGAGACTTGCCACCTAATAACTACAATAATAGGACTTTGGAAGTAACTTATACTAGGGTGCAGAAGGACGAGGAGAGCACATACAATCGAAGACTTTGAGATTAGTATAAGATGGTATTTGGAAATAAAGACGAGATGTTGGGGTATCCAAAATTTAGAACTCTTGATGTAAGAATATTGTGTAAGTATGTATCCATGACGATCGAGTAAAGCCAAAATGCCGAGGGAAGGTATGCATGAAACGGATGAGTTGTTGAGATATTGTATAGATTTCAAAACTTGCGCTCAGCCTTCCCATTTTTAATGGATGCCATTTTGAATAAAAACATGATGAAATGAGGCATTATTAAACTCCTTTCCATTTTAATCAAGTCGATACAGCGATTGAAGGAGTCATAGACATGGAATTTGATGCTACAGACAAACTAGTATTCTTCTAACTGATTTTGATGATGCGATACTCCAAAATTCAACTTAAAGGAATAATTGATGTAATCCTTAAATAAAAACTTACAACCCCAGAGTTAAAGCGGAGATAATTGAAAGGATTGACTGCTTGTTTGGTGTAAGGAAGTTTTGATGTTCTTTGATGAAGGTTTTGGGCAAAGCAGTAGCATGATATTTGGCGCAAAGGTCACTTATAGGGAGATTGTTAATTTGAAAAAGGGACCCCTACACCTCAGTCTTGAATAGTGAAGATCAATTTGTTAAAGAAGTCATGATGGTAGCAAAGAGATGAAGATTATATGTTGAAGCATATAAAGCAGTGAAGGTGATGATACCGAAGAGAAGGAGACCAACCTTTGGTAGATTGAAAACCAAAGATGTACTTAATATTAGTTGTTTAATGAAGATATCTTTTGTAAATCTTATATCAGTGTTCTACATTATTCTATCATTACATTCAGAGCATGAAAGCTTAGACCATACCTTCCACTGTTTATTGGTCCTTGTCCAGTTAGTACTTTTTTGCATCTATAAACTGGGTACCAAACTTAAATTGTTAAGTGTGGATTATATGTGATCATCTAATCAGTATATCAAGCAATTCATCTTCATCTCTTAATCTTGTTCTTACTCTTATTGTTAGGGCTGTAAACGAACTGAATGTTCAGCGAACCATTCGTGAACTGTTCGGTAGGAAGTTTGTTTATGTTCATTTATTTAATAAATGAACGAAGACGAACACAAATTCTCATTCATTTAGTTAAACGAACGAACATGAACGATGGTCTCGTTTGTTTAGTTATGTTCTTGAACGTATTGTTTATGTTGTTCGTTTATGTTAGTTCCTTTTATGTTCATATTCGTTCAATTGTGTTTGATTGCGTTCAATATTATATGTTTGTTTATGTTCATATATGTTCAATTGTGTTTGTTTATCTGTGTTCGTTTATGTTTGTTCATTTATGTTCGTTTAGCATGTTCACGAACATAAATGAATGAACATGAACAAGATAATTTGTTAAACGAACGAACATGAACAATAAAACTCATTTATGTATCCATTCATGTTTGTTTGGATAACTTAAACGAACGAACATGAACAAGCGATGTTCTTGTTCGTTCGGTTCGTTTACAGCCCTACTTATTGTTGTTACATATTATGTTGTTTACTTATTCTACATTTTTTTATTGTTTGAGCTAAATATTCTATTCTAACAATGGTGTGTAATTTTTTTTATTACTTATTAATTATAATATTATGATGTTATTGTTGGATTAGGTGTCTCAGCCATGACTAATAATTTGTATTTACATAATTAATTGAAGCAAAGTCCATTTGGGTTGCCCTCATAGCTGGAGGTTTGGTAGAAAGTTCGGTAGAGAGAAAGGTTGGTTTATTATGGGATTAATAAATCAATAGAAATAAAATATATGGTTTGTTAATATATTAAAGTGATAATATATTAATTAGAAACTATATTGATAGATTAATAATTAATCAGGAATTAATTGGATTAATTTCTGTGGCATTAATTAGATTAATCAGGAAGTCATGGATTAAAGTCGTAAAAATTCAATAGTTGAATTGCGGCGCGTGGCGCGCAAATGTAAAGGCCGCGACGCGCGTACGAATAATCCGGAAAATGGCTGACGGCTAGGGTTTCTTGTTTCCCTATAAATAGGGAACCCTAGACCTCATTATAGGTGCTCATTCTATTATTCTCTCTGGAATTTTCGTGACCTTCCTCTAGGCTCCCTGGGTGTGATCTCATTTGAGGCAGGACACTTGTGCTGCTTAGCTTCAAGATTAAAACTAAAGGTTAGTTTTTCTGATTTATTCTTTTAGTTAATTTTTGTTTGGCCTTTAGGAATTAGTTACATGTTCAAAGTAAGAAAACATAGATCTTTTCTAGGTTGTATGTGAACTTAGGTTATTTGGTTCATGGATGCGGAAAACCTTTCAGTAGTATCAGAGCATTTGGTTGTTTTCTTATTGAATGGCTGTAATAGTTTTCCTAATTAGGGTTTATTGTTTATAAATCTTTTGGGCCTGATTTTGATTTTGGGGTTTAGGGTTTTTGAAACCCTAGCCCCTCCCCCCTTCTTTTTTGATTTTCCTGGTTAGGGTTTTAGGAGGTTTTCTATTTTTGGTAACTTTAATTGGTTAATTAAATAGATAACCTTAAATGGTTTGAATTAATTTAATTAATTGTTTAATTAAAAGATAATTCAAGGGATTTAATTTAATTTTGATTTAATGGTTAAATTTCGAAAATTAAAGGATAAATCCTAAAATATTTTTAAAGGTTTAAAATATCTAGATTTAATTAATTTAATTAATAGTTTAATTAAAAGATAAATTAAATCAAATTAAAGGTTTAATTTAATTTGAAATTTAATAGTTAAATTTCAGGAAATTAAATGATAAACCAGGAATATTTTAAAAGATTTAAAATACATCTTATATATAATATTAAAGGTTAATACTATATGTATAAGATAAATTGGTTAGTCAAATCATTAGTAGGCCTCATTCACGAAGATGGTCTATAAAGTGGGAATAAGGAGACTGCCTATAAAATGGCGGTCTAATGGGTGTTCACTCTCACCCACCGCTCGCCTGATCGGTGGAGGGTCGTTAGCCGAACAGTTTTGATAGGACCACTTAATCATTAAAAGTATAATGATCAAAGTACTAGTTACTTTAGAAAAAATGTGAATTTGATGCTAACCCATGAAATTGCACATTGCCCTTTATGAAACGTTGGTGGAGCGTGTGTGGGTTACCGGCACACCAATAGGGGTTCATAAAGAGTGGCAATGGGTTTCTCGGGTGTTATCATTGTTGATGGAGCGTGTGTGGTTAACCGGCACATCAATTTGAGATGATAATGGACCCCGAGAGTACCAAGCTAATTTGCATGGTTATTCACACCCGGTTTGTGATCCTCGGCATCCCAGTCACAAACGGTGGGGCATATCCGAGATTAAACATGCCATTGAACAGTTCAATGAATCTCACAGATCTAGGAATTTCATTAGACTGAAATTGATAAAGTTATCTACCTTAATGACCACTGTGTTGTGACTACGACATCCCTCTTCACAGCATAGTTGGGGTATTTTGGATCCTAGCCTTGTTAAATAATATTTATTGGGTAATTATTTAAAAGGATGAATTAAACGAATAAATTCAAATTTTATATATGTCTGAAGAAAGTGTCATTCTCCTCCTTCTCCTCCTTCACTCATTTCTGAGAGCTTCAGAAAGCACCTGTTTAGTATGGTAAGGCTGACTGGCCTGAACTATGTGATATGGTTTTGCAATTAGAGAATAGTTCTTAGTTTTGCTGGCGAACCATATCCGACTGAGTGTCCGCTCCCAAACATGGCATCACACAGCAGCTTGTGATGAGCATGACTCCTTGACTATTGAGTCCAAGGAAGTTTGTTGCCTTATGCTATTGATCATTAACCCCGAGTTCCGCAGGGATTTAGAATTCCTGGGGTCTGATAAGTTAGCACAGCTAGTTCAGGAAAGGTTCCGTGAACTGGTTGAATAAAGGGAACGAACTAGGATCTTCAAAGAGCTTGAAGTTGCAAGCTAGAAGGAAGTAGCACCAGTTTGCGTGTTCTCGAGATTGAGGGATACATAGGCGAACAGTATAAAACTGGTTTCCCTTTGTGATCGGGAGTTAAGCATTAGCTCAACTCGCTGATCTGTTCGTCCAGATGAACAGAAAGGGTAACCGGATAAGATAATCGTGGAAGTGCATTCAATGTCGACTCTGTATGAGTCGTTCATGGAGAAGCATAGTTCCATTAATTCAGCTGCTTCAGGATTGAGTCCAGTATTAAGGTGCATCAAGAAATGATCCAGATCGTCTGGACCGATTGTTCGATGTTTCAAACTGGGAATCCACAAGGTGGGGCACATTTGATACAGGATGTGTTTTCACACATTTGCTCTGTATGCACGAACTCTGGAGGATGCGGGATGGTGTCGCACAGGAGCATATTCGGATTAGATCTGGAGCTCGTGCGGTTTTTGAGTTAAGCTAGATATTTGTTCATGTTATTAGTTTATAGATACATACGACATGGATTCGCATAGTACATTGTTCTGAGGATAATTCTGGTTTAATGAAATATTTTTTTTGAAACATGATTGTTTTAATTATCCTCGAAATGTTGTGTGAATGTGTTGATGACGTAAATGGTAATAACTTGAATGTTGATACATCCAATGAGATTGGATTTGTAAATTGTGTTCTTTGTGATTGTTAAAGTGAATTTTATGAGAATCACTTCAACCAAAGGTCCAGTTGGACAGGACTTTGGAATCATTTGACTTAGAGTCACATGATGAATTGAGTGCTTAATAAAATTAATTGTGGCAAGAAAGGAGTCACCCAAAGATCCAATGGATAGGATTTTGGAATCAGTTGACTTGGAGTCAGGTGATGATTGCATATCTTGAACAATATTAACAAAGTCATAAATTTACATGTAGATGTAAAGGTATTAATATTTTGAGCGACAGACACATAAGTTACTGTGTATTGCTCGAATCTTCGAACAGAACACGATTAGTTATGCTTCAAAATATTTGCCAAATAGTTTGACAAATATGGCTTCGCTTATCGGAATAAGCGATTGATTGGAACCTTGAAGTGTTCAAGGATTTCAAAGGAAGTATAAGATCAACAGAACCTGAATGACTACGTAGACTGAGAAAATGTTTCATAGTTTATCCTCTTCCAAGAACACTAATGGTTATAATGTGTCTTAGGGAAGATGATGGAGCATTGATCGAAATAGTTTTGATCCTCGGTGTATAAGATACACTGGATACATTTCCGACTAATATTTCAATGAATTGAATATTCAACCAGTCAGACCACAGAAGCCATATTTCAACCACATCTTAGACTAAGTAGGTTATGTTGACACTGTCTGAAATGTAAAGCTGGGATCATCCCACTAGTACATAGAAAGTCCAGGGTCATGTAGCATTCGTCTGAATCTCATGACAAGCCTGAAACTAATCAGCAAGTTCTAAGGAAACAGTAGAAGTAAGAATAATTCTGAATGAGTTCAGGGCTTAGCCAAGTGAAAGAACCTTTAGTCACCACTGAGACTTGACCAGGAATTAGATTCCTGTTAAACCTGACATGCCCTCTCTTCGCTTGACCAGTAGTTATTGTCACTGTCATTAGGAGTTATGATTTGGGTGATATACCGGGTAGTGGTAAAACACTAAAGATGGTACGGATAAGTAATCCGACTGCTGGAAGCATTGGTGAGCCCGGTTGCTGCCAAATAAGAGAACGTTACCGCGAGACACAGTCTATGTGACAGTTTGATTGATCTTTACAACTGGTCTAGGAACCAGTGGGAGTAATTGAATCATCAAAAGAAGGGAACATAGAAATATACTTACAGAACATCTGGTTGAATGAGTCATCACCTGGAGTCAAGCAATTGATTCTGAGAGAAGCACTCTCAATAGAAGATGTAATCCGAGAGGATTCTGCGTGGCATTGTGTGAGTCGTTAGTGGAGCGTGTGTGGTTTACCGGCACACTAATATAGACTCACATAGAGCATGCCATTACAAAAGGTACATGGCCCGGGATTCGTCCCATGGGCATCTCGCAAGAAAGGATATTCAGATTCTCAAAATAGGCCAAAAGGTTTGGATTTTGTGAATAGCCTGAAAGATTTCCTTTAATATGTCGGAAAGGTTTGGATTTCGGTTTCGCAAAATGTGCCATAAGTTCTGGATTTTGTGAATAGTCCGAAAGAGTCATATAACGGTGTCAAAGCCAGTGGGAGTATCGTTGTTATCTGCTATCATTGTATGTGGGTTACATACTGGTTCTAGGAAACGTCTCTTATCATTACAAAGTGTAATGACTTGGTGTTAAGAAACGGTTCAATATGAAAGACTTTAAGAGATACAACATACTCAGGTGGTTATGAACACCTATTAGATAGATCAGAATTATGCCAATATGATCTTGATGAGATTCAAGATGCATAACCATAGGAATGGAGTTTCCTGTCATTGCAAAGTGTAATGAATTGGCATGAAAGAAACAAAGAAGGTGCAGCATGCTCACGTAGTTCATAGACATCTATCAGATAGATGAGACTGACAGTATTCGCTTAGCCGTTGAGAATATGATCTTGATGGGATTCAAGATGCATAAGAAAGAGTCCCCGAAAGGAAATGGTTTCCGGAAATCATGACACAAGGATTATTGGTAATCTTAGGATTCTGAAAGGGCTTGGAATGAGATTACATCAGGTTCCTCAAGCATCCTGGACAAATCAGAAGTGTTATGAACATATCCTGATGATTTAATGCTTAGAGCATTGTAAGTTGGATTCAGGATATTACCTGGCTGAGAATACTGAATGGATTTTTTGAACAGACATGAGAAATAATTGGGAAATGATTAGGGTGATTGATTTGAAAGGGTTTTCAAATCGGTAATTGATTACACCAGAACGTGGTGCTGTAGGACTTCATGGTTAAAGAATTTCGTTGGTTTCTGATGGAGCGCGTGTGGTTCACCGGCACATCATGACACCTCGAAATTGTCTTAGGGTATAGTCGTGTAGACTAAAGACCCGAGAACCATGGGCAGTCACGGTACACATCACCAGAATGGAGTTGTGAGAGAGAATGACAAAATGACAAATTGAGATATCATCGGAAGAGTATCCGATAGGATCATCTGCAATAAAGTGTATAAGTATAAGATACATTGGAAACATAGAAAGAGTGTAAGGTTCATAAAGACATAGCTGTAAAAATTAGAATTGAAAGTTTAAAAGAAATATTGAAACCGATAATAGTTTATGACAAGGTCCGACTTGGTGATTACCTTGTGGAGACTTGGTAATAAGCAGAAGTAGCTGCCAGTCAGATCTTTATGTTTCACTTTCGCATGTTTTACTTCCCGAATAATTTAATTATTCAGAAAGGTCCACAGTCGCTCATACTTTGGGAAGTAAGTATTGAATCAAGACTGTCATGAATTGGTTTGTAGACTGTCTAAGGAGTTAGACATAGCAATAGGATTGCTACAACATTCATGAGTACTTAGAAATAGAGATTTGAGTATTGGATAAACCCACACTCAATAGATTGCTTCATGGATTATATCACAAGCAATGTTGAGACGATAATATCTTATGATCTTGAAGTGGAGAGATATGAGTTATAATTTACAAAGGCAGTTGTTCATTGATAGTACGAAAACGCATCGGTAACTCGGTGTTATAAAACGTGCTGTTGTGAGTGATTTGTTGGGTAAAAGATATAACATATTAGTCGAAGCTTATTCGTCCCTTGACCTAGACGGTAAACAGATATCTGTTGGCCACTCGATGATTTTGAAGTTGACTGAAGCGCTGGCCAGCCAGGACTGAATTGATTCGTTCAATTAGAAGTCTAAAAGTCATAAGCAAAATCGGAAATCGGGAAACAGTGTGTCAGACAGAGATTGATCTCAATCCATGTCTCATGTCTGAAAATATCTTGTTGGACGGAGGATCATCTGATCACTTATCTATGGACAGAACTGACTAGGTCAGAGTTCAGCAGCAGTTTCTAGGAAGCTACAGTTTGCTGATTAATTAGAGGTTAAATTGGTAATTATAGTCATAGACTTATCCAAGTGGGAGACTGTTGGATTAGGTGTCTAAGCCATGACTAATAATTTGTATTTACATAATTAATTGAAGCAAAGTCCATTTGGGTTGCCCTCATAGCTGGAGGTTTGGTAGAAAGTTCGGTAGAGAGAAAGGTTGGTTTATTATGGGATTAATAAATCAATAGAAATAAAAGATATGGTTTGTTAATATATTAAAGTGATAATATATTAATTAGAAACTATATTGATAGATTAATAATTAATCAGGAATTAATTGGATTAATTTCTGTGGCATTAATTAGATTAATCAGGAAGTCAGGGATTAAAGTCGTACAAATTCAATAGTTGAATTGCGGCGAGCGGCGCGCAAATGTAAAGGCCGCGACGCGCGTACGAATAATCCGGAAAATGGCTGACGGCTAGGGTTTCTTGTTTCCCTATAAATAGGGAACCCTAGACCTTATTATAGGTGCTCATTCTATTATTCTCTCTGGAATTTTCGTGACCTTCCTCTAGGCTCCCTGGGTGTGATCTCATTTGAGGCAGGACACTTGTGCTGCTTAGCTTCAAGATTAAAACTAAAGGTTAGTTTTTCTGATTTATTCTTTTAGTTAATTTTTGTTTGGCCTTTAGGAATTAGTTACATGTTCAAAGTAAGAAAACATAGATCTTTTCTAGGTTGCATGTGAACTTAGGTTATTTGGTTCATGGATGCGGAAAACCTTTCAGTTATAAAATAAACGATATGCATGCAGTATGTTTGTCAACGCCCGTTTTATTTTAACACAATCAACTTCTAAAGCCATATAGGATTGCATTTTAAGATAAGCAGTTTAAAAAAAAACTTATTTTATAATCTAATACATTTAAAAAATAAATTAAGTTATAGTAAGCAAACGGCATATGTAATTAATAATAACAATTAAAATTAAATACGTTGTTCGAGCCCGATCTTAAGAATTAATCTTAAATCATGAAGAAATAATTCACAAAAGAACAAAATCATTCAAAAATATGCGTGGGAATGGAAAACATAAATTGCTACAACAATTTCAAATTTATATATTTTTGCCAAATAATAAACATAATTTATTGAAGTATTGAATATATGTATGGGAATGGAAAACGGAAACAAAAATATCCCCAAAATCGAGCATCAAATGGACGAACAACAACAAAAATATGCCCAAAACAGTAGTTTGAATACGGGGATGCCACCTTCCCCGCCCTTTAGGATGCCTAGGGAGTATTTGCACGAATTCTAGGTGTTTTCAGCTCTTTGTTCTTGGTGTTTTCAGTTCTAGAAGGCATTTTTGGAGGATTGTTGGGATACCTAATATCTTTGGTGCATGTTGTAGTGTATTTTCAGGACGACCTAATGCTTGTAAATACGTCGAGGGTGTGTTTGGAGGCAGCTTAGGACGGCGAGGCTGTTTTCAACCCTAAGAAGTAGTTTTTCATTTCCTTATTAAATAGGTACCTCCCCTAGTTTGTTGCACACTTATCTCTTGTGAGTTTATCTAGTTTTGGCAGCCCTCCAACACTTCCAAAGCATTCCTAAAATTGTTTCACCAATTCCTTTTGAAGATTCCAGCGTCTATTCATCGTGTTCATCACCCGCCATAATGATCATCGCAAGAAGATTTCATGAACATTATGTAGCATTCATCTCCAGATTTTATTAATCATATCATCCATATTTATGAAGAGTTCAACCAAGATCATGCATCTTATTTGTAACACCCCAACTCTTATACATATTACATGGTGTAATATTTTATAAAAGCCAATATGTTGTTAAAAACTCATATTTTAAAAACCTTAATTATGACATTAAGTAATGTCATTAAAATTTTGGTCCCAACAAAGACAAATGAGTTTTAAATTTTTTTAAACAACGTTAGGGGTTACAAACTCATATCAACATAATTATAGTAAAACAATAAGGCATTTAAAAACTAATGTCCCAAAAACAATCCAATGTTTCTACAGAGTTTTCAGCATGACCTCTGGGCTAATCGGATAAAATCCATACCGACACAACTCAATCAATATAGCCCATATAAAAATCGAGACATACTAAAACATTGCAACATAACTGCAAGGGTAATATTATACCATTAACAAGTATCCCTTAATATATATCATGATTATACCGTCTAAGGAATCAATCTATCTTTCAATCATCATTTCTATTTATAAGTCCTCAAATAACTTCTAAGTCATTCATTTATTTGATTCAATGCTAATCAACATGTTCCTAGGATATATAGCATTTAAAGCAATAATACGTAAGACAAATTATCTTGTGAGATACATGAGTTTTATACCCAGCAAGATATTAAAGTAAACTGACGACTTGAAAAGTATATTTCGTAACTGAAGTTCCTGTTAATTGGCACTTGAAAATCATACTAAAAATTTATACATACAATCATTTCGAAATCATGCTAAAACTTGTATCATCAATACATGAGTTTTAGACCCATCAAAAAAATAGAGATAATATGCAACCCCTTCTCTCTCTCTCTGCTTGTACATTATGATTTAATACTTGTATATTAAAATTGGGTTAAGAATATATATATATATATATATATATATATATATATATATATATATATATATATATATATATATATATATATATATATATATATATATCTTATAATTGAGGCCATTCAAATGAATGTGATTCAAGATAGCTCATATACTAACACCACATTCATTTGAAATTTCCACTACAACTCAAGAGTTTTCTAATTTATGGATACTTAATACTACAACTCAAGAGTTTTTAACTTATGATTATTAATTGGTAATGGCTTTTTATTTTCCTTATTTATACACATTGTAACTTATATTAGTAGTATATAAATAAGCTTTGCTCACAAAAAAGATACATGTGTTTGAAGAGATTTGTATTTCAAATATGAAGAGTTGAAAAAGTTAGTTTGTGGTATCAATGATTATTGCAATACATAGTGTTTCTATATATGAAGTTTATGTTGAATTCTATATATTCTCTTTATCGATTTGTAAGTGTTTAATATGTTTTTTTAATACAAATGTTAAATACTTAGTATTTAAACTAATATTATCTAATCCGGGTTTGGTTTTTCATGTTTCTATTTTTATTTTTAGCATAATTATCTCATGTTTATTTGTATTTTGAGAGAGTTCTATTCTAATTGTTTATTTTAGTTTCAACTTTACTTATTAAAAGTAATTGGTGTATACATAAATTCCATGGTTAAATAAATGTAATAAGAATAGAGGTTGTTGATGAATGTGCGACTAAATATCATTAGTGAAAACCATTCATGATGGTACTTCAAAATTATATTATTTTAGTCATGTTGAAAATTTTATTCTTCATAGTTTTTACTTTTAAATTTATTAATTTATATGCTTAGTCGTGAACTTAATATAAAATAACAAACTTATTTTATTTTTATTATGTTCATCTTCAATAACCTAAAATTTTAAAGTTATGATAAGTTAATGGTATAATTGACTTTATTGATTCGTTAATTAATAAGTTTTACCTATATAAGAATATTAAAATATTAAAACATACTTTCTTCATTTCTCTTTTCAGTTACTCACACATTCGTTTCACCTTTTTTTGGATTTTGTTATCTAGAATGTGTGAAAAATGACTTCAATTTTGTATGTGATATTATTTTAGTATGGTTTTTTTTCCATAATCTTAGAAGAACCTTTTTATTCATACTTTTATGGTTAATATTATATTGTTATCGTGTTTGGTCGTTCAAATTTCTATTTTAATTTTTAGCACAATGATGTCATGTTTATTCGTATTTTGAAATAATCTTATTTTAATTGGTTGTTTTATTTCTAACTTTACTTATTAAAAGTAATAGTTGTATATATAGTTTTCATGATTAAATAAATTTAATAAGAAGATATATTGTTCATAAATGAGTGTCTAAATTTTATTAGTGTAAACCATTAATGAGAGTTTTTAAAAATTATGTTATTTTACTCATGTTAAAAAATTTATTTTGTATAGTTTTTCTTTTTAAATTGATTAATTTATAAGCTTAGTCATTAGCGTAATGTAAAATAACAAACTTATTAATTAACTGATATATTGTTTACTTTATTTTGATGTTTGACTATCTATGTATAATTGAATTCAAAAGGGTTATTGTGTATCGTTTTTCAAGTTTTGAAATATTACTATTAATACATGATATATATTATGATAGCTATTTATATTTAGTATTGTAGGTTTAGATTGAATATAAAGTTTTAAAGTGTAAGTGACCGACCAACATTTTTACTATATAATTTTACTCCTGCGCAACGCGCGGGTATACGCCTAGTATATATATATTGTCGGTTGGAACTTGTAAGAGATGTAATCCTTCCACCCTAAAAGTCACAAAATAGATTTCCCGACTCTAAATCATTACGATGAAAATGGACAAACTAAGTAATCTAATCACTATTTTATTTCAAAGTTTTCTTAAAAGTTTATTTTAAATTTACTTTTTCAATTTGAAAGTATATGATATTATTAAAATATGAGACTTCCACGTAACAAGAGCTGAGTGGTTGAAATTATGAGGAAGAAACCAAATTCGATATTGTATGCCGTGACTGATTTCCAGGGTCCCATTGGCAAAAGTATCCTTGGCGTATTAATTTTTGGCAAACACACATTTTTCGTGTGGTTGAAATTAGGAAGACAACGTTAATAGAAGTGAAAGCTATATCGGACATCCCACGTACATGCACGGTGTCGTATGCAGTGTTGTCACACTCTTCAAATTTTATAATTCATACATTCACTTCTAAAGACAGACACTATCAATATTTTGACGTATTCATTTTTAAAGATAGACCCTATCAATATTTTGTACATACGTCAGAATTAAATAACATTACTTTAAAATATCAATTACATACATTCAATCACTACTATAAAAAAATATCTATGCATGTTATTAAAAGATACAGATGATATATAAATGTTTGTTATTGAATCAGATGTCATATATGAAATCTTGCACACGTTTATGTGTCACAAATTTACATATATAATTTATATGCCATGATTTTAAATGTTTAAAAAAATTATATTTTATTGTATTATTTACTAGTATATAAATTAAATTACATTTAATATCTCATAAAACAAAGTAAAATATTATATATATATATATATATATATATATATATATATATATATATATATATATATATATATATATATATATATATATATATATATATATATATATATATATATATATGGTCAGGTTCAAATGAGAACCCTTTTTTCATTAGAATCAGAAAATTCTTTCTGATTGGTTGAATCATAAAATGACATGATGGTCATTTAACAAATCTCGTTTAATTCTGAATTTTTTTTATTTTTGGCAACAACAATAACCATCTCCTAAAATTAAGGCTATTGCATTTGAATATTCAAATTTTTCAAAAAAAAAAAATCAAATTTTTCGTTTTTTTAAATCAAATTTTCGGAATTTGAAAAACTATTAAAATTTATTTTTAATTAAATATTTGGAATTTAAAAGACACATAATTTTTTATTTGAAAGTGCATATATATATATATATATATATATATATATATATATATATATATATATATATATATATATATATTCGTGGGTGCATATATGCATATTTTCGAAATTCATATATATATATATATATATATATATATATATATATATATATATATATATATATATATATATATATATATATATATATGAATGCAAATAATAAAAATTTGATTTATTAAAAAACAATAATATACAATTGTTTTAACCGATACATACAAATTTATTAGAAATAATCAACAATACATACAAAAAAATAAAAAAAACAACAAAATTTCATGATATCTTCATTTTTTAGTTTGTCATTTTTCAATTCTTCAATTTGATTGATAAACTCTTCTAAATCTGTAAAAACATTAATAAAAATTAATATAAAATGTATATTCAAAAACATTATAATAAATACATAAATATATATATATATATATATATATATATATATATATATATATATATATATATATATATATATATATATACATACGAACAAATGCACATCTATTTGTGCATATATTTAAATACACACATGTATACATGAACAAATTGATATACATATGCATATCATATGATTTATTAATACACATATGCATTTATGCACATATACATATATGCAAAAACTTTTGTGCACATATATTCACATTTAATAGATATATGCACAAACTTGGAAATAAACATCTGGACATATATGCACATACATTTATGCTCGTATGTACATTTGCACATATGCATGTATGTTAGTATATATGCATTTATTCACATATACACATACGCAAAAACTTTTGTGCACATATATTCACATTTAATGTATATATGCACAAACTTGGAAATAAACATCTGGACATATATGCAAATACATTTATGCTCGTATGTACATTTGCACATATACACATATGCAAAAAGTTTTGTGCACATATATTCACATTTAGTGGATATATGCACAAACTTGGAAATAAACATCTGGACATATATGCACATACATTTATGCTCATATATCACACGGTTGAATTCAAGACAAAGATACATATAATTGAGACCATTGAAATATAGATAACCACAAGTTTTAGGTTTACCATGTTAATAGAAAACAGAATAGTCACATGGCCATGGTGATGAGAAGTACAATATTGGGAGACAGAATTTGAGAGAGACTGGTGAAAGGCAGCAGCCATGTCCATATTCACAGACCACATATTGGTGCAGTGTCCACATCTTACTGTCACTATGTCAAACAAGCTGCTGTATGGTACACTCACCTGTATTTCCACCATACATTAATTATTACCTCTAAATCAAGATTACCCATTTCAGAAAACTCACACAAGATCACAAATTCGTCATTCAATTTTGTCTTTAGGTATAAAATAAGCCTTTTAGGGTTCCAAGATTACAACTTTAAGAACAAGAACCCTAGAATAATGACACTGATCTGACTGAAGCAACCAATATCGAGTTAGTAGGGATATCAAAGATCGAATGTTCTCTGATGACAAACCCAATAATAAAGCGTACATATATAAAGTGAAGTTGGACCAAAACAAATATGAACCACAAGTTCGATTCAAAAATTAATACTATGATGAACCGATAACCACAAATGAAATGAAAACTATGAGCATCAATCTGAAGTCCCCTGTATATCGGGTTTACTCCTTTAAAATCAGAACTGAGTTTACTTCTTTGAGTTGATTCTCATTGCTGCAACTCAATGATACAATAAAAGCATGCAACGATAAACCTGCAATCAGAACTCAAGCAGCATATGCGCTTTGCACCTTTGCAAACAGAACCTACAATCGAGTTTTATAATCGATCGAAACTCAATCAGAATCTACTGTCGAGTTTTATCAATCGGTACTCAATCAGCATATGCGCTTTGCATCAATGAACTCGATCAATACTGAAATCAAGAAAGGAAATCAGGTTACGAGCAAGTGAGATTGAATTGATAACCTTAGATGCAGTAAAAAGAATCCTCGATGCTGTTGGACTACGATCTTGCAAAGGTGATGCGATGTCTAGGGTTTGGGAGTCGATAATCGCACCATGGAGGGAGATTGATATACGGGGTACGATTACTTTCAAGCTTTAGGGGGCCACCGGCCACCGGTCCCCGGCAACCGGCCACCGATTTACAATCCGACATGAGAGAGAGAGAGGACAACGTGAGAGAAAGAGAGATCGAGAGAGTGAAGAGAGAGAGAACTGTTTCACGTAAATTGGGGTGTTTCCAATTTACTAGGATCTTATTAGTATTTCAATACCTATATTACCCCTAATTGCTTTTTTAAATTGTCAAATATACCATTGAAAAAAATAGTAATTACAAAACTGCCATCTATCATCTTGGCCTTCCATTTCTTTGATCTAGTGGTCAAGAATTTGTTCCTTGGTTCTCATTTGATTTTTACTATATATATATATATATATATATATATATATATATATATATATATATATATATATATATATATATATATATATATATATATATATATATATATATATGGAAGTGTTCAAATGAGAACCACTAATTCACAGTTTAATAAAAAATTTACGTTATAGTATTCACAGTTTAAAAACTAGTATTATATTGTGAATATTGTAAAACGTATTAAAAAATAAGAAAATTTATTAAGTTTGATGTATTTTCACATAATAAACAAGTGTGAAAAAACAAAAAAACGTAAAAAAAAAAACATAATTTTTAATGTGTGAATATCGGTTCTCACGGTTCTTAACATTTTAGTGGTTCTCATTTGAACCTATTCCTATATATATATACATATATATATATATATATATATATATATATATATATATATATATATATATATATATATATATATATATATATATACATATATATATATATATATATATATATATATATATATATATATATATATATATATATATATATATATATATATCGGATTAGGTTCAAATGAGAACCACTAAACGGTTAAGAACCGTGAGAACCGATATTCACACATTAAGAATAATGTTTTTTTTTTCGTTTTTTTGTTTTTTCACACTTGTTTATTATGTGAAAATACATCAAACTTAATAATTTTTCATATTTTTTAATACGCTTTACAATATTCACAATATAATAAAATTTATAGTTATTAAACTGTGAATACTATAACGTAATAAAAAATACAACATTATTAAACTGTGAATTAGTGGTTCTCAAGGTTCTCAACATTTTAGTGGTTTTTATTTGAACCCTTCCCTATATATATATATATATATATATATATATATATATATATATATATATATATATATATATATATATATATATATATATATATATATATATATATATATATATATATATATATAATTTTGGTCCCTGTGGTTGTCCAAAAATTACACTTTTGGTCATCCTTTTGGTTTTTCACGCTCATGGTCTCTGTGGTGGCCAAAATCTTGCACTTTTGGTCCCTTGGCCAGGTAAAAAGACTAAAATACCATTTTTATTTTCTTTTTTACTTTTCTTTTAATTTATTAATTATTAAACTAATTAAAAAAAAGAAAAAACCAAACAAAATCTCTCATTCTCTCACTCTCTCATCGATGAACTAGTAAGATGCCCAGGCTCACCGGAGATGGGCGGGTTGCTTATACGGGCGGTGAACCAGGCTCACCAGAGATGGGCGGAGAAGAAGGTTGCTCGGTTAAGAGAGTCGAGTTATGGGGTTCACTTGTGGAATAAACAAAGTAGAAGATTTAGGATAGAAGAAGAAAGCATCATGGCGAGGTTGATCTTCGACAATTATTATAGGGAAGAAGAGAGACCAGAGAGAAAGAGAGGGTTGAAAGAGATACACAGGCAGGCGTCAAAGTTGAACGGATCTGAATTCGCCTTTCCCCTTGACGGTTCCCCCATTCCGATAGGCGAGACGGCATGAGCTGCAGCAATGGTTCCCCATTCCCCCATTCCAGCAGGTGGAGACTGCTTAAACGCGTGACGGCGGTGGCGATGGTGGTGGTGGTGGAGGGAGGTGCGACGGTTAACCTGGAGCATCTTGTTGACATTGCTAGCACCGAATATCTTATGAACACTGGCGAACTTGTGATGGCAGAAACACGAAAGGAGCCATTATCATTATCTCTCAACCTCTCGTTGTCGTATGATAACAATAGAATGGATTCTTCTGCTTTCCAGGTGATCTCCCCCTCACTCTGTCGTCTTGGCTTCTGCTGGTCCTATGCTTTATAAACAAGCATTTTCCAATTTCCAGGTGATCTCCCCCTCACTCTCTCGACCCACCATTTCTTCTAGGGATTTAGGGTTTTATCCGCGGCGGTAACTTCTCAAGAAATCATCGTTCATTCGACCTTCCAAATAACAAATAGATGAAAAATTGAGTATTACGAAGAATTTCGTTTGTGGATTTTGAATGGCTTGTCTCAATTTCGCGTATAGAATCGGAAATTAGTTTACGTTTGCCTCTTGGACGATTTCACCCCTGGTTGTCACAAGATCGTTAAAAGGTTGTCTTAAGGTTTGGATGCTCTGGTGATTCTTTATAGTGTTGTTTCTAATTATTCTGATGGAGTTCTTGACTCGCTTTCTCTTTTGACGATGGTTCATTGAATTTGCCATGGTGATACTTTGATCTTCTTGAAGACGGTTATCGATTATATGAGTTTGAAAGATGTGGGGACGAATAACAATTTTTACAACATTGTACTTTGAAATAAGCAATGCATTTTCATTGATTTGTATATTACAACGTTGTATCGGTGGTGGTTTTCCGGCAAGAAATCCGGCAGCCAAGAGCTGCCAGAGAGGGTGGTGGGTGATTAACGGGAATCGCCAAAGGATTTTTTTTCTTTTTTTTTAATTCATTTAATAAATAATACATTAAAAGAAAAATGAAAAAGAAATTAAAAAGGGTATATTGGTCTTTTTACCTGGCTAAGGGACCAAAAGTGCAATTTTGAAACAACCACAGGGACCAAAATTGTAATTTACTCATATATATATATATATATATATATATATATATATATATATATATATATATATATATATATATATATATATATATATATATATATATATATATATATATATATATATATATATATATATATATATATATCCATTGCGAAACGTATGGTTAGCGAAATATATATAACAAATTTATGGTCATTTTCTTTAACTCTTAGAAAAATTTAATCTTCTTAACAAATATCTATTCAATATATTATATTTTAACGAGTAAGACTATTTTAATTTAATTTAAAGACACATGTTATAATATGAGTAGAAATATGGGTGGGAATAAAAGGTAGGAAAAAATATAATTTATCTATGTCTTTTTAGTCCTTTTTATAGTCTTATTGTTTTGTCCTTTGAAAGACAATATTAATGGAAATGATCTACGTCCATAGACTTATCGAGTATAATTTAACTAACGCTGTGTTCCCGAGTTTTAGTACGGAGAGAAAAGAAGAGAAAAAAAAATAAGGAGAGAAAATAAAGGAAAAGAAAGTTATATTTTCGTGTTCCCGATTCGAAAATAAATTAAAGGAAAGAAATATTTGTTGTGTTCCCGAGTGAAAACGAAGAGAAAATAAATATAAAATTAAGTGTTATTTTTAACGATCATTTCATTTATCTCTGAATCATTCCAAATCGGAAGGAAAGTTAGGAGGGAATATTATCCCTCCTCTTCTTTCTCTTCTTTCCACTTCCTTCCGTAAAAAAACTCAGAAACATAAAAAAATTGTTTTTCCTTTCACTTCCATCTATTTCTCTCCATTTCTCTCCTTAAATAAGACTCGGGAACACAACGTAAAGGCAAATTCATGATTGTTAAAAATGGAAATTAAAAAAAAAAACATTATACTTTTAATATTTTTTAAAACATATTATTTATATTTTGTTAAAAACACCACAGGTATTTATGAATATTTTTAGAAAAACGTTTCTTAGCATGCTATAACATATTATTAGGTTACCATTAAATGTCAAATATATTTTTTTATTAAAACCACTAAATTTTGTATCTATTTTTAAATATTATTATTTTTCATTAAAACCACTAAATTTTGTATCTATTTCCAATAAACCATTAAGTTTTTTTTATCCGTTTTCTAATAACCATTGTCCTTTAAAAATTACAATTATTATTATTATAATAATTGTTATTATTATAAATTATTATATTATTTATATCGTTATTATTATTATTTTTATTGGCCCTTCTTTTGTTTCAGTATTTTTTTGTTTTCTTTAACTGCTCAACTTTTAGTTATGTTTTTAAAAAAGGATTCAATTACGTTCTCAAGTTAGGTTTTCTTGTGTTTTGCAATGAGTAGTTTTATTAGTCTTCTTTAATTATCGTGTCTTATCGATGTTGGTTTTTTCACGTTAAAAACAATTGCTCAATTAGGAAGCTTATCAAGTTTGTCGATAGTCAAGAATGGAAAATTAATGTGACAACCTGAAAGTCCTCTCTGAAATAGAAGTATTTGACAGCGAACTTGTACCCCACAACATTTATTTCATAAATTTTGCGTTTTTCACGACATTTACTTTAGAAGAGTAAATACTAAAAATAGTACATGACCTACAGACTTTGATTCCCTTTAATCCAAACAGTGACAAACTTTAGTGGAATAATATTAAGAGTCATCTTCTTAAACTATTTAACTGGTGAGATTAAATTTTGTATTTATAACTATTCTATATGCCATTGCTTAGAACGGATTTTATATTTATAACTATTACTTATAATTATATACTTTTTCCGATTACTGACACGCATCGTGTCCCCCACGAACCACCTCTTAATCCTATATATATATATATATATATATATATATATATATATATATATATATATATATATATATATATATATATATATATATATATATTCATCATTGAGGTTATAATTAAATGTTTTTATCAATTTTGTATAGGTCCA
The DNA here is from genome assembly GCA_023525715.1 of Cichorium intybus. Classification (NCBI taxonomy): domain Eukaryota; kingdom Viridiplantae; phylum Streptophyta; class Magnoliopsida; order Asterales; family Asteraceae; genus Cichorium; species Cichorium intybus. The sequence goes on along the minus strand of CM042012.1, from coordinate 111,193,424 downwards.
AACGCACACTACAACCTCGAAAACCCATAACTATGACAAATACCACAAAAAGAATATTTGACAGCAATGCTGATTTTTGACCCAACTATAAGATTTGCAATATGCAACTAAAGAGAAGTTCAATATAAAATCCAAAAAAATCATTCAAACACTAGAACCAAGGACAAGATCACAGGGACTGACCTGAGGTCATTTGCATTCTCCAATAACAAATGAAAAATACACAAAGTTACCTAAGCTGACCAGTTCACTCAGAAGACCTCACTCCAAAGTTATAACCAAAGAATAAAATCGGCAAAGATTACGGTTCTGATTTTTGGTGTGAGTCAACAATACCCTTAGCATGAACTTTTCCCACATGCCTTGCCCCTAAATGATTTTTGTGAAATTAACTATGGACTTTTCAAAACAGAAAACACTGCTAAACATAGCCCTAGACTAGTCAGTGAAGATTGAAACATTCACTATACCTAGGGCTTGGAATAGGACAAGGCCTTTTAGACCAAGAAAATACACACGAATACAAATCCAAAAATGTAAGGTTCACCTAAAATGGTGAAGCGTATCATTTTACACGAACTTTCCAAGATAAAGCCCAAAATAGAGAAAATTAAACAACACCAGGGTTTAGGGTTTCAACTCCCAAGCCCATTAAGACCTAAATTAAGACCTCTAGTGTCTGAAATAGGTTCAATAACACTACAATTTCAGAGACATTGATGTAGAATACTACAAAATATATTACACTCAACATGCACACACATACCTACACTCTGAAAGGTGTGTATGTAACACCCAAAATTTTTCGCAAAATATTTTAACTTTAAAAGATGGCTTTTATAAAAATAGTTATATGTTTCCAAAATAAATAAGTAGCTCAAACTCAAAACATGGCAAAATACTAAAGTTAAGTGCGGAAGCAAAAATGACATAGACCCAAACAAATAAAACTCCTAGTAGTGGCATCCCGGTGCTCCAAGTCACGCCTTAGCCTCTTAGATCCTAACACCTGAAAAATGTTAGGGAAAACCGTAAGCACAAAGCTTAGTGAATTCAAACACAGACATCATATTAATATTCATATTTACCAGCCCTAATCCATTTCCAATTATAATTATAAAAACTAAGCAAAGAACGAATCAGTGCTTATATAAAACAGGGCGGACTTGTAGGTTTGAGCCGCACCGGGTAAATCCCGTATCCTTTGGCCCCGATTCCCGCACCTCATAAAAAGTATAACGTTGGTGATCTTACCTAACTAACCCTCATAGTAATAATCAATTAGATACAGTGCACATGTACGATTTATAATAATAATATAGCATGCTTTAAATAGTAAATCTAAACGATCACACACGAGCTAACTAGCAAACACAAACATCAATACAACGGTGTGAGAGAACTCACCTTGAGTGAGTGAGTAACAGATAGGAGTCAATATAAGGCTACCAAGCTTGTGCAAACTTCAAAGCTTCACCTAAATAAAACTAAAGGTTAGAAGAATGAAGTTGTGAAACTAAGGAATGAGAAAGGAGTAATCACAGCAAGGTCTCTAAAACAGACCTTCTGTTCGGGACTGAATTACTCTAAAATATACAACTGAACCATAAAGAAACTACAATGACTTAGGTTTCCAGAACCATAAAGAACTCCTCCTAACTCTAAAGGATGTGAGAGATATAAAATTTACAAAAATTCATGTCACTGCTGTCTTTGGACGGACAGTCAGGTGGTGTTGGCCAATTCTACCCAACTTGTGGGTGGAATTAGCCCCAACCAAATATCAGAGGAACATTAGACACAAAAATAAAAGTCTCAGAGTTGGAATCGATTAAAAAGGGTTTCCCAAGCTCTGGATATAAAAATCACAATGTGGGAAATCACAAAATCAGCATAAGCCGGTGACTGTCCACTGATCTGGAGTGTGGATCCATTCTAACCAAGTTATGATGAGAATTAACGACCCATCTTCTCCAGATATTCAATTAACTATGTAGTGTACATGTGGGAACTTGGAATCACTCTAGATCATTTCCCAAGCCCTAGTAATGATAAAAACAAAATGATATATCACAGCAGACCCGGTTTAGACCTAACAGCAAAGAAGCTGTTGTTGCCCATAGATTAAGTCCTTTTCAGCGAGAGTGCCTTTTAAGAAAGTTACGCAACTCAATTTGTGAACTTTGGGCACTGTTTGTGTATCCATTTGAGTCGTAGAACTCGAGATATGATTTTTATAAGAAGAGAGACTCAGCAGTGAAATCTGACAGAAACCCTAGGTTATGTTGCGAAATTCATAACTCGATATTCGTACCTTAAACTAAAAATCCCTCCTGTCAGAACCTTCATAAATGTAATGGGAACCTTCGGTTAAAGTTTCGTGGCGATCCAACCTTTCAATCTCCAGGAATCGTCCAAACAATGCGGCTGTGTTCTCAAATCCGGGAATAAAGAGAGATATAGAGGGAGAGAGAGTGTGCCGTGAGGGAGAGGAGGGAGTGAAATGAAGGAAATTAGGGTTTTGAGCTCTAATATACTAGATTAATGGACTAAACCCTAAAGCCTTTGGGCTAGAAGAACAATTAAGCCCTAATTGGGTTTGGCTATAAAACCCATGGACTTAATTATATGATTAAAAGATGGCAATAGTTATAAGCCCAATCTTTCAATTAATCATATCTTAATTAAATAAATTAATATAATGCCACATAATTAATTAATTAAAATAAATAACGTACCGAGAAAAACCGGGGCGTTACAACTCTCCCCCACTAGGAACGGACTTCGTCCTCGAAGTCATCGCCAACAAATAGATCTGGATAATGAGCCCTCATCTCGTCTTCCGGTTGCCACGTCCATTCTGAACCCCGTCTATGTTGCCACTGAACCTTAACCAAGTTTATAGATTTGTTCCGAAGGGTCTTCGTTTCCCGATCTAAAATCGCAACTGGTTGCTCAACATAGTTGAGACGCTCATCATCTGAATATCCTCCAATGGTACCACTGCGGTATCATCAACGACACATTTTCGTAGCTGAGAAACGTGGAAAGTGTCATGGATCAGGCTAAGCTCATCAGGTAACTCCAAACGATAGGCCACCTCCCCAACGCGATCAATGACCTTGTAAGGCTCAATGAATCGTGGTCCAAGCTTTCCCCGCTTCCGGAAGCGAATCACACCTTTCCAGGGAGAGACCTTTAACAAAACGGAATCTCCCACCTGAAATTCAAGGTCGGAGCTTCTTTTGTCGGCATAGCTTTTCTGACGACTCCTCGCTGTGGCCAAATGGTCTCGTATCACCTGTATCTTCTCCGTAGTTTGTCGCACAATTTCGGTACTCCCAAGTAACCTCTGTCCTACCTCGCCCCATCAGACAGGCGTTCTACACTTCCTTCCATATAGAGCTTCATACGGGGGCATTTTAATATTGGAGTGATAACTGTTGTTATAGGAGAACTCGGCTAGATGCAGGTGATCATCCCAACTATCCCTAAAATCGATCGCACATGCCCGAAGCATGTCTTCCAACGTCTGAATTGTCCTCTCACTCTGCCCGTCTGTCTGCGGGTGGAAGGTTGTGCTAAAGTGTAATCGTGTACCCATCTCTCCCTGAAATTTCCGCCAAAACCGAGAAGTAAATCGGGTGTCACGGTCGGAGACAATAGAAATGGGCACACCATGCAATGAGACAATCTCACGATCAAAGATCTCGGCCAACTTCTTCGCAGATGAGCTCTCCTTTATGGCCAAAAAGTGAGCGCTCTTAGTCAGACGGTCGACAATCACCCAAATAGTATCGGTTCCACGGGCAGTCCTAGGAAGCTTAGTGATAAAATCCATGGTCAGATGCTCCCATTTCCATTCTGGAATCTCCAAAGGTTGCAATTTCCCATGCGGTTTCTGGTGCTCCGCCTTGACCTTCCGGCAGGTCATACATTCTTCCACATACCAGGCTACATCATTCTTCATTCCATGCCACCAGTAACCCTCTCGAAGATCTAGATACATTTTGGTAGCACCCGGATGTATGGAGAATTTAGACTTGTGAGCTTCCTCCATTAGGGTTTTCCGGTTGCCTCCTGTATATGAAACCCAAACTCTACCATGGCGAGTCAACAAACCTCATCCATCTAGTTCCATTTTCGGCAGTTCATTCTTGATTTTCTCCCGCTTGATGTTTATTACCGTCTTTTGAGCGTCACGAATCAGGTCTAGCAAGGGCGACACCATCGTCATACGGAGGCACTTAGCTCGAATCGGCTCGGCAGACGGTTTGCGACTGAGAGCATCAGCCACCACATTAGCTTTACCGGGGTGGTAGTGAATTTCGCAGTCATAGTCTTTCACCACATCCAGCCATATAATTTGCCTCATGTTCAGATCCCGCTGATCGAACAAATACTTCAAGCTCTTATGGTCGGTATATATACAATAAACTTTACTCCATAGAGATAATGTCTCCAAATCTTGAGGGCAAATACAACAGCCCCAAGCTCCAAGTCATGAGTGGGGTAGTTTTGCTCGTGGGGTTTTAGTTGTCGGGAGGCGAAGGCTATAACCCTGTCTCGCTGCATCAACACTTCACCAAAACCGAGAAGTGATGTGTCACAGTAAACAACTATATCCTCTATTCCGTCCATTAGGGCCAAGATCGGTGCATCACTCAATCGTGATCTCAACTCATCGAACGCCGCTTGTTGCTCCGGATCCCACACAAACTTCTCTGATTTCTTGGTCAGTCGGGTAAGTGGTAACGCAATCTTTGAGAAATTTTCTATGAATACGGCAGTAACCGGCCAAACCCAAAAAGCTACGAATTTCGGAAGGCATTTTTGGAACCTCCCAATGCTTAACTGGTTCAACTTTGGTTTGATCGACCTTGATACCTTCTTTGTCCACTACATGCCCCAAAAACTGGACCTCTTCTAACCAGAACTCACACTTCGAGAATTTAGCATAAAGTTTTTCTCTCGCGAGATTCTCCAAAACTTCTCGAAGATGTCGCTCATGCTCCTCCTTGGTCTTAGAGTAGACTAATATGTCATCAATAAACACAATAACAGAGCGGTCAAGCATCGGGCTACACACCCGATTCATGAGGTCCATGAAAGCGGCGGGTGCATTGGTGAGCCCAAAAGGCATCACCACGAACTCATAATGCCCATAGCGAGTACGGAATGCGGTATTCTCAATGTCTTTTTCCCGGACTCGCATCTGGTGGTAACCGGACCGTAAATCAATCTTGGAGAACCAAGATGCTCCCTGAAGCTGATAAAAAAGATCGTCAATACGTGGTAGCGGGTATCTGTTCTTTATCGTGCGCTTGTTCAGCTCCCTATAATCGATACACATACGTTGGGCGCCATCTTTCTTCTTGACAAAAAGAATAGGAGCACCCCATGGTGAAGAGCTTGGCCGTATAAACCCTTTTTCACTTAGTTCCTAGAGCTGATCCTGAAGTTATTTCATTTCAGGTGGCGCCAAATGATAAGGAGATTTAGCTACCAGAGTCGCACCCGACATTAAATCAATGCGAAACTCCACTTGTCGAATAGGTGGCAAACCAACGAGTTCTTCTGGAAAGACATCGCTGAAGTCGGAAACTATAGGAACATCGAAAAGTGCTACTGCAGATGAGCAAGAAGCCATATCCAGACGGGGAATATCCCGTTGAATAATAAGTTCTCCACCCCTAGGGTTTTGAACACGAATTGTTTCTTCCGGAAATGGATTACCGCATCAAACTCGTCCAGCCAATCCATGCCTACAATAACGCAAAGCTCCTACATCGCAATAGGAATAAGATCAATGGGGAATTCAACCCCAGAACACTCGAGTGTGTAACCCCGATAAACATCGGTGACATATATAGTTCGGTTGTCAGCAACCTCGAAGATCATTGGGCGAGCAAATTTTCCGATACTCCGGCCCAAACGATTAATAAAAGTGCAAAATACGAAAGAATGAGTGGCACCACTATCAAACATAACAGCAGCGGGCTCAGAATCTAGCAAATACATGCCTGATTCACAATTATATATAACAATCATGAATGCCATTCAAAATAGAACAAAATTATAGTGCAAGAGGGGAAAGAAAAATACTCGGCCTAATAAAACCCTTATCACTCCGTTCCTGAAGATGAATATGTAGTTATTTCATCTCTGGTGGTGTCAGTCGATAAGGAGCCTTGGCTACCGGAGCTGCACCCGACACCAAGTCGATACGGAACCCTTCTTGCCGAACCGGCGACACTCCAGTTAGTTCCTCTATGAATACGCCACTAACTCAGGAACAATCGCAACGTCACTAACCACCACGGTCGCTGAACAATAAGCTACTGATAGGCGATCCCCCCTTAACGACCAGTTCTCCCCCACTTGGGTTTGAACCCGCACCTGCTTACGATGACATGAAATCTCCGCTTCAAAAGTATCCAGCCAGTCCATGCCCACGGGGACACATACTTCCCTCATAGCAATAGGAATTAAATCAATAGGAAACTCTATGCCAGAGATCCATGGAGTACAACCGCGATATACATTGGTAACATAAAGAATCCGGTTGTCTGCAACCTGGACAACCATTGGACAAGATAGTCTACCAACGTCTCGTCCCAGACGATTAGAAAAAGTGCGAGAAACGAACGAATGAGTAGCACCGATATCGAACATAACAACAGCGGGCTTAGAACTAACCAAGTACGTGTCTGCTTCAATGATTTATAACAACTTATAAACATGAAAACCTAAGGGGTATATATTAGGAACATATCTAGCAGAAATGGAGGAAAACATAGGCGGTATCTGTTGGATTAGGTGTCTAAGCCATGACTTATAATTGTATTTATCTTATGAATAAAAGCAAAGTCTATTTAGGTTGCCCTCATAGATGGAGGATAGATATATAGTTCAGTAGAGAGAATAGTTGATTCATTAATTGTATAATAAATCAATAGAAAATATATATATATATATATATATATATATATATATATGGTTTATTAATATATTCAAGTATTAATATATTAATTAGAAACCATAATAATTAATTAAGATTTAATCTAGAATTAATTGGATTTAATTTAGAGATTAAATTAATTAATTAAAAGGTGTAGGGACTGGTTTGACATTTATTCAATAGTTGAATAACTGGCCAGGTAAAACCAGGGACCAAAATGGCGCCACCCTGGAGGCTCCTCCAGGGTTTGGCGAAACCATAATTAGGGTTTTGGTAAGCCTGGTCTAGGTGGTCAAAAGCCTTGTCCAGTTGGAGGCTCCTTGGAGGCTATAAAAGGAACCCCCTGGCACCTCATATTCACGCCATCTGTACCTCTCCTCTACTCTGCTGGATTGTCTTCTCCTTGCTTGGGTGTGACTTGCATTTGAGGCAGGATACTTTTGCTGCTGCTTGAAAGGATCATAAGATCAAATGTTGGTTTTCTTAATTCATCTTTAGAATTAAATTGTATCCTTAGGTTTTTAGTTCTAATCTTCATAGAAGAAAACATAGATCAATATTAGGGTTTCATGTGAACCATAGGAATTTTTGTGTTCATTGATTGCATAGAAACCCTTCAGTGGTATCAGAGCTAGCTTGTTTTCTTGTGATTTGATTATGAACTGCTTGCATGATTCTTGGCCTTGGTGTTTTTTTTTGTGAAAAATCACCCCTTGGTGGCCTTAAAAGTCGACGGCTTGGCTAGGGTTTCATAACCCTAGCCGCCATGCCCTATTGGTCCCCCTTGATTGCTTGATTTACTTGCCATAATTATGTGTTGTTATTTTTGGTAATAAGATCAATTAAAATAACTTGAACCCTATTTGTTTGGCCTGTAAATTTTCGAGAATCATTGGGACACACACAGATAAATTAATTTGATTAATTTGGTAATCTGTAACCTAGATTTAATTAGTTTAATTAATTGATTAATTAAAAGACCAATTAAATCAGTTTAAAGAATTAATTAAAATTTTCAAAAAAAATTAGTATAATTAGCGAAAATTAGAATTTAATTAATTCTAAAATATTTTAATGTGATTAAAATATATCTTATATGTATTTAAAATTAAAAGTTAATTTAATATGTATAAGAAAATTGGTTAGTCTACCGCTAGTAAGCCTCATTCACAAAACTGTCTTATAAAGAGGGTATAAGGCGACTGACTATAAAATGTTAGTCTAATGGGTATCTACTGGTACCCACCGCTCTCCTGGTCAGTCGAGTGTCGTTAGCCGAACGGGTATGATAGAACCGCTAAGCCTCTTTAAAGTATAATGCTATAATTGAAAGTACTACAACCCTAAAAAAAATCCCAATCTAGTTACTTTAAGTTAAAATGTGAATTGGTGCTAATCCATGAAATTGCACATTGCACCTTGTGGAACGTTGGTGGAGCGTGTGTGGTTTACCGGCACGCCAACTGGGGTCCGCAATATGTCGCAATGGGTTTCTTGATTTTGTCATTATTAACGGAGCGTGTGTGGTTTACCGGTACGTTAATTAGATATGACAATTGATTTCAAGAGTACCAAGCAATTTGCATGGTTATTCACACCCGGTTTGTGATCCTCGGTATCCCAGTCACAAACAGCGGGGCATTCCCGTGATTAAAACATGCTATCGAATAGTTCGGTAAATCTCAATGAAACTAGGAATTCCATTATAATATGATTATATTTCCGCAGTATCGATTACGGCATCCCTTTTCGGTATTGTAGATTGTTATTATAGGATCCTAGCCTTATATTTATTCTTGGGTGAATATAAGGATTATTATTATTATTATTATATCTGATTAAAACTACCTTCTTCTTGTTCAGATGTCTTCTGACCAATCCGTTCCCCACTCAAATCCCAATAGTGTCACCTCGATTCTGTCATTGTGCTCAAAGGTGACGTTGGACGGCACCAACTATAATGATTGGATCCGCAACATCAAAATGGCTCTAAGGTTTGAACATAAAGAGTATGTTCTAGAAATCGAGCTTGTTGATGTGGACACTGAAACCGCTACTCCCGAGGAAATCGCTGCGTACACCAAACACTCTGATGATGCAACCAAAGTGGCTTGCATCATGATCGCTACTATGAACCCTGAACTGCAGCGTATCTATGAGGACTATTGGCCTTACGAGATGCACAAAGAGCTCATGGAAAGGTTCCGCAAGCAAGAGCGCATCGAAAGGCGTGAGGTTGTAAAAGCTTTCACAAACAGCAAGCCCAAGGAGGGCGAGTCCATTTGTGCACATGTGCAGAGGATGCATGGTTATGTGGAAAGGCTTAGAAAGCTGGAAATGCCGATTCATGAGGATTTAGCAGTTGACATAGTGCTAAACTCCTTGCCCAGTTCTTATGACCAGTTCATACTGGAGTATCATTTGAACAACAACCAGTCAAATCTAGCTGAGTTACACCGCATGCTTCGTACGGCTGAGGACGGGATGAAGGGAAAGGCTGTGCTCCCTATCAACCCGCCTGTCCTGGCTATTGGCTCCGGAAAGGGAAAGAAACGGAAAGGCCCTCCTAAGCAGAACTGGAAGGAAAAGACTCATGTCGGGTCATCCAGCGGTGCCCCGAAAGGTAAGTCTTCCGGAATTCCACATGTTCGGAACCCCAAAGAGGCCGACTGCTTTTACTGCAAGCAGAAGGGTCATTGGAAGAGGAGCTGCCCAATGTATCTGCAAGATGTCAAGGACGGTAAAGTGAAATCGTCACAGGCAGGTACGTATTCTATATCTAATAACTCATCTTTTTCCCGTTCATGGGTCCTTGATACAGGATGTGGTTTTCATATCTGTTCTGATTTGCAGGGCCTAGAGGAAAGTAGGGAGCTAGAGCATGGCAGACTGAACCTGGTCATGGGGAATAGGCGAACGTCACCTGTTACCAAGATCGGTGTTTATGGACTGATGCTGAGTAGTGGAGTTAGATTAGAATTACATAATTGTTGTTATGCGCCTGATATGGCAAAGAACATAATTTCGTTTCATGCATTGTTTAAACAAGGTTTTTATTACGAGTTTAATAAATTGAATGGTTCAATTTCGGTTTTCAAAAATGATGTTTTTATATTTAATGCTATGCCTTGTGATGGAGTGTATGAATCTATTATATGTGTTGACAATTATGGTAAAAATGTTTTAACTATTGATGCTTCAAGCGGTATAGAAAAGGCATGTCTATGGCATTGTCGCCTTGGCCATATAAACAAGAAACGCATCGCCCAACTCCAAAAGGATGGAGTGTTGGAATCATTCGACCTCGGGTCGGATGATGTATGCGAATCTTGCTTACTTGGCAAGATGACAAAATCACCATTCAAAGGTTCCTTTGAAAGAGGTGAAGGTTTGTTGGATATCATACACACAGATGTGTGTGGTCCCTTCAGAACAACCACTAAAGATGGCACGCGATTCTATGTGACCTTTACCGACGATTTTAGTAGATATGGATATGTCTACTTAATCAAGAATAAGTCGGACACCTTTGAAAAGTTCAAAGAGTTTAAGAATGAAGCAGAAAATCAATTGGGCAGAAAGATAAAGATGCTTAGATCCGACAGAGGCGGTGAGTATCTTAGTATCGAGTTTCTCGATTACCTCAAGGAATGTGGAATTGTTTCACAGTTGTCGCCTCCAAGAACACCTTAGCTGAATGGTGTTGCAGAGAGACGAAACCGAACCTTGTTGGACATGGTTCGTTCCATGATGAGTCGAGCCTCACTTCCAATCCATTTCTGGGGGTATGCCTTAGAGACTGCCGCCCATATCCTAAATCTTGTCCCAACCAAGAAGGTTGCGAAAACACCGCACGAGATGTGGACGGGGAAAGTTCCCTCGTTGGCACACATCAAAGTCTGGGGCTGTGAAGCATTCGTGAGACGAGATACTTCAGATAAGCTCGCAGAAAGAAGTGAGAGGTGTTACTTCATCGGATACCCGAAACAGTCTTTTGGATACTTGTTCTACAGACCGAGCGAGGACGTGGTCTTTGTAGCGAGACGGGGGTTCTTTAGAGAGAGAGAACTCATATCCAAATAGGACAGTGGGAGTACGATCGATCTTGAAGAAATTCAGGAGACGCCCGATGAAACAACCTTGGAAGAAACTAGCAACCAACATGAGGAAGAAGTTCCTGTTAGACCTACCGACATTTTGTTGCCCCTTAGGCGTTCAGGTAGAGTTAGTATGCCGCCCGAGTTCTATGGTTTCGATATTACTTCGGATGGAGACACGTTAGTCAGTGATCGTACATTGACTAATTTGGATGAGCCAGCTAACTACCATGAAGCAGTGGCAGGCCCCGAGTCAGCAAAATGGAAAGAGGCAATGGACAGCGAGATAAAGTCCATGTATGACAATCAAATTTGGAACTTGGTTGACAATGTACCGGGTCGAAAGACAGTCAGATGCAAGTGGATCTTCAAAAAGAAGACCGACATGGATGGAAAAGTGCATACTTATAAAGCTCGGCTGGTTGCGAAGGGATTCACTCAAACCCCGGGGGTTGACTATGATGAAACCTTCTCACCAATAGCCAAGATTAAGTCAATCAGGATAATGCTTGACATAGCTGCGTTTCATGATTATGAAATCTAGCAGATGGATGTCAAAACCGCTTTCCTTAATGGGAAACTGACTGAAGATGTTTACATGAGTCAACCAGAAGGTTTTGTAGACACAAAGCACCCTGATAAAGTATGTAAGCTTGAAAGATCAATCTACGGGTTGAAGCAAGCATCTAGCAGTTGGAATCTTTGCTTCCATGAGAAATTCAAAGAGTTTGGCTTCTCTAGGAGTGAAGATGAGTCCTGTGTATATGTCAAGGCTAGTGGGAGTATAGTCACTTTCCTGGTGCTGTATGTTGATGACATACTGCTCATGGGAAACGACATTCCGACCTTGCAGAATGTTAAGGCTTGGCTCGGGAAGTGTTTCGCCATGAAAGACCTAGGGGAAGTTGCTTATATTCTCGGGATAAGAATACTTAGAGATAGAAAGAGAAAAATTGATAGGTCTAAGCCAGTGTACATATTTGGAAAAGGTGTTAAAGAGGTTTAACATGGAAAATTCCAAAAGGGGAGAGTTACCAATCCTAAGTGGTGTTAAATTGAGTAAGACTCAAAGTCCGAGTATCGATGAGGAAATAGCTGAAATGAGTCGGGTACCTTATGCTTCGGTAGTAGAGTCGATCATGTATGCTATGACATGTACTCGTCCCGACGTATCCTATGCACTGAGCATGGTTAGTCGATTCCAGGGTAATCCTGGAAAAGCACATTGGATTGCAGTCAAGAACATACTCAAGTATCTGCGAAGGACAAAGAATATGGTATTAGTCCTTGGTGGCAGTGATGAGTTAAAAGTGAGTGGATATACAGATGCCAGTTTCCAGACAGATAGGGACAGTGGACGGTCCCATTCGGGCTAGGTATTTCTTTTGAACGGTGGAGCAGTCACTTGGAAAAGTTCCAAGCAGGAAACGGTGGCTGATTCAACATGCGAATCAGAGTACATCGCAGCAAGTGAAGCGTCTAAGGAAGCAGCTTGGCTGAAGAATTTCATCGGGGACCTTGGAGTTGTCCCGAGCATTCAGGAGCCGGTGGAACTTTTCTGCGATAATAAAGGAGCGGTCGCCTTGGCAAAGGAACCGCGAGACCATGGAAAGTCCAGGCATATCGAAAGAAAGTATCACTACATTCGACATCAAGTATAAGAAGGGCAGTTACTGGTTAAGAGAGTATCATCCAAGGACAATCCTGCAGATCCTTTGATTAAGGCTCTGAATAGGATCAAACACAATCAGCATGCTCGGATCATTGGATTGAAGGATGATATTAGTTTTAGTAATTAGATGGATTAGAAACTTGTAACAGTATAAATGTAATTGACTCGGTGATTTTATAATAGAGATTTATAAATGAGTATTGTTACTGCCTTTGTCAATTGTTTATTTCTGTGTTTCTATATTTGCATGTTTAACTTCCTTAATAATTAGATTATTTAAAACTCCACAGTCGATCATACTGTTAGGAAGTAAGTATGAACTAAGACTGTCATGAAATGGTTGCAGACTGTCTAAAGAGTTAGACATTGCAGTAAGACTGCTGCAACGTTCATGAGTACTTAGAAAATAGAGATTTGAGTATTGGATAAACCCGCGCTTAACAGATTGCTTCATGGATTATATCACGAGCAATGTTAAGACGGTAATATCCGGTGATCTTTAAGTGGAAAGATATGATCTGTTATTTGCGATACAAGTGCTTATTGACAATACGAAATCGCGCCAGTAACTCGGTGCTATAAAACGTATTGTTGTATGTATTTGGACCCGCAAAAGTTATGGACATATGAGTCGAAACTTATCTGTCCCATGACCCGATGGGAAATTGATATCTGTAGGCCTCTCGATGATTTAGAAGTTGACTGAAAGTGTTGGCCAACCGGGACTTAATTGATGTGTTCAATTAGTAGTCTCTAAAGTCATATGCAAATCAGAAATCGAGAAACAGAGTGTCAGACCAAGATTGATGTTAGTCCATGTCTTGAGCCTGAAAATATCCTGTTGGACGGAGGATCATCAGATCACTTATCTTTGGACAGAACTAACTGGGTCAGAGTTCAGACAATTAAAGTCATAGACTTATCCAAGTGGGAGACTGTTGGATTAGGTGTCTAAGCCTTGACTTATAATTGTATTTATCTTATGAATAAAAGCAAAGTCCATTTGGGTTGCCCTCATAGATGGAGGATAGATATATAGTTTAGTAGAGAGAATAGTTGATTCATTAATTGTATAATAAATTAATAGAAAAATATATATATATGGTTTATTAATATATTTAAGTGTTAATATATTAATTAGAAACCATAATAATTAATTAAGATTTAATCTAGAATTAATTGGATTTAATTTAGAGATTAAATTAATTAATTAAAAGGTGCAGGGACTAGTTTGACATTTATTCAATAGTTGAATAACTGGCCAGGTAAAACCAGGGACCAAAATGGCGCCACCCTGGAGGCTCCTCCAGGGTTTGGCGAAACCATAATTAGGGTTTTGGTAAGCTTGGTCCAAGTGGTCAAAAGCCTTGTCTAGTTGGAGGCTCCTTAGGGTTTCAGGTGTAACCCTAGGAGGCTATAAAAGGAACCCCCTGTAACCTCATATTCACGCCATCTGTCCCTCTCCTCTACTCTGCTGGATTGTCTTTTCCTTGCTTGGGTGTGACTTGCATTTGAGGCAGGATACTTTTGCTGCTGCTTGAAAGGATCATAAGATCAAAGGTTGGTTTTCTTAATTCATCTTTAGAATTGAATTGTATCCTTTAGGTTTTTAGTTCTAATCTTCATAGAAGAAAACATAGATCAATATTACGGTTGCATGTGAACTATAGGAATTTTTGTGTTCATTGATTGCATAGAAACCCTTCAGTATCTGCATCCACAGAAAAGAAAGATAATATAGAGACATTTCAGCCTAGATATTTCTAGGAAGACGAAACACTCAGCTTACTGAACATTTTTCAACCTTGCCCCGACCCGAAATCAGCACCGGTGCTTCAAATAGTAGGGGCCCTTCTACTACCTTCCACACAAGTTCCAATTTCGCATTCGCGTCTAGTTTCAAAATTTCCAGTTTGCTCTAGCCGTTTATTTATACAACTCTCTCACATGATAATACTAACAGGTATGTAATCTAATATTTTAAGGCTAGTTGAAACAATCCAAAATTAACAATTTTACAAAGTAAGAAACATATGAAACAAAGCTTACTTGGCCGGCTGACTGGCACACCACGCGATAATCCACTACTAGTATTCAAAAGTTTTAAAGTAATCTTTTAAAGAAAATAAAATTTTTAAGAGCCTCAAATTTGAGTCTAGAACATTCCTAAGAATGCCTAGTTCCCTCAAACGTGTGCTCTGATACCAACTTGTAACACCCAAAATTTTTCGCAAAATATTTTAACTTTCAAAGATGACTTTTATAAAAATAGTTATATGTTTCAAAAATAAATAAGTAGCTCAAACCCAAAACATGGCAAAATACTAAAGTAAAGTGCGGAAGTAAAAATGACATAGTCCCAAACAAATAAAACTCCTAGTAGTGGCATCCCGGTGTTCCAAGTCACGCCTTAGCCTCTTAGATCTTAACACCTGAAAAAATGTTAGGGAAAACCGTAAGCACAAAGCTTAGTGAATTCAAACACAGACATCATATTAATACTCACATTTACCAGCCCTAATCCATTTCCAATTATAATTATAAAAACTAAGCAAAGAACGAATCAGTGCTTATATAAAATAGGGCGGACTTGTAGGTTTGAGCCGCACCGGGTAAATCCCGTATCCTTTGGCCCTGATCCCCGCATCTCATAAAGATTATAATGTTGGTGATCTTACCTAACTACCCCTCATAGTAATAATCAATTACATACAGTGCACATTTATGATTTATAATAATAATATAGCATGCTTTAAATAGTAAATCTAAACAATCACACACGAGCTAACTAGCAAACACAAACATCAATACAACGGTGTGAGAGAACTCACCTTTAGTGAGTGAGTAACAGATAGGAGTCAATATAAGGCTACCAAGCTTGTGCAAACTTCAAAGCTTCACCTAAATAAAACTAAAGGTTAGAAGAATGAAGTTGTGAAACTAAGGATTGAGAAAGGAGTAATCACAGCAAGGTCTCTAAAACAGACCTTCTGTTCGGGACTGAATTACTCTAAAATATACAACTGAACCATAAAGAAACTACAATGACTTAGGTTTCCAGAACCATAAAGAACTCCTCCTAACTCTAAAGGATGTGAGAGATATAAAATTTAAAAAACGTCATGTCACTGCTGTCTTTGGACGGACAGTCAGGTGGTGTTGGCCAATTCTACCCAACTTGTGGGTGTAATTAGCCCCAACCAAAAATCAGAGGAACATTAGACACAAAAATACAAGTCTCAGAGTTGGAATCGATTAAAAAGGGTTTCCCAAGCTCTGGATATAAAAATCACAATGTGGGAAATCACAGAATCAGCATAAGCGGGTGACTGTCCGCTGATCTGGAGTGTGGATCCATTCTAACCAAGTTATGATGAGAATTAACGACCCATCTTCTTCAGATATTAAATTAACTATGTAATGTACATGTGGGAACTTGGAATCACTCTTGATCATTTCCCAAGCCCTAGTAATGATAAAAACAAAATGACATATCACAGCAGACCCGGTTTAGACCTAACAGCAAAGAAGCTATTGTTGCCCATAGATTAAGTCCTTTTCAGCGAGAGTGCCTTTTAAGAAAGTTACACAACTGAATTTGTGAACTTTGGGCACTGGTTGTGTATCTATTTGAGTCCTAGAACTCGAGATATGATTTTTATAAGAAGAGAGACTCAGCAGTGAAATCTGACAGAAACCCTAGCTTATGTTGCGAAATTCATAACTCGATATTCGTACCTTGAAATCAAAATCCGTCCGGTCAGAACCTTCATATATGTCTTGGGAACCTTCGGTTAAAGTTTCGTGGCGATCGAACCTTTCAATCTCCGGGAATCGTCCAAACAATGCGGCTGTGTTCTAAAATCCGGGAATAAAGAGGGAGAGGAGGGAGTGAAATGAAGGAAATTAGGGTTTTGAGCCCTAATATACTAGATTAATAGACTAAACCCTAAAGCCTTTGGGCTAGAAGAACAATTAAGCCCTAATTGGGTTTGGCTATAAAACCCATGGACTTAATTATATGATTAAAAGATGACAATAGTTATAAGCTCAATCTTTCAATTAATCATATCTTAATTAAATAAATTAATATAATGCCACATAATTAATTAATTGAAATAAATAACGTACCGAGAAAAACCGGGGCGTTACAGTGTATGTGTGTGTGACTTGACAAAATGTTTAGAACACCAAGATTACTTCCATAAGGATTGGAATCGCCACCATTGGAGCATTCAAATCAGGGAGAACATAAGAGAAAACATCATTCACACACCAACACATACCTCACGGTGGAAGGGTGATAGTGGTGATGGTCACGATCTTGACAAGAGGAGAGAAAGAAAGTCAAAACTCAAGGATTGAACATATACCTCATTCTTCTTGATATTCACTAGCACACCCACTTGCACACTCATGACCAGAACCAGAAAAAAAAAAGATGTGGTGATCACGAAAAGGAGAAAGAAGAAAGAATCTTCATGTTTACCTCAAGAAAATCCCACAGTCCAAGCTTGATTCAACTTCTGCCCACGTGATCCTGATACACAATCACACCTTGTTTGACCTTCATCTCTGTCATCTCGATCATAAATCACAGTCCAACAACCCTTCTCGATCTCCCTCTCAAACTTACGGCCCAATCAGAAAAAGACGAAAGGCAGGAGGAACATAGCTTGTGGACAAGTCGACTAGGACTAGGAAGTATTGGCGTGATACATAAATTGGACGAGAGGTGGGTTTTTTTTTGTTCGTTAAAGAGAAGAACCGAGGGTATCCATCTCGACCTCTAATGCTGCCCGATGTACATGCAGCCCATGAAACACAATTCTTGCAACTTTCAAGGTTTTGCAAAACAGCCCCTCCAAGAATGATCTAGTAATTAATTAATTCCCATGCAGTAGTTAATCTTCATATTACGTTCTTTATTTTGACAACATATACCCCTAAACATAAATGAAACTTTCCAATTAATTACTATTATTATTTTCTTTATTATTATTATTATTATATTTTTCGCTAAAAATAAATAATTTGTAATTAAGAACGAACCGCAAAATGGGTTGTTACATGGTGCCTCCTCAAACATCTTCTCTGCACCCTCAACATAAAAGAACAAAAAGAAGATTATTGTATATGTTGAAGATGAAGATAGTTACTAAACAAAGAAACCAACAACTTCCACACCAAAAATCCCAACACCAACCTTTTCACCAAAGAAACCAACTCCCCCGCCATCTCCGAAAAATACATCTCCTCCCCTTCCATCGAAAAACCCAACTCCTCCCCTTTTACCAAAAAATCAAACACCTCATCACTCAACAAAACGATATTCTCCTCCTCCATCGGGCTTTACCTTTTCTCCAATAAAAAAGACGGATGATCCCGAAACGGTCAAAGCCAAAGAAACTTATTTTGATGAACGTGCTACAAGAAGCCAAAAGGAGCTAGACCAAGAAATGTAATCACATACAACAACTCAGTCTGAAGGCCCTAGCCGACCTCCATTCGAAAACTTATCTTAGTTAAGGCCTTTGACTAATGAATACTTCGTTCTAGTAGAGTCTTTTGCACCACCTTCCAACCCATAAATGAATAAAGATATTTCGTTGTCTCCTAATGCCGAAAAGTACCAAGTATTCTTCAATCTTAATACCAGCCTTCCAGAATATCAAAGAGAGATTGAGCTCTTTACTCGAACTAAGAACTTCCATCTTCAAAACACTCAAAATCGAAAGTCTGTGTGGTCAAGAATTGTAATTTCAGTAGTTGTTGCATTAAAAAAAGGACTTTCAAGAAATCTCCTTAATATGAATACTCGGTGATCAGAAGTGGAAGAACACTGACCATAAGAGAGATGACTTCAAGGTTATGAACTTAGAAGATCTATTCCTTATGACTACCAAACTTAGTTACAAAGCCGATAAGGATACTTATTTGGCAGT
This sequence comes from Cichorium intybus, assembly GCA_023525715.1. Lineage (NCBI taxonomy): Eukaryota > Viridiplantae > Streptophyta > Magnoliopsida > Asterales > Asteraceae > Cichorium > Cichorium intybus. Next base: position 111,174,749 of record CM042012.1, on the reverse strand, counting down.
AAGAAGAGTCTTGAGACAACTTCTATATTAGTTTTGTGAATTCGATGGTGAGAATTACAAGCTGGTTAAAATGAGTATACCGAGATACTCGACATTTCTCTGCCATCCAGGGAGCAGACCTGGAAGGTTGGTGCTACTAATGTTCCAGAGCTTGAAATTGTGTACCGAGGGAAGACTAAGTTCGAAAAGAAAATTTTCAGACTTGTAGACATGCGTAAATGCACAAATGAATACATTTCAGGTTGTGTTGAAGTAGTCCGAAAATCAAAACACACCACGGAGGATGTAAAGTAGGAGATGATTCAGAAGAGGGAATGGCTGATTGGTGTGAGGAAATTTTGGGCAAATGTGATAAAGTACATGCAGAGCGCCACCTTAGAGTGAATATGATTTGAAGACCCTCTTTCGGTTGGTCACCGAAGGGGAAATTGTTAGTGCCATTGACCAACTCTTGTTATGTTTTTGCTTTTTGAGGATATGGATTTTGTAATGTGAATTTAAGTTTTTTAAAGACAAATTTGATGTATAGACTAGATCATTTGTATAAATCATAGTTATCAATAAACAACCTTACATCCAAACATCCTTTGTTATTCTTCAATATTGTTCAAATATACTATGACTTACTCATTAAGAAAATGCAAGTCGATCAGCAGAATAACTCATCAGCATAAATCATACTCATCATAAGAAGTCCTCAACAAAAGGGAAAGTGTCCAACAATATTGAAATATCCAGAAAGAGTGAAGACTTTAGCAAAAAAGATTGATTCAACACGAGAAGATCAGTCCACGACTGATCTTCTCCCATCCCGAACTTCCCCTACACCGAACATCACCTCACCACACCGAATGTCAACTACGATCCTTGATCACCCCGAAGATCTTATGTCCACCTAGAAGAACAAAGTCCTCGAAATACAAGAAGATATGCAGATCAAGAACATAGACTATGATCAGGCTAGTATAGGCGTGTCATGTACTTATAGTATTTTTAAGTTCAAGCATGGGCAGCCTTAGTCTGGAATTGCATTAGTTTTTTATTGATGTCATTCTTGTCTGACAAAAGAAGGATGGTATGTTCATTCTTCTATCCTTTAGATAATATCCTCTGGTCTTTCCTTCGACTATAAAAGGGAGATCTACTCAACCATTTCATTCATGGTTTTGAAGAACAATCTCTGTAATCACTCTTCAAAGTATTATCAATACAGAAACTGCACTACCATCTCATAATTCTTTTATCTTTTAAGCTTTTCGTTCTTGCACTTAATTCCAGCATTTACTTTCAAGTCATTTAAATTCCGCTATTTATCTAGTTAAATTATTGTTGAACAAAAGATTCTTAGAAGTTTATTATCTCATCTTAAACTTTGTTTTCAACATTACGTTTTAAATTAAATGTTATTTTTTCTTTAATTCTAATATAAAAAACTGATATGATATTGAAAATTGAAAATATTAGAAAAAATAAAATGTTATGTGTTGAGAAAAAAGTAAAAGTATTGTCGGGAAGGAGGATTAAAGGAGATGAAGTTTGATCCATATGGTGACAAGGTTGCCTATTTGCCAAAAGGGTATTGGTAAAAAATCTCTTCATAATGAAAATATGATGTCCCATCAATTAATGTTTCATTTTAATATTAGTTTTAATATATATATATATATATATATATATATATATATATATATATATATATATATATATATATATATACGTGTTATTTGGTCGATTATGTCGGGTTTCGGTTTAAGTCGGTTTTTTTAAAATCTCCAAATTAATCGTAACCAAACCAAATAAGGTTCGGTTAAATCGGATTCCGTTTATTTGATTTGGTTAATCTGTTTAGGTTTATTCGGTTTGGTTAATGGGTTCGGTTTATTCGGTTTGCTTAATCGGTTTCGGTTTATTCGATTTGGTTAATCGGTTTCGGTTTTTATATATATATATATATATATATATATATATATATATATATATATATATATATATATATATATATATATATATATATATATATATATATATATATCCATTTAATTATAGTGGAAGACAATGTCTTCCACATGTAAGATGTCACTAAATAAAGGGAATGATAAGATAAGATTCTTAGACATTCATTAGTGTCCATATCATCCACACCCAAGAAACATCAATAAAAGCAAGTTTTGAACAAAGCAGAACTACTATTAAACATCAATTTAACATAAAACCCTTCGAAAATTGCATTATTATGTTTCGGTACATGCTTTGGAAATTATCTATCAAGAATTTGAGAGGTCAAAATTTGTTGACGTGTTTTCTGAGAATTGTGGTTGTCACGTGTGCATTTGTTATGGGTTACCATGTGCACACGAAAAAGCAAACTATTCAAAGAATGGACAATTTATTCCACTGAATTCAGTTGATATATTTTGGAGAAAACTTGAAATATCGCCATATATTCCTATCGTAGATGAAGAAAATTATTGTGAAGACGAACTCCATGAGATCCATCAAATATACAAAAAGCAGTCAAAACATGGTAAGCATGGTCTTTATAATTGGGTAAAAGAGTTTTTTGCATCGTCAAAAACTCCAATTTGTGAACCCGCTGTTCACAAGTCCACTCGCGGACGTCCCTCTTTGAAGGATAAACGGTTCAATAAAACTACTATTGATCCACCTCCCCAACAACCCCTTAGATGAAGTTGTTCAAACGTGTCTAATTCAATTGATTCAAGGGGTTTTGGTTTTAAAGAACCAGCAAGGCATAGTTCCTACGTCGAGAATAAATCAAATTGTTCAATTCCCTTCATCAATGAATTGTCAAATTTATTTCATCCTTACGTCAGCCAAATACAAGATGTGAAACCTGATGGAAATTGTGGTTTTAGAGCGATATCTGCTTGTCTCGGCAACGATGAAGAAGACTGGGCGACAGTTCGATATAATTTGATGCAAGAGTTACACAATTACAATGAAGAATATGAAAACATGTTTGGAATTGGATTGTTGGGTGGCATATATAACTCAATAAACTTTTTTCGGACGGATATGTTTGCACCCATCGAATATTGGCTAAGTACTGATATGGGTCTCATGATTTCCTCCTTTTATAACGTGACACTACACATATTAAGCCGGCAGGCAGCATGACATACTTACCGCTTCGATCAAATCCTCCACCATTGCATCAACGCACCCATATTGCAATTGCACATGTTCGCAGTTCTCATTACGTAAAAGTTACATTGAATGAAGGATACCCGATGCCTCCAATTTATCCACAGTGGAATTAATCGTAGCACTGAAAGAGTTGTATTGGATGATTAATGATTATTTAAGTAATTTAATATTGTATTTTATTATCTTCATTTATGCAAAAAAATAGCTCGATTAGAATAATTAATACGTTAAAAATTAGAAAAATAGTAAATTACAACGTTAAATAATGCAAACGAGCAAAACCTAAAAAGAAAAAAGTATTAGAAAATATATTCGAACTAAACGTCAAAAAGTTAGAAAATTATTTAAATTATAAATACTAAATTAAATAAATAAATTAAATAAAAACAATATATATATATATATATATATATATATATATATATATATATATATATATATATATATATATATATATATATATATATATATATATATATATATATATATATTGTTGAAAAATTTACGATAACCGATCTCCACGAGTAAGGTTTTTAAGCCGGTTACTGTGTGACAGATATGTATTTTAACTATAATATGCGGAAATAAAATAAAGCGGTAAATCTAAACTAGACAGTATTTAAATAGACAGAAAGCGGTAAATAAAGTAAATGTTAGGAGTTAGAGATTAGATGTAATAAACGTCATTATCAACGATAAAGTGTTTTTACAATAAATAAAAAGGTTAGAAGTTAGAGGTTAGAAGTTAGATGTCTGGTTAAATACAGTCCACATATGTTTTCGTTGTCAAGGTTCAATTCGGATGTATTGGATATTTGGTACAGTTGATTTATAACAGTTTAGATAAATCAATAACGACACAAATAATTTTAAAAGAACTTATCGATAGCAAATGAAGATGGCGTTTTCTTTGAAGCGTCGATTCTCGTTCTTTACGGTAGGATGAGGTTTGGTAGTTTTTGGTGTTTGGTGAAATGGGTTTTTGGTGTCGGTTTAATTGAGATGCACGGGGTTTTTGTGGTTTAGTTTTCGTGTATGTATTTGGTAGTGGGTGTGTAGGTTTTGTAGTTTGGTATTCGGGTTGAGGTTGTTTAGAGGTTTGAAGTTTGGTGTCGGGTAGAGGTTTTGTTTGGTGTCGGGTAGAGGTTTTGTTTGGTGTCGGGTAGAGTATGGGTGTAGCGGTTTTGTTTGGATGTGGATTTTCTTTGTTTAAAAAGAGTTTTCTTGAGAGTTTTGGCAGGTTTTTTGCTCTTTGGACGTAGGGTAATATTGGTGCTTGAAGGGTATGGTGTGGTGTATGATTTTCTGCACAAGAATGGCAAGAGGTTTGCATCTTATTTATAGTGCTGAACTACAGTGTTCGCGTCGCGACCATATGGTCCGTCGCGTCGCGAAGGGGCTTCGCTGGTGGTCGGTGCGCTTTTTGTCGGGTCAGTGCGTCTTCGCTGGTATGTCGAGCTTTTCGTCGCGTTTCCTTTTGGTCGCGTTGCTTTTGGTCGCGTCGCGAAGGTAGTGCGTTGGTAGTCTCGCGATTAGAAAGTTGGTGGCGTCACGTTGGAGCTTCGCGCTGGAGCCTTCGCGTCGCGACCACTCTCTCCGTCGCGTCGCGAGCGCTGTAGAGTTTTGGTCTTCTGCTTTGCTTCTTCTTCTCACGTCGCGACCATAGGGTCTGTCGCGTCGCGATTGCTGTAGCAGTGTGATATTTTGTATTTTTAAGAATATTTTCTTTTTATCTTGTTCAATCTTGAATCCATGCAACCTGAAATACTGATAATATTTGTTAGAAAACATTTCGACTTATTTCAGTGATGGTCACATAAAAACATAAAAACATTATTCAACAATTTCCCCCTATGTGATCATTAATGAAATGAGGAGAAAAATGTTTGATTGAAAATTCTTGAAATTTGGATAAGACATTTATAAAACCATATCACTTGTTTTGTAAAAGGTGTGACTAGATTTTACTTATGTTTTGAAAAATGTTTGTTAAGAATATTTGTTTCTGAATCAAGGTTTCATGTTCATTTATCAAAAGGTTTTTGTATATGTACTTTCATAATATTCCTTAAGATTTTATAACATTTATAAAGACGACAAGTGATCTTTAATAGGTCGATTCAGATGAACTTCTCATAGGTATTGCTCACACTTGACTGAGGTGTTTGTTTGTTCTGGGTGCAGAACGGGTGTATAATCACTAAAGATGAGTGATATCTCTCAGTTTAAAGGTGTTGACTTATGCTTAATGTGGATTTATACCTATATACTTTAGTCACTTGGTCTTCATTTTAGATAATCAATCACATAAGACTGGTTTCGGCATTACTCAGTGGGTTTCTTCATTCATGCCATTGATGTTCACTCTCTCTCCGTCGGGAAATACATGTAGAGGGGTTTAGAAATATTCATAGTGCAGTTTGCAACTAAGAATATTCACTTATGAAGGCTACAGTATTCCGGTAAATGTTTGGTTTTAACAGCTATTTTTGATAAAGCATTTGAGAATCTGTTTGTTTGGAAAATTTTGAGAGATGTCTGTCTTGATTGATTGTTGTTGTAAATCTTCCTTTTCTTTGGTGAAGTGTTCACCTTTGTCTTTATCTTTTCTTGATTTGTGCGAATACTTTTTGTGTAAAAGATATCTGATGTGGTTACCAAATGTGATTTGTTGACAGTATTTGTTGGATATGACTTTGCGTTTCTTCGATTGTCAGATTCGTTATGCCAGATGATGAAGCTTTTCTTTGAAGTGGTTTGATTGAGGATAGGGATAGGTGATATAATAGACAGTTTGTCTAATATATAAGGAAATGAAAGTATCGTCCCTGGTCATTTTGATATCTAAGCAAAAATGAGACTAGCATCACGGTATAAGAGTATAAATCCTATAAGTCATAATGAAAACACCTTTGCTCACAGAAATGAATTTCACTTAGCAGTTAAAGACGAGGCACAAATTCTCACGTGGGTTTGGTTTTCATCTGAATCTCCTGATCTTATGTCCCTTAATAGATAAAATCGTTATAATTGAAATAAATTCAAAGGGAATAGGAGAATGTACATAACACAAATGTTTGAAATTTTGAACCTTCTCTTTAATTAAGAATCAATATAATTGAGAACATTCATCGAGCATAAGTATCTGAAAATTTAGTCAAGAAGATGTTAATCACATGGTTTTATAAGGACTTTAAAAAGATAAAACTTTATCCTAATTTTTTGATTTTTGATTATGTGGATGTTTTTTTTTTTTTTTTTTGAAAAATTTGGGTTATTTGAATGTTTTTGGTAAATTTTGGTTTGGGGGTGAGAATGGGGTAACGAGAGTTCCCCCATAAATGATGCATTGGGATCATTTGGACAGGTGGATTGGGATGTTTTAGGAGGGTTCTGGTTTTGGTGGTTCCCCCTCGACTGGATCCGCATCATTTTGGTTTGATTGTGAAGTTTCTGCATCGGAGGTAGTGTGGGTTTGAAGTCTTGTAGAAATCTCTGGTTTCCTGTCATATGCTTGGAACGGCCACTATCGATATACCATGTATCATCCTTGGGCTCTCCAGCACAAAGTGCCTGCAATTAGACAGAAAGTTTAGGTACCCAAACCATGGTGGGTCCTGATTTGTTAATGGTTTTCGGTGATTTGAAATTATTATGGTTTCTGTTAATTGGACGAAGTGGTTGAGGCTTGATTTGACTTATCAGATTTTCCCAATTTAAGATTTGTTTTTGAAAACCTGTCATTTGAAATGGTCTTTGATTTTGTGAAAGGTATCTTATATGTGAAGATCTGTTTGATAACCTTTCTTTGTATTTGGGATTTTGATGATTTTGGAAAACATTATGATGATGGAATGGAGTTTTGTGAAATGATGGTTTCTGAAAGTTCCCTGAGAGATTGAAGTTTATCTCTTGAAAGCGATTTTGAATTGGTTTTTGAAACGGTTTTTGTTTTTGATTAAAGGTTTGTTTTTGTGGCAAGAAGGCTGGTTTCAATGGTTTCTTTTGGGTTTGGTGGGTTGAAGACCTATTAGTGAAAGATCTTTTGGAAACAGTGAAATCAGTATCATCTGGATTACAGTTGATAACTGTTTCGTCGTCTGAATTTTCCTCATTAACAGATGTGGATAGATCTGTTAGAGTTGATTCAGAGTTTTCACTGTTTGTCCTGGTTTCTTGTTTGGCTTGTTCGATTTCGAAGGATTTTCTTCCTAATCCAGGTCTGTAATTCGTATCGATTTTGCCAGATCCTAAGGATGTTGCTTTGATGAAAATATCATCACTTAGCTTTCTAGCAAGATTGATAGAATCCAGTTTTCCTTGAAATCTTTGGTTTTCGGATTCAAGAAGTTTGATTTGTTTTGAAAAATCATCTAATTTCAGAATCAAACTAGAGTTTATGTCAGTTAAATCTTGAATTTTTAGTTTTAACTGAAGGACTTCTATTTCTAAGGCATCTTTTATTTCAGATGGAAAAACAGATTGATTTTTTATTTCCAAGTCCTTTTTTTGTTTTAGAGCTTCATTTAATTGATCTAAGACGTGATTATATTCTTCTGATTTTCGTTCGACGTCTCTTTCAAGTTTGTCTCTAGTCTTTGTTGATTCTCCAAATCTGAGTTGCAAGGTTTGTAATTCAGATTTGTAGATATCAGATTTGACTATTGTGTCATGATATAGTTTGAGATCAGCTTTCAAACTGTTCTCAATCTTAGTCATGTGGGACTCAAATGGTGTTCTTGAAAGACCGATTTCTGAGATCATAGACCATACCTGATCGATGACATATGGAGCTCTTGAGTAGGTTGTGGAAGACATTTTTGGGTTTTTTTTTTTTTTTTTTTTTTTTTAATTAATTTTTTTTGTTTTTGAAAGGAATTTGAACAAGTGATATTAAAATGAAATTTTTAAGGAAAACTTACTGGTTGGTTATAAAAACGCTACACAAATAAAGTTTTCGACAAAAATTTCAGACTAAATCACACGAGCTCTGATACCAATTGTTGAAAAATTTACGATAACCGATCTCCACGAGTAAGGTTTTTAAGCCGGTTACTGTGTGACAGATATGTATTTTAACTATAATATGCGGAAATAAAATAAAGCGGTAAATCTAAACTAGACAGTATTTAAATAGACAGAAAGCGGTAAATAAAGTAAATGTTAGGAGTTAGAGATTAGATGTAATAAACGCCATTATCAACGATAAAGTGTTTTTACAATAAATAAAAAGGTTAGAAGTTAGAGGTTAGAAGTTAGATGTCTGGTTAAATACAGTCCACATATGTTTTCGTTGTCAAGGTTCAATTCGGATGTATTGGATATTTGGTACAGTTGATTTATAACAGTTTAGATAAATCAATAACGACACAAATAATTTTAAAAGAACTTATCGATAGCAAATGAAGATGGCGTTTTCTTTGAAGCGTCGATTCTCGTTCTTTACGGTAGGATGAGGTTTGGTAGTTTTTGGTGTTTGGTGAAATGGGTTTTTGGTGTCGGTTTAATTGAGATGCACGGGGTTTTTGTGGTTTAGTTTTCGTGTATGTATTTGGTAGTGGGTGTGTAGGTTTTGTAGTTTGGTATTCGGGTTGAGGTTGTTTAGAGGTTTGAAGTTTGGTGTCGGGTAGAGGTTTTGTTTGGTGTCGGGTAGAGGTTTTGTTTGGTGTCGGGTAGAGGTTTTGTTTGGTGTCGGGTAGAGTATGGGTGTAGCGGTTTTGTTTGGATGTGGATTTTCTTTGTTTAAAAAGAGTTTTCTTGAGAGTTTTGGCAGGTTTTTTGCTCTTTGGACGTAGGGTAATATTGGTGCTTGAAGGGTATGGTGTGGTGTATGATTTTCTGCACAAGAATGGCAAGAGGTTTGCATCTTATTTATAGTGCTGAACTACAGTGTTCGCGTCGCGACCATATGGTCCGTCGCGTCGCGAAGGGGCTTCGCTGGTGGTCGGTGCGCTTTTTGTCGGGTCAGTGCGTCTTCGCTGGTATGTCGAGCTTTTCGTCGCGTTTCCTTTTGGTCGCGTTGCTTTTGGTCGCGTCGCGAAGGTAGTGCGTTGGTAGTCTCGCGATTAGAAAGTTGGTGGCGTCACGTTGGAGCTTCGCGCTGGAGCCTTCGCGTCGCGACCACTCTCTCCGTCGCGTCGCGAGCGCTGTAGAGTTTTGGTCTTCTGCTTTGCTTCTTCTTCTCACGTCGCGACCATAGGGTCTGTCGCGTCGCGATTGCTGTAGCAGTGTGATATTTTGTATTTTTAAGAATATTTTCTTTTTATCTTGTTCAATCTTGAATCCATGCAACCTGAAATACTGATAATATTTGTTAGAAAACATTTCGACTTATTTCAGTGATGGTCACATAAAAACATAAAAACATTATTCAACATATATATATATATATATATATATATATATATATATATATATATATATATATATATATATATATATATATATATATATATATATATATATATATATATATATATATATATATATATATATATATATATATATAGGGTTGGGTTATTGTGAGAACTCAAAAAACCATGAGATCTTGAGAACTATTTCTGATTGGTCAGATCACAAAAGGGCACAATTGTCATTTTATCAATTCACATTTAATTTTGATTTTTTTTTTATTTTTGGCAACAACATTAACAACTCCTATAATCAAGGCTATTAGATTTGAATTTTGAAATTTAAAAAAAATCAACTTTTTGTTTTCATAAAAATTTATATAAAATTTTCGTTTTTATTTTAAATAATTTTTTTCGGATTTAGAAAAACATAAAAAATTTGAATTTAAAAAAAATCGAAATTAAAAAAAACATATTAGTGTATTTGTATGCGTATATATATGCATACTCGCAAATGCATATGTGCATATTTTCAAAATTTATATATACATCTTCGTATTTTTAATATCTAAATATAAAAAATGAACAACACATTTTATTATAAACAATAATATACAACTTTTTTGAACAATACATACATAGAATTTAAAACTACAACAATATACAAGTATTTTAAATGCTATATACAAATTTATTAGAACTAATGAACGTTACATACAAAAAATATAAAAATACAACGAAAATTCATGATATATTCGTTTCTCAAATTTTCAATTTTCATTTCTTCAATTTGCTCAATAAATTCTCCGAAATCTGCAAAATATTAACAATAATTAATATACATGTATATTAAAAAACATTAAAATAATAACATACATGTATATACGGATATGAACAAATGCACATCTATTTTTGCATATATAGACATATATACAAATGTGCACATACGTATTTATACACATAGAAACATATATGCACATATGCATTTATATAACTACATATTAAAAAACAACCTCCCAAAAATACTTACATGCATATATACAAATATGCACATAGACACATATACGTATGGATATATGCATATATGCACACATGTGTACACAAACATGAATATAAACAAATTATCACATATGCACATACGCACATATGTATATATATATATATATATATATATATATATATATATATATATATATATATATATATATATATATATATATATATATATATATATATATCCACATACGTATATGCACATATGCACATACGTGTATGCATATATGCACATACGTGTATGCATATATGCACATGTATGCACATACGTGTATGCATATATGCACATGTATATATTCACATGTGTCCATATCCACCTATACATGATGATATGCACATGTATGCATTTATGTACACATACAATTAATTAATACACATATGCACATACGTTTTTCCACATATATGCATGTGTATAGTTGTGCATATGTGCATGCGTACATATTCATTTATACATATTATTTACAAACAATGTAAGTAATATTTACCAAGACTATTGGCTGATCGACAATGGTAATTGAGAAAATTATTAAAAAACGATGAATCTGTTTAAAAGGCAATAGGATTTTAAGGCTAGGTATCAAAATGTTCGGGTAAATGAGTTTACCGGTACAGGCGATCAAATCCAAAAACTCCGGCTCAATGGAAATCAGCAGCCGCAAATTAATAACATTCTTCTACGGTTGAAGGGGACGACGAACTGTAATAAAAAAATCTACCATAAAAACATAACCACAATAATAGCAACAGGATGCAGGATGCAGCAACCGATTGACCGAGGCAAACAGCAAAAGTCAAACAATCGAGTGTGTGTGTCATCAATCAAAGCATAAGGATGCAGGGTCGGCATTGCTAATCAACTCAGTTCAAACTGTTAAAAGGAAACAGACATTGTAATACGCATAATATTTCAAACTGCATAATGACATACATATATATATAATACTTCAAACTGATCCAACTAATATCTTGATTCAGAAACCTAGGTGGCCAAGTTGCAATAATAAACTAATATAAAGGATAGTTAAACCTTTACGAAGTTGACAAATGTTTAAGTAATGAAATTTAATGGCCCGATATTCTTTTTCCACTCAGCCACAAGACCTCTTGCTTCCTAACCCCTAATCATCTCCTTGACGTCGGAGTTTGAGTTAAAATAAGGATTGCCATGGCAAAAATAATATATTAAAATATCAAAGTGAAAGCCCTAACCTTTACGGATTGCCACAAGACCTCTAACCTTTATGGAGTTTGAGTTAAAATAAGGATTACCGAAAATGAAACCAAGAGTGCTTACCAGCGCCTGGTTGCAAATCACAATCGAAAACCGAATAAATCACAAAATAAGCTCAACGCTGAAATCGCTGGTGGATGATCTCGCCAGTGGAGGAGAACGGTGACCGATAGACGCCTTGGCCGAGGGCGGAGGAGCGATTTGGAAGTCTGGGGAAATCAATGTCGAAGAAAGATTGCAATAAGTTGTCTTGGTCGAAGATGGAGTAACGATTCCGATTCCAATCACCGATGAAGCTTGATGCAGTTGGAGAAGACGACCAAGCGATTATGGTACGGCGAGCGAGGAAGATGATGTGTCGGCCGACGGCGAAGAGGGAGGAGGAAGATATCGGACGGAAGGCAGCCTTTTAGGACCACCGGTTGCTGCCGGAAAGCTTGATCTTGTGGTCCATGATCGGAATTCTTTGTGGCGGTGTAGAAGCTGTGAGAGAGAGAGAGAGACTCGGTCAAGAGAATTCACGATCCGATATACATGAGAGAGAAAGTAAGAGATATAATTGGTATTTATTTTGAATTTGCTGATTTTTGGGGATTTAATTTAATGGATCTTTTTAATCCCTATAATACCCTTATCAGTTTTAATCCATACCAAAGATACCCTTAAATGTGTTACTAATTACAATAAAGCCATCTTTGATCTCAGCCATTATTTTTTTTGATCTAAGGGTCAATATGGGGTTCAAAGATATAATTGGTATTTATTTTGAATTTGCTGATTTTTGGGGATTTAATTTAATGTATCTTTTTAATCCCTATAATACCCTTATCAGTTTTAATCCATACCAAAGATACCCTTAAATGTGTTACTAATTACAATAAAGCCATCTTTGATCTCAGCCATTATTTTTTTTGATCTAAGGGTCAATATGGGGTTCTCAAGATCTTATGATTTTATAGGTTCTCAAGAGAACCTATATATATATATATATATATATATATATATATATATATATATATATATATATATATATATATATATATATATATATATATATAAACTAATATTAAAAGAAACCTCCAATTAATAAGACATCATGTATTAATTATGATGGAGTTTTTTGTAAGAACATTACCAAAATAACGGAACTTGTAGACAAAATCACATATGCCTACCGATTGGAACATTTAGCGTTTATAGTACACATAATAAATGCTATTCAACGTTTATAGTACAAATAATAAATGCTGGCCTAGCACAAGTATGACGTCAATGTAAATGGCAAAAATCTTCCATAGATGACGTAAAAAATTTTGGAATACCAATTTTCAATAACTTTAATTTCTAAGTAAATATTATTTTCTAAAATTAGGTTTCTAATAGGGGATATTAAATATGTGGCTGTTATATACTTAAGCTTAGGTGTAGAACCACTCAAACAACTAATTTTTAACAAAAATAAAAGCCCAAGCAACTTAATTTCTTCTAAAACGTTATACACAACTTGTTGTTCCATTCAATTCAACTTGTTTACGTGCTATTTTGGTGATGTTTCTTCTTACCGCCAACTTTCATGTTATCGACACATGCAGATGTAATACTTTTAATCATTATATTGTATGACCCATATAATACTTTTTCATCATTTTATAATCAATCACATGGATTTTGTATATTAAAGAAAATAAAAATGCATGTTTTTCATAAGAAAACTAATAAATTTTGATGGTTCTACACCTGAGCATATGTGTATAACAGCCACATATTCAATTTTCCCATATATTACTTTTTATAAATGTAATAAAAAATTCTCGCATACCTAAAATATTTTAATTTAATTTATTATTTTTAAATATTCTATTTTATACTACTATGCATTTATATATATATATATATATATATATATATATATATATATATATATATATATATATATATATATATATATATATATATATATATATATATATATATATATATATATATATATATTACAATACACTATTAAATAAAAAGAACATATATTACTATATGGTTACAAAAATATATTACAATATATTCAAAAAAATAAAATACAATACACCTTCAAATAATAAAGGTGGTTTACCATTAACATACATACCTTTATATTAGAACTTAAGAATCAAAACCAAATGTCCAAATGAGAACATGAACTACAGTAATGAACAGGCGAACCGCAAACAACGTTTGTGTATGATGGCATGAACGGACCGTATCCAGAATCTAATGTGTGTTCTAGTTCTAGGAAAGTATGTATTAATTAATTGTCAATAGCAAATGGTTTGATGGACCTTATGTGTTATTGAACCCAAACCTAGTTCATATACTGATGGAGCTTGGTAGAAGATCATATATTCAACGTGTTTCAAAAATTAGAAATAGAATATTAGAATGGGCAAATAGTAAATGTAATTTCTACAGAAAAGAAGAGAAGAATAAGATTAAAAGAAATCCAGAATCCAACTGTGGTGTTTGCATGGTGTGTTGCCTTTCTGGAGTTTCCATGGAACCGAGTGACGATCTTCAATGTGAGCGTGAGGGATGAGCGTGGTTCGAAAACCGAACCGAACCGGACCGAAACCGAATTAGGATTTTTTTAAAAACCGAATATGTATATTCAGTTCGGGTTCGGGTTCGGGTTGGGTTCGGGTCGGTTCGCTTCGGTTATGTCGGTTTTCGATTCGATTAGGTTTTTTCATGATCAAAAGTAGTGTTAGGGGTAAGCATGGTTCGGGGATCGGACTGAATTGGACCGAAACCGAGTTAGCATTTTTTAAAAAACCGAATATGCATATTCGATCCGCGTTCAGTTCAGTTTCGGTCGGTTTTCGGTTCGGTTTTTCTGATCCATATGCTCATCCCAGCATGACAATGTATGCGTTTGAAATGGGAGAGAAGGAGTATACGTGGGTCGGAGAGAAGGATTAATTTAGCCGGTTAGAGTTGGATTCATTAAGTGTATTAGGCTATTGGTCTAACTCCAAAAAAATGGGCTAACTTAAAAACTCAACATAACACTTACAAATTATGGGCCCGGGGCACTTGCCCAACTTACCCAGTCCATGGGCCGGCGGTGGATATTGTCAACTGATCCGACAATGAGCAAAAAGATCTTGAATGTTGGTCATTTTTACTAATTTTATTTATATAGTCTATACTGGCACCTCCATTAACACTATTGTTATTGGCATGATCCATGTTTCATTTCTCCAATTCTTTCTTGTTTTTTATCGGTGTAACTCTTTTTATTGGTATTATTATTGCATTTTTTTTATTCTCTAGCTTGTTGTCAAGACGTTCCCTTGCTTTTACTGCAAAACTTGCATTTTCAGCGGTACAAACGTTTTCAATATAAAAATAAGGGTGATAAGATGGTTGATTTGGTTTTGTAGTTGGATTTAGTTTTATTTCTTATAGTTATTAAATACAAAGAAAAAAGGGATAGTCATGAAGAAGATGAGGGCATGGTCGTCATTTTATTAACACTCTAGTTATTAAGTTAATGATTTAGTGACCAAAATGATGACAAATAAAGGTTTATGTTCAAATTGGAAAATTTTATATCAGATTTAATAAAATTACCTAACCATAGGGATAATTGTGACTTAACAACGTTACAAAAAAAATACTGTTCTAAGGAATTACTAAAAACAAATACTAACCTTTTATGTAAACCAAGAATAGAAATTTATTCTTTGTCTGGTTGGTTGAACAAAACTAAAAACTTATCTTTGTGTACTTAATTTATTCCAAATATATTATCACATCACTGTTAACTAATGTATGGATGGTCAAACAATTACATAACCTTAAATAAAAGAAAAAAAAACATCTGAGTGGTAAATTTTTTAAAAAATTCAATCTCGCTAAATGAGGTCATTTTACCCATTTAAATGTAAATTGATTGTACATTGTTAATTTAACTTTAAATACAGATGTATCATGTTATTACCAATCTAAACTACAAATATTTTTTTTTTATCACAGATGCATTTGGTAAAATTTTACAACTTTTAAACACTCTTAGAAAATGATAGTACGTTTCTATTATACCAAAAAAATTGACCTTTGTGGTTCCTGTCTAAAAGATCATCACACAATACAAAAATTAGCAATATACTTTGATAAGTTTGGCTATTATAGCATACTACTTTCACACACACATTGTATTTCCCGTCAACCCAAAGAAATAGCAATCCACCTTTAGCATTGTACATTCAAAATTCCACCAAATTCTAGCATTCTATTTTCGGTTTTAGTTTCTACAGCTACAAGGGTAAGAATATCTTTCTATATTGGGTTTAGATTTTTTTTTTAAATTTATTGTTATAACGAAACATTTCCATAACTATTAGAATACTTTTTAGACATAGATTTTGGGAAATATGAGGATGCCAACGAAAAAGATGAACATCTTTATGATGAAGGACGGTGTGAAGCATTAGGCTATGGGGTATACTCCCTTACTTACCACACCAAAAGTGATGCCACATCACCGTAACATCATCTTCACTTTCTTACCACACCACCAATGAAATACCCACCACTCTTATTTAGTTTTTGATTATTTTTTAAATAGAAAAATATGTAAAATTCAAATTACAATAATTTTTTCTAAATTCATAAAAAATAAATATTACATTAATTAAAATTTTAAAAATTACATAGCTAAAAATTAAAAATTACATCAAACTTGGAAATTAAAAATTACGAAATTAACAACTAAAAAGCTACTGCTCGTCGTTGTCGTGATCGATCCGACTTTCATATATACGCTCTGTCAAATCGTGGCGAAGATTGTCGTGCGTTTTCGCGCTATGTATTTCCATAACTCTTGCAAAGTATTGGGAACTACCGGGTACAAATTTTTCATGCGGATTTGCGACGTCCTACGGATTATACATACAAATTGCTCGACCTTTTTCTTTTAATATCATATTGTGTAATATGAAATCTTTTCTTCAGACCACCAAAAGCGCGCTCGACATCTTTCCTTACTGCTTCTTGTGCCGTTTTAAACATCTTGCGTTTTTCATCGATCGGATGTTGGTATGCTTTGACAAATGTGGAGTACTTATGTTATATCCCATCCACAAGATAATAACCATGTTTTTATTCATTCTCATTCACCATGAACGGACAATCAGGCGCCTTGCGGCTCAAAATATCATTGAATATAGGCGACTCATTAAGCATATGTTTATGTCGTTGTTTGACCTAGCGACACCAAAAAATGCATGTCAAATCCATAGGTCATGAGATGCAACGACTTCTAGTATTATCGTTGGCTCTCCGTGATCACCCCGTGTAAATTGTCTTCGCCATGTCGTTGGGCAGTTCTCCCAATCACAGTGTGTACAATCAAGGCTGTCGAGCATTCTTGGGAACCCGTGTGCTGCATGATGTGCGACGTATAATTATTCGACATCACTCCTAGTCGGCTTGCACATATATATGTGCCCGTAAAGCTCGATAACATATTCAGCAAACAAATAGGTGCATTCCCGGACTGTTTTATCGGACATCTTTATGTATTCGTTTCTTGAGTCTGAAGTCATGCCCAAAGCTAAAAGCCAAAGTGCGGCTGTTACTTTTTGCTACGTAGTAAAGCCCCTTCTACCCCTAACATCTCACCGCAATTGAAAAAATTCGTAATTCTCAGATAAATCGTTAGCTAAACGAAATAAAAACGATTTGCTAAAACGAAACCGTCTCTTGAAAGATTTGTTGTCATATATACAGTCTTCTATAAAGTAATCACGTACTAAATGTTCGTGTGTAACCGCTCGATCTATATTTATAGTCTTTCTAGTCTTTTTAATGGGAGCTGCGTTTTGTCTTTTCTAACAAAAATAACGAGCTATCGCAGTTACAATGGTAGGGAAAAACGAGTCATAATCCGATGATGATGAAGAATTTTGCTGCGTATTTTCTAAATCATCCATGTTTTTTAGAATGAAATTGTTTGGTTTTGTATGTGTAATTATTGTGTGTGTGCGTGTGTGTGTATATATATATATATATATATATATATATATATATATATATATATATATATATATATATATATATATATATATATATATATGATTTGAAAATTTAAAATATTAATTTTTTTAATGGTCGAAGCCTCCAAACGGTCACAAACGGTCAAATGCAACATTCGAATTTTGTCGTGCCTCGCCGTTCTCCCAGCCACGCTGAGCCATGGAGTAGTGGTCCATGCTAGCCTAGGGCGGTGTTCCACGGCGTGGGGACAGTCCACGTTATAACCACAACAGTGCTGTGGGGTGTATACCCAAGAGCCTTAGCAACGAATGTTAGGGTTTTTTAGAGAGATTATTGAGGGAGAGACAAAATGAACCGCATTGGTTTCATGGTGGAGTGGATCTAGTCCCATGAAAGTGTGCTTCAATATCTAAAAATCCAGCAGTTACTGAATTCGGTGATAGAGAGAGGGATGTGTGGTGGCGTGGAGGAGATGCGACCACTAATCGGCTTGGTGGAATATAAAGTTAGAGGGTTCAAGGGACGAGACTGCTTTTATGTCTATGGTTTCTAATTTTAGATCTAGGGTTTCTTTCTGATCCAGAGAATGAGGAAGAAAGCAGGTGGTGGCATGTGGTGGTGTAGTTTTCGGTTAAAGGTGGTGGTGGTGCATTTTTGTAGACTTACAATGAGAGTGTATGTGATGGTGGCATTTAATGGCGGTTGAAGAGATGAAAAGAGGCGTCGATAGAGATATGAGCCGATGATGTTTTCATTTTCAGAGACGGCTCATCATCACCATCGTCATCCGCCATCACCACCGCTAGCACACCACCGCACCATCTTCAACCACCGACACACCAATCCACAACACACCCTGACAAACATCCATTATCGTCCTATGCATCTCCTTCATCAGCCATCATCTTCAATCGGCACCAACATCCACTGCCAGTCACAACGTCTCAACCACCCACCGTCACTGCCACGACCTTCACTACCAAGAACACAAATTCCTTAACTCTTGGTATATATTTTTGTATTTTAATTTCTAACCATGTTGCGGTGTTTAGTTTTTATTAACTTTTCCTTTTTCGACAATCTCACTCAATAAAATGATGACATCTGTTAGGCCGTCTGGTGTGGTAATGCGACGTGGAGTGTGACGTGTGCGAGGCCACGGGGAATACCTCCCCCCATGTGGCGAGCTCGTGCTTTTGACCCGGGGAGGATGGATGTCGTTGTGCGACGAAGACGTGAGGAGATGATGTAGCCGTTACAAAATGGCTAAACTAGCCGTTAACATTAATTTTGTTTTAAAAATGTCACACACACACACACACACACACACATATATATATATATATATATATATATATATATATATATATATATATATATATACACACACACACACATATCATAAAACTAGCTACAAAGTTTTATAAAAAACGGGCGTCGGAAATAGAAATATTCATTGGGATGGACTCGACGAGAAGATGCAACTTTAGCAAGCCCCTACAACATCATCAACGAAGAGGTCCATGTGGGAAACAACCGCCAACACTGGGAACGTATGGAGGAATCGTTTCACAATATATTAGGCACAATACATTATCGGGGTATGCATCAACTTAAAAATAAATAGAGGAATTTGTCATTGAAACTAAGTAAATTTAACCAAATTTACTTACACCTATCGGCGAACTGACAACCCGAGACAACCGACGATGAGATCGTTGAATAATCTCTACAACAGTATTGGGTGACACACAACACAAACTTCACGCACCTCGAAGCGTGGAATGTTGAGAAAAATTCACCTAGGTTTTAATTATCGTATTAAGATTTTAATTATCGTATTTTAGGCTTTAAATTACCGTATCTAGGATTTAAATTATTGTGTACGTTATTTTAATTTTGTAATGTTATGCGTTTTTAATTAAATGTTACTTTGGATCGCCAATTATTAGTTTTTAAATTAAAAAGTGAGAGGTAGTGAGAGATGATCATATTCAGGAATGAGGGGAGGAGTGAGGGGTGCTGATTGGATGCTGATATGACACAAAAAAATAGAATTAAGTGAGAGAGCCCACTCCAAGGGCTTTAGAAAATACCCAATCATAGCATGTGTGTATGTGTCTTTGTGACCAAACATATGCATGTGTGTAGTCTCCAATAGTCAATTTTAAGGGCTAACAATCAATTTACAATTTTAAAGAAACATCTTATTTTAATGTTAGTACATTTTTAATTTATTGCCACCCAATTATAGCTTTAAAAATATAATTATTTTGTATTAAAAATTTAAAAGCATATGTTAATACATTTTTATTTATTGCCACCCATATATAGCCTTCAAAATATAACCATCTTATATTAAAAATTTAAATTGCTTTTTCAGACAAACAAATAAAATACATTGCTTTTTCGGGGACCAAAATTGGATTTTTTTTCTATATCTTAATGAAACATAGAAGTTTCAATTTTTATCTTACTATCTTATAGCTTTCTAATGTCATTCTTATAACATCCTACTCTAGTGTATCAATGTGTTCAAAGGAAAAATGGCAACATACTTTATTGATGGTAATTTGTGAGGGTCTACCGATGAATATTGGTATGTTAGGATATTAAATGCAACTTTTAATATAGATTATATGTGTAATTTGGTCAAGTGGTAAGGCGTCGTCCTCTAACATTGAGGTTGAGGGTTATATCCCCACTAGGGGGAATAGGTGGATTATAGGGTTATTAGAGTAAGACTAAGAGTATGATAAATTTGTCGTTAAAATGGTTTTAGATTGAGGACGTGGCATTATGGTTCCTTTTTCTACTATTATTCATGATAATTTATTAGGTTAAGGGAGTTGATTTGTTGACTTGAAGCTACTAAAGATCCATGTATGAAACTTCATCAGTACCATAGCAAAGGGTAATTCTTTAATTTTGAAGTTATTGAAATTCCATAATTTTATTGTTACTGATTTTTTTAGATTGGAAAAAGATGAAATATCATTGCATTTACATACATTTAGCTATGTTTGTTATCAAGAAAATCCTCAAATGTGGAGATTACTAAAAGTTATCCTTATTATTCTTCTCCCTATTTGGTTTCTTATAAAATTAAAAAAATGTTATCATCTCTCTTATTCTTTTAGAGTTATAAATTGAAGTATATAATATACCGTTAATTAAAGGGAAAAATATAGAAAAAATAAACATTTTATTAGACTATATTCAAAAAACCCTTCAATAATTTTTATGATAAAAAAACCCAACGTAAATTTTTTTACCTTTTAGAAAAATCCTTTCCTCCTTTAATTACCGGTTAACTTTCTTATTTGACATAAAATAATATTTTTTTCCCACAGGTAAAAAGAACAATAACAATACTATCTTTGTAGGATTATGAGTAAGAGGTTCATTGTTGGACTTCAATTAAGAGATATTCCAGATATCAAAATTGTATCATGTCATTCATTCCATAGGGTTTAAATAAATGAGCATACTACTACTTCCATGAGAATAGGAAATATAACAAACTAGAGATAAACTAAAAATAAGGCTAACTATATCAAACTAGAGATAAGGATAACTATGATATACAAACAAATAACATCCTTTACTTCCTCTCAAGTTGGCGCATGTATGTCTCAAATGCTCAAATTGCTAAGTAAGCTTATTAGTCTTTTGGTTCCTAAAGCTTTCGTGAACATGTATGCTATCTGGAGCTTTGTATCAACATACAAAGGTTAAATTTCGTTGGACTCTACTTTCTCTTTAACGAAATAACAGTCCATCTCTACGTGTTTTTGTAAGACATGTATTTCAGTTATTTCATTTATTTATAATTATTGTGAATTCTATGATTTTTGGTAATTATAAAGCTAAGAAAAAAAAAACTTTAGTTACAATTTCATATAAAAATCAGCATTTTGTACAGTTTTTAGAAAAATCATAATTAATTCTAGGAAAATTATTTGGACCTCAAACCAGTGCACAAAGTTTACAAATTGAGTATAGTACAATTACCAAAAATAATAGTAAGTTTGAAAATGGCATTATCTATGGTAAAAATTACAATCTTCGCTGATTAGTTCGAAATTGACAGATTAGATAGTCGGTTTTCAAAAATTCATAATAAATCATAGAGAAATCGTATAAATACGTACTATACGTCCCTGGAAAGGTATTGAGATGAATATTCTGAAAATCAAATAAAAAAGTGAATTTAATGGGTATAAGATCAGCTAAACAAGCCTTGAACAGACTGATTCTAGAAGGTCCTTAATTTCAACAAAGTATATTATTAAAATCTTTTGTCAAAAGTGTCATGCCATTTTTTATTCAAGAATTCAAGTATAAATACCCCCCAAAGCATCTCATAAACCACACCAACAAATCTCAATCCAATATATAGAGGTTTCTAAACACTAGAATGTAAGCAAGTGAGCGGAAGAAGCTCGAAAGCCTAACGAAGGAGTTATAGATCCCGACGAAGGGTCATAAGGTAACTACAAACCTTTCTATAGCTTAATTATGTATTGTAAAATAATTTGTGTTAAGAAGTAGAATATTTAATAAGTATAACATATATACTCATTTCCAACAATAGTAAACAAAAACCTTAAAAACGTCGTTATTATAACAATTCGTAATTTCCGAAAATAATACCGATTGATTTACTTACGAGGACGGTGACTAGGCCGATTACTTGGGATCTGGTTGTTGGATTTTCCGAAAGGCTAAAATGCTGAAAGGATCCTGCCACCCTATCTAATCTTCTACCTGGCCGTTCTTTACTTGATAAATCATGAAGTATCATATTGGAAATTAATATAGGATTTAAGTTGTTCAATAGTATGACATATGTTGGTGTTATAGTAATTAAGACTTAATTATATTAACAGTTGGAAGAAGAAGTCTTAAGCCGTAGAATATCCGGAAAGAACTATACTCAGGTGAGTGACAAAATCCTGTAGCTATACATTGTCTGCTTGTTGCTGTGTAATGTATAAATGTCAGGTAACTCATGGACTGTATGGGTCCTATCATGGGATTGTATGGATCTCTACCACGTGGACTGTATGGGTCCTATCATGAGATTGTATGGATCTCTACCTGCTGAACTGTATGGGTTCTACTATGAGATTGTGTGGATCTCTACCTGCTGAACTGTATGGGTTCTACTATGAGATTGTGTGGATCTCAATTACTTGGACTGTATGGGTCCTATTTACTGAGTATCTCTATGATGAAATGTTGTTATATGAAACTCTTTTGTTGATGTTACTCACTAAGCTTTAATAGCTTACCCGTAGTATGTTGAATTGAGTTTCAGGTCTTAGTAGTTCAGAAAGAGGTAACGAGATGCGTGATGATTAAGAATTGAAGAATTGTAATACCCGGCTTGATCTTTGGAAAATTCGGTATTAAACAAGATTTGTTGATAACTACTTGTATTCCGTTTGTTTAATATAAATGTACCCCTACTTTTGTAAGGAAATTTTTGGGTATACTTTGTGTTAAAAATCCGGTTGTTACAAGTTGGTATCAGAGCCGTGGTTTAAGCGAACTAGATCTTAGTAGTAAGACTCTAGACTTAAACCGTGAGAGTAGAAATAGTTGCTTAAGTAGAATAGTATCTATAATTATTGGTATATTCATTGTTAGGATGAAGCCTTTAAGAAACATGCAAAGGGCGACTTGTCATCATTAGAGAAAGTTTCGTAATACTTAGAGTAGCAGGATCAGGATGAGAGTCCTGGTATTCTAGGAAAGTGTTGGCATATGCTTTGTAAGGGAATATGTGTTGGAGATACCAGTGAGAAGCGAATTGGAGATTTATGGACAAGTCCTGGAATGGACATGGATGGGTGTGGAAGATTGTAGTAGAGCTCCTACTATTGAAAGCACAGGATCCGCATTCGAATCAGGAGTTGGTCATGAGGAATCCAATTAAATAAGGGTGTGGTTAGTTATGACAAAAATAAAAGTACTAACACGTCGATACATGTGAACTATTACTAAAACTTTATCTTAATACATTAAGAAAAGTTTACAGAACTACTAAACTAGAGAATCAGAAAGAAGCGAGAGAATATCTTCTACACTCCACTCTTTGTCATCATTAGGTTGACTTGTACCTCTCGAGGATTTGGAAGTGGTATGCTTTCAGTTATTGGAGGAGGAGCTCCAAGGTATGGGGTCTCAATAGGGTTGGAACCTGTAACCCCATGATTAGGGGCTAAATATTGACTCATTTGGGGCGTGTGTAAGTAGGGCAGTGATGAGGAAGGGCTCTAGTTCGGAACCAGTTGGGGGTAGCTATAAGAAGGAGGAAACCAGGCTAGGTCACCTACAAAGCCTCAAAAATTCTCCTCACTCGAAGACTCGAGTAAACCAGGGTTAATACTACTCATACCAGAATTAGATGGCAGAGATTACTGCTGTGTATGAGTTCTTGATGAAGTTTCCCCTTTTCCTGAATTTTTCTTTTCCTAAATACAACCTTATGAGCAGCTTGTATTAGCTTCTTTGTGCCGTCTGTTAGACCCGATTGTGACCCTTCAATTATCGCTTCTTTTTCTTTTTTTAGGTTGGGTATTAAATCTCCCGATAATTCTGTTGCCTCAATAAATTCATTACCAAATTCCTGTGGCACAAATAACTTTAGTAATTTCAACCTTATGATATAAAGGAATTAAAAAATGTAGTTCTTTACCTCAGCACGATCAATAAGGGTTTGCAAACTCGTAAGTTGTCGTTGGGGCCAATGATTGATACCTAATTCTCTACAGTGTTATTTTAATTGTGTCGTTCCAATGTTGAGTTCCTTCGCAACTTTCTCAATTGGTTCGTTAAAGTGTTCAGCTATTATTTCCCTACTTAATAAATGTCTGAAACCTCTTCCACTGCCACCTGCTATGTTTTCTGAACTAGAAGGTTCAAATCCAATTGTATTGTTATCATTCCGGATCATTTGAACATGATCCTGATTTTCTGACCCAAAGATGGACATTGATTCATCAAAATTAGTGGCCTCTATCGGTAATAATTGTTGGTTTTCAACTAAAATCTCAGGATTCTGAAATCCTTCTAGGTTCCTTTGAATCACCTGAAGGTGATTTTGGTATCGAAAACCAACCCCAAACTCGGGATTCATATCAATATTGATGTTATAAATCGTCTGTAATTGATTGTCATTTTGAATGTCAGCCATGAATCCTTGATTCATGGGGATGATCTCACTGCTCATTGAGGGTACGTCTATGAATGGATTGTAATCGGATAGATCATCCACAAATGGGTCTACAAATAACAATTGTCAGATGATAAAACAAAATTGAATACTCATAGAAGCAATCATTTAAAAGAATTTACCTGGTAGAAGGTATGGATGATCAAGTACAAAGTCTAAAGATTCATGCACCGGATCTTCTGAGTTAATGTTCAGCTCAGGAAAAATTTCTGGCTCACCGTGGAGTTGCTCTATTGGTAGTATATCTGGAAGACTGTAACATAATTCAGAATCAAACAAAACATTAAAAGATAAACGAAATATGGATGATAGATGTCTAGAATGTTAGAGTCACCGAACTCTATTAAGAATGCTTGGTTTGAAGTACCCTCTCCTTGCGGAAAACCAGGTCCAGGGTTCGACAGATCGCCCATTGAAGATCTGTTTTCCATGACTCAACTTTAAATATGAGTTCGTTTACGAAAAAAAAAACTAGTGATAAGAGAGGATGAGACTGAAAATGAATGTGGAAATGAATGATATTACATACCTGTATATATATAGTATATTGCAGCTGGAACCGAAAGGACAACCCACGTTCTTATTACCAAAAAAAATTCAAACCATCTACAGTAGGTGCGACTTTTCACTACCTAAGTGACATTTTTTCAAAATTCGCCGCTTGACTTCGGTTAGAACGATATAATGAAAATACTTTTGAAATAAAAAGTATATATTCTGAAAGCAAAGATAGTTGAAAGAATTTTTAATGCTAGAATTGAATTTCGGGGACGAAATTCTTATAAGTGGAGGAGACTTGTAAGACCTGTATTTCAGTTATTTCATTTATTTATAATTATTGTGAATTCTATGATTTTTGGTAATTATAAAGCTAAGAAAAAAAAACTTTAGTTACAATTTCATATAAAAATCAGCATTTTGTGTAGTTTTTAGAAAAATCATAATTAATTTTAGGAAATTTATTTGGATCTCAAACCAGTGCACAAAGTTTAAAAATTGAGTATAGTACAATTACCAAAAATAATAGTAAGTTTGAAAATGGTATTATCTATGGTAAAAATTACAATCTTCACTGATTAGTTCGAAATTGACAGATTAGATAGTCGGTTTTCAAAAATTCATAATAAATCATAGAAAAATCGTACAAATACGTACTATACGTCCCTGGAAAGGTATTGAGATGAATATTCTGAATATCAAATAAAAACGTAATTTTAATGGGTATAAGATCGGCTAAACCAGTCTTGAACAGACTGATTCTAGAAGGTCCTTAATTTCAACAAAGTATATTATTAAAATCTTTTGTCAAAAGTGTCATGCCATTTTTTATTCAAGAATTCAAGTATAAATACCCCCAAAGAATCTCATAAACCACACCAACAATCTCAATCCAATATATAGAGGTTTCTAAGCACTAGAATGTAAGCAAGTGAGCGGAAGAAGCTCGAAAGCCTAACGAAGGAGTTATAGATCCCGACGAAGGGTCATAAGGTAACTACAAACCTTTCTATAGCTTAATTATGTATTGTAAAATAATTTGTGTTAAGAAGTAGAATATTTAATAAGTATAACATATATACTCATTTCCAACAATAGTAAACAAAAACCTTAAAAACGTCGTTATTATAACAATTCGTAATTTCCGAAAATAATACCGATTGATTTACTTACGAGGACGGTGACTAGGCCGATTACTTGGGATCTGGTTGTTGGATTTTCCGAAAGGCTAAAATGCTGAAAGGATCCTGCCACCCTATCTAATCTTCTACCTGGCCGTTCTTTACTTGATAAATCATGAAGTATCATATTGGAAATTAATAAAGGATTTAAGTTGTTCAATAGTATGACATATGTTGGTGTTATAGTAATTAAGACTTAATTATATTAACAGTTGGAAGAAGAAGTCTTAAGCCGTAGAATATCCGGAAAGAACTATACTCAGGTGAGTGACATAATCCTGTAGCTATACATTGTCTGCTTGTTGATGTGTAATGTATAAATGTCAGGTAACTCATGGACTGTATGGGTCCTATCATGAGATTGTATGGATCTCTACCACGTGGACTGTATGGGTCCTATCATGAGATTGTATGGATCTCTACCTGCTGAACTGTATGGGATCTACTGTGAGATTGTGTGGATCTCTACCTGCTGAACTGTATGGGTTCTACTATGAGATTGTGTGGATCTTAATTACTTGGACTGTATGGGTCCTATTTACTGAGTATCTCTATGATGAAATGTTGTTATATGAAACTCTTTTGTTGATGTTACTCACTAAGCTTTAATAGCTTACCCGTAGTATGTTGAATTGAGTTTCAGGTCTTAGTAGTTCAGAAAGAGGTAACGAGATGCGTGATGATTAAGAATTGAAGAATTGTAATACCCGGCTTGATCTTGGGAAAATTCGGTATTAAACAAGATTTGTTGATAACTACTTGTATTCCGTTTGTTTAATATAAATGTACCCCTACTTTTGTAAGGAAATTTTTGGGTATACTTTGTGTTAAAAATCCGGTTGTTACAGTTTTGTTCGTTCATGGAAGTTTGGGTTGTTGCCAATATGCCTTGCCACCTAATTATTACAAAAGAATGGTGTTGCTCCAATAGGAGGAACCTCCAAGATTTTCAATAGCCAATGAACCCATACTATCTCACTAATTGTGGTCTCCATGGCTCTATATTCCGCCTCGACAGACGACCGTGACACTACCGATTGTATCTTTATCTTCCAAGATATTGGTGTTCTCTCAATAGAAGTATATACCACGTTTGTGACCGCCTTGTATATGCACAACCAAGCCAATCCTCGTCACAAGATGTCACAAGATTCAATCCCCCATCATTTGGTATGAAAATTACTTGGCCCAGTGAGTTTCAAGATAACGTAACACATGGATAGCAACATTCATGTGTTGTCGAAGTGTATCAGATACAAACCGATTAAGCATGTTTCGTGCATATGTGATATCAGGTCTAGAAGCTTGTTAATAGATAAGTCTACCTACCAGTCTCTTGTATTGTGTTGCTTTAACTCATTCACTTTCTTCACATTTATTTAGTCGTAAGTTTTGCTCTATAGAAAAGTTGCTCGTTCTAATCCTGGTAATCTGTTATCTTTCAGATTGTTGAGCGTGTATTTTTGCTGACTAAGCTTGAGCCCATCATGAGTTCCAGCTATTTCAATGCCTAGGAAGTATTTCAATGGGGCTAGATCTTTAATGCTAAACTTCTTATTTAAATAATATTTTATTTTTTGTATCTTTATTGCACTATTTCCAGCAATGATTACGTCGTCTACATAAATTAGGGCCGTAACAAGGATGTCTCCTTTCTTGTAAACGAATAATGAAGCATCAACATCTGATTAAAACAAAGACTGGACAATACCGTCATGAATTTTTGGTACCAGTTGCGAGACGCTTGTTTTAAACCATAGAGTTACTTTCTCAATCAACAAACTTGTGTGTCTCCTTCTTTCACAAAACCTCTCGGGATCTTCATGTGAACCTCCTCATGGAGATCTTCGTGTAAGAATGCATTGTTTACATCGAGTTGATGAACAATCTAATCATTCTTTATGGCCACCGTGAGTAACGTTCGTATTGTGACAACTTTCACCACCGATGCAAAGGTGTCATGAAAGTCTATGCCTTCAATTTACGTGAATCCCTTTGCAACTAATCGTGTTTTATACCTCTTAATTTCTCCATTAGGCTTGTAATGTATCTTATACACCCATTTCGAGTCAATGACATGTTTTCGTTTCAGGAAATCTTCAAGGGTCCAAGTTCCATTTTTTCAAGTGCTTTAATATCTTGCTACATTACTTCTACCCATTTATTATCCTTTGCTGCCTGTTTGAAGTACTTAGGCTCATCATTCGAACTAATGGCCGGTAAATATGCTTTATGTTTATTAGAAAACTTATCGTAAGTAATAAAATTGGTAAGTGGGTGTACTGTGGAGGAACCATGACTGCTCATGGTGCGATTAGATCGTGTAGGGTCTATCGATGGTAGCACTTCAACAATAAAGTCTTTAAAATGTTTTGGTAGTAACCAGATTATTTTCTCTTGGACCGTGTGTAGGCGGCTCATTATTTTCTGGTCTTGGTATGGTCTCGAAATCCATTTCAAGGGTCTCATTTGCTTCTTGGGTTTCACTTTGTTCATTGTCATTGTGTGTTGGAGTATCTATCTCAACACCTCTTTCATTTTGTTGGTTAGATACATCTTCCGGTTCACCCCCTTCACCAACATTATCTTGTTCCCCTTCGTCGATGAGGTGGTTGTCATTGGTGTCTTATTCTCGGTACAATGAGTGGCAACAAATAAGAAAACATTTTCCACAAACCTCACATCCCTCGATACTGTTGGATTAGGTGTCTAAGCCATGACTAATAATTAGTATTTACCTAATTAATAGAAGCACAGTCCATTTGACTGAGGATGTATACATGAATCAGCCAGAGGGTTTTGTCGATGCAAAGTATCCCAATAAGGTGTGTAAGCTTGAGAGATCAATCTACGGATTGAAGCAAGCTTCTCGCAGCTGGAATCTTTGTTTCCATGAGAAAGTCAAAGAGTTTGGTTTCTCTAGGAGCGAGGATGAGTCCTGCGTATATGTTAAGGCTAGTGGGAGTATAGTCACCTTTCTGGTGCTGTATGTCGATGACATACTGCTCATGGGAAACGATATTCCAACCTTGCAAGATGTCAAAGTTTGGCTTGGGAAATGTTTCGCCATGAAGGACCTAGGAGAGGCTGCCTATATTCTCGGGATAAGAATATTGAGAGATAGGAAGAAGAGACTAATTGGACTTAGTCAGGGTACATACTTGGAAAAGGTACTGAAAAGGTTTAGTATGGAAAATTCCAAGAAGGGAGAGCTTCCTATCCAAAGTAATGCAAAATTGAGTAAGACTCAAAGTCCGAGTACAGACGAGGAAATAGCTGAAATGAGTCGGGTACCTTATGCTTCGGCTGTAGGATCGATCATGTACGCTATGACGTGTACTCGCCCTGACGTGGCCTTTGCTTTGAGCATGGTCAGTCGGTACCAGGGTAACCCTGGAAGGGCGCATTGGATAGCTGTGAAAAATATACTCAAGTATCTGCGAAGGACTAAGAACATGGTGTTAGTCCTCGGTGGCAGTGATACCTTGAGAGTTGAAGGATATACAGATGCCGGCTTTCAGACAGATAGAGACAGTGGTCGGTCTCAGTCGGGCTGGGTATTCCTTTTGAACGGTGGAGCAGTTACTTGGAAAAGTTCCAAGCAAGAAACAGTGGCTGATTCTACATGCGAATCAGAGTACATAGCAGCAAGTGAAGCGTCAAAGGAAGCGGCTTGGCTGAAGAACTTTATTGGTGACCTTGGAGTAGTCCCGAGTATTCAGGAGCCCTTGGAACTATTCTGCGATAACGAAGGTGCGGTCGCCTTGACAAAGGAACCGCGAGATCATGGAAAGTCCATACATATCGACAGAAAGTACCACTACATCAGGCATAGGGTAGAAGAAGGTCACCTCCTTGTAAAGAGGGTATCATCGGAAGATAATCCTGCAGATCCCTTGACAAAGGCTCTGAGTAGGATTAAGCATAATCAGCATGCTAGGAGCATTGGATTAAGAGATGATATAAGTTTTTGTAATTAGATAGGTTTTGAAACTTGTAACAATGTTATTGTATTTGACTTTTGTGATTTAATAATAGAGATTTATTAATGAGTAATGGTTTACTAATCTTGTCAATATATATCATTGTGTTTCATTTTTGCATGTTTTACTTCCTGAATAATTGAATTATTCAAATATCCACAGTCGCTCATACTTTTAGGGAGTAAGTATGAAGTAAGGCTGTCATGAATTGGTAATAGATTGTCTAAGGAGTTAGACATTGCAATTGGATTGCTGCACCATTCGTGAGTACTTGGAAATGGAGATTTGAGTATTGGATAAACCCGCGCTCAATGGATTGCTTCATGGATTATATCACGAGTAATATTGAGACGATAATATCTTTTGATCTTTAAACTAAGACATATGAGTTATGATTTACTAAGACGGTTGTTCATTGATAATACGAAAACGCATCGGTAACTCGGTGTTATAAAACGTATTGTTGTGAGTAATTTGTCTGGTAAAAGACATAAGTATATGAGTCAAAGTTTATTCGTCCCTTGACCCTAACGGGGAACAGATATCTGTAGGCCTCTCGATGATTTTGCAGTTGACTAAAATGGTTGGCCAACCGGGACTAAATTGGTAGTCTAAGAGTCATATGCAAATCGAAAATCGAGGAACAGTGAATCAGACCAGATTGATTTTATCCATGTCTTGAGTCTGAAAATATCTTGTTGGACGGAGGATCATCTGATCACTTATCTATGGACAGGACTGATTAGATCAGAATTTGGCATTGGTTTCTAGGAAGCTACAAGTGCTGGTTAATTAGAGGTTAAATTGGTAATTATAGTCATAGACTTATCCAAGTGGGAGACTGTTGGATTAGGTGTCTAAGCCATGACTAATAATTAGTATTTACCTAGTTAATAGAAGCACAGTCCATTTGGGTTGCCCTCATGGCTGGAGGTTTGGTAGAAAATTCGGTAGAGAGAAAGGTTGATTTATTATGGGATTAATAAATCAACAGGAATTAAATATATGGTTTATTAATATATTAAAGTGATAATATATTAATTAGAAACTATATTAATTGATTAGGAATTAATCCAGAATTAATTGGATTTAATTTGGGGATTAAATTAATTAATTAAAGGTGCAGGGACTGAAACTGTAATTATTCAATAGTTGAGTAAGTGGCAGTGTGACAGTGACCAGTGGAAGTCGAAATCTATATATAGATATATAGAATTTCGAAATTGATATATAGAGGATAAATAAGAGTTTGAATTATAAGATAAAAGGTTTATCTTATTTGAATTCAAAAAGGTTTATCTCTAAGGTTTATCAACTGGCCATTTGGAAACTATAAATAAGGGTTCCCAGGCATCATATTTTCACGCCACTTTTCAAGATCTCTCTCAAGATTTTCGATCCCCTCTCCTCCTTGCCTGGGTTTGATCTCATTTGAGGCAGGATAATTTTGCTGCTCAGCTTCCAGAAAATTCTAAAAGGTTGGTTTTTCTAATTTTATTCTTTTAGTTAATTTTCTTATGGCCTTTAGGTTTTGTTATATGTTCAATTAGAAGAAAACATAGATCCTTATAGGTTGCATGTGAACTTAGGTTATTTAGTTCATGGTTTGCAGAAAACCTTTCAGTGGTATCAGAGCCTGTTTTGTTTTCTTGTTGAATTGTTATAAATGTTTTAGGGTTTAAAGCATATAAACCCTAATTATATTAAGGATCGATTTCTAGGATTAGGGTTTTGGAAACCCTAATCCCCCCCTTGTTAATTTCGAAATCTGGATTAGGGTTTTAGAAGGTTTTCTATTTTTGGTAACTTTATTTGTTAATTAAATGGATAACCTTAAACCCCATTATTTGAATTCGATTTTTAGGGGGTTTAGGATAGGTTTTAATTAATTTGGATAAACCTATCTTCATTTGAATTAATTTAATTAATTGTTAATTAAAAGATAAATCAAAAGGATTTAATTAATTTAAAAATTGCGAAATTAATAGAAAAATCCAGAAAAAATATTTTAAAATGTTTAAAATATTTAGATTTAATTAATTTAATTAATTGGTAATTAAAATTGATTAAATCGAATTTAAGGTTTAATTTAATTCAAAATTTAATTGTTAAATTTGGTAAAATTAAAAGATAAACCTTGAATATTTTAATGGGTTTTAAAATACATCTTATATATATTATTAAAAGTTAATACTATGTATATATGAGATAAATTTGGTTAGTCAAATCAATAGTAGGCCTCATTCACGAAGCTGGTCTATAAAGTGGGTATAAGGAGATTGCCTATAAAATGGTAGTCTAATGGGTGAACACTCTCACCCACCGCTCGCCTGATCAGTGGAGGGTCGTTAGCCGAACGGGTTTGACAGAACCGCTTAATCATTAAAAGTATAATGATCAAAGTACTAGAACTATTTACAAAAATCCCAATCTAGTTACTTTAGGGAAAAATGTGAATTTGATGCTAACCCATGAAATTGCACATTGCACTTTATGAAACGTTGGTGGAGCGTGTGTGGTTTACCGGCACACCAATGGGGGTTCATAAAGAGTGGCAATGGGTGTCTCGGGTGTTATCATTGTTGATGGAGCATGTGTGGTTTACCGGCACATCAATTTGAGATGATAATGGACCCCGAGAGTACCAAGCTAATTTGCATGGTTATTCACACCCGGTTTGTGATTCTCGACATCCCAGTCACAAACGGTGGGGCATATCCGAGATTAAACATGCTATTGAACAGTTCAATATATCTCAAAAGAAACTAGGAATTCCATTTATAATAAGATTATTTTTTCCGCGGTGGAATTGGCTGAATCGTCATTCGCCTACCTTTATAAAATTTGCTTATAGATTACGGCATCCCTCTTCTATGTTGCAAATTGTTATAGTTGGATCCTAGCCTTATTTTATATTGGGTTATTATAAGGACCAACAAGTATCTAATTAAACTTACCTTCTTTTATAGATGTCTTCTGCTGATCAATCCGCTCCCCAATCAAACTCCAGTGTTCCCTCTATCCTCTCACTGTGTTCCAAGGTTCAATTGAACGGGACAAACTACAATGACTGGATTAGAAACATCAAGATGGCTCTGAGGTATGAGAACAAAGAGTATGTTCTCGAGACTGAGCTTGTCGATGTTGACCCTGAAACTGCTACTCCCGAGGAAATTGCCTCGTACCAAAAACATTCTGATGATGCGACCAAAGTGGCCTGCATCATGATCGCCACAATGAACCCCGAATTGCAAAGGATATATGAAGACTACTGGCCCTTTGAGATGCACAAGGAGCTTGCGGAAAAGTTCCGCAAGCAAGAGCGCATCGAGAGGTGCGAAGTAGTCAAGGACTTCACGAACAGCAAACCTAAAGATGGAGAGTCCATCTGCGCTCATGTGCAAAGAATGCAAGGTTACGTGGAGCGGCTTAGAAAGCTTGCGATGCCTGTACCGGAGGAGTTGGCCGTTGACATAATGCTTAACTCTTTACCGAGTTCTTATGACCAGTTCAGGCTGGCTTATCATTTGAACAACAATCAGGCTAACCTGACTGAGTTGCATCGCATGCTTCGAGTTGCTGAGGACGGGATGAAGGGTAAAAGTGTACCCTCGGTTAATCAGCCCATCCTAGCCATTGGAAGTGGCAAAGGAAAGAAGAGGAAGGGCCCTCCTAAGCAAAATTGGAGGGAAAAGGTTCAGGTCGGGTCGTCAAGCAATGGCTCGAGAACCAAATCTTCCCAAATTCCTTGTGCAAAGGTCATTAACTGTTGGTAATATTTATAATAATAACAGCGTCCTTTTGGGTTGCCCTCATGACCCAGTAAACATAGTTACTGATAGAAATAAGGTAAGATAAATGCTTGATATGTTGACGAAAAGAAAAGACGAGGATCACTTCATCAAGACCAAAGGTGACAGAAGATTGCATGCATGGGACATAGAAGAATACTGTACCGAGGAATGTAAGGTACCAAGCATCTAGGAGGAGTACCGAAGATGTGAGTAATATACAAAGAAAATAGTGAAAATGTGCATGCAAGTGAATGTATGATCGATGAGTGATATTCCAAAAGAAAGCATGCATAGTCGGTCCAATATAAAGAAAGGACACCGAAGATGAGAAAGTGTATCGAAGATGTGAAGACATGCAACATGCATGTATGCCACCGAGTAAATAGAAAGGAGGATCAAGGATGTTCTGAGGAACGAGAGAGAGACATCGAGAGAGAGAGAGGGAGACACCAAGGGAGAGAGAGACACTGAGAGAGAGAGAGATACCGAGGGGGAGAGAAACCGAGAACGAGACACCGACAGAGAGAGAGAGAGACATTAACATGGAGAGAGAGACACCAAGAGAGAGAGAGAGAGATACCAAGAGATAAAATGTACCGAGAGATCAATAGATATATAAAAGATCAAGATGTGTTCAGAAGATGTTGCATGAGAAACAGTGTTGATCACTATAGAAGAACAAGAGTGTCCATCAAGATGTAGTGTCCAGCAAAACAAGTGGGACAGAAGAATAGAGTCAGGAGCATGCGATTGAACTACAGGAGCATGCAACTGAAACGCAGAAGATCAGAAGAAGCATTCATCCCCCCTCCTCACAATGAGAACTTCCTCACAATCACATCCTCCTAACATCCAGAACATCAGAAGAACTAAAAATATAGACTATCATTAGGCTAGAATAGGTGTGTTCCGTTAGAAGTATGTCTTGTGTACTGATTGTATTATTATATTCAAGCATGAGCTGCCCCAGTCTAGGAATAAGTTATTAGTTCTTTTTGTACTATAGATCTTGTAGAAGTTTTCTTCTTCTCCAATATATAAGAGCTCTTGGGTCATGCATCAAGAGAGAGCAATACCACACTAGTATCACTCCAATGTTGTATAAAGGAATTGTAAGAGGGATTCTCCAGCCACATGAACATCAAGTCATATTCTATATCCTTTTTCTTTTAAGTGTATGTGTATCTCCATTTAATTATTCATAGATTAGAAAGAGCGTTTGTGAGCCAAAATGTTAAATCTGTAACATCTTTTTACATCAATGAAATATCTAAATTACATCTTATTGTTTAAATTATTGTTATTTAATTTTCGCACTCGTCTTTACAATTTATTTAATATTCTGCAACTTTACAATTCAAGACATTTATATTTTCCACATATCGTTTTTTTACATTTCAGCACCTCATTTTTATATATTCGTTAATTGTTGAGCGAAAGATCCTGGACCCAAACTTTCGAGTTTTCTTTTAATTTTCAACAATTGATATCAGAGCTAGAGTAGTTGGCTATAAGGTTTTTCACTTATACTGTATTTAAACTCAGGTTTTTATACAATTTGAAAAACCCTCTATCGGTCCTTTGGATGCTACCGTGCTCAATTTCGTTTCCACAGAAAGGAAATTGTAAAGGACGTAAATGACTTAAAATGCGTAAAGACAAGTAAAACGAAATATTTTTCGTAGTTTAAATATTAATATGTTTCTACATGAAAAATCGTTTTTTGGATATTAAAAATAAAACCTATGATGGTAATTCAAATTTTGCTATTTTTGTTCGAGAAATGTTTCGTTGAAAATTTCTATCATAAACGTTAAATTTTTGCTGTTAAAGTTTTGGTATTATTTTATATTCCCAAATAATCTTTTAATAAGTTTATCAAATTGGGGGATATACATTAAAAGATTTTTTGACAGTCATCAGCTTCTACACAGTCTCCCACATGTTTCTCTTTTACCAATATTTAAGCATGCAAAACATCAGCATTGTTCTTTTTCCATACCCATTTGTTTATTAGTACTCTATATCCATGCCTACCATGCCATCTTCCATCACCTTTTTCTCATCATTAGATTTTTACCTATTACCCTATCCTACCCTCTCCCATCAGCAACATCCAAACTGTTCCCACCAGAAGGTTAAGTTTCTATCATAAACTTTGGTGCTTCATAACATCAAAGTTTAAACACATATTAGTCTTCTTTCATATTCAAGACTTAGATGCATCATAACACCTAAGTTGAGAAACTTCATATTTAGCCTAGTAGAATCTGCTGCTGTTCTCACCTTATTTTGAACTACATAAAAAATAAAATAAAACAAAAAAATAAAAAATAAAAAATGGGATGGAGATGTGAACACCGATGAACCCAAATCACAAGAAAGAGAGACAAGCTCAACATAAAATGACATGCCAACCAGAATAATGTGAAAGAGACGAAAGCTGAACTTAAGGTGATACCTGATTAGAGAAAGAAAGTAAGAACGATCAGAAAGACAAGATGAAATCAAGGTGACACTTGATCAGAAAGTAAAGAGTTGATAGCACCAATACTTAGAATTTGGTATCAATACAATGGTAACACCCAGATCTAAAAACTGATTTTAGAGCTAAGGTGAAGGGTTCAATTCTCTTAAAGAGGTCAAGGGTTCAATTCTCTTAAAGATGTCAAGGGTTCAATCCTCTTACAGGGGCTGTAACAATTTAGTTCTTGCGGCAATGTAGGGGTGTTCCCAGCCACATTCGAATGCCAAGACTCTAGAAGGCTGAATGCACTATATAGTGAAGGTATGCACATCTCATGACACTAAGTAGTTTTGGGAAGAGTTGACAGCATTAAAGTTTTATCAATTGAAATCACAGCAACAACACCCCATTCAACACAGCAGCAACATATCAGCAGCACGAAATTTTCAAATTTTCATGTAGTTGTAATATTTCATATTTTTCGAACAAATAGCACGAATCGCCAAAAATAAATAAAATTCATGACCAAGAAGATTTTGTTAAGAACCTCAAAGACCCCTTCGACATTTAGGGGATTCAAGATCGCTGTACAATCAGGGGGATTATGTTAGAACAAGATTTGAAAAAAAATTTGATCATAGATTTTAGTTTTTATTCCGCATTTTGTCAGATCTTATTCCATATTCTGCCAAATCTTGTTCTGCATTTTGATCATACATACATACATACATACATACATACATACATACATACATATATATATATATATATATATATATATATATATATATATATATATATATATATATATATATATATATATATATATGCACACACACACACACACACCCACACACACACATATATATATATATATATATATATATATATATATATATATATATATATATATATATATATATATATATATATATATATATATATATATATATATATATATATATATATATATATATATATATATATATATGATGCCTTCCTTTAGTAACTTTTTATTGATTTTTGTAAAATGTAGCTTGATATATATAGAACACTATTTTCAATTACAAAGTGAACCCTCACCCCAACAAGCGAAGGATGTGGAGATCTTTGAAAAGGTGTTGGGTGCTCGACGCGGCCATATCAAATGGATTGGTCGTAAACCTCCTTCGACAGCACGAGTTGCTATAACGAAGGTCAATCATCTCAAGCAGCAGCACCTACACAAGCACTTACATAGGTAAATATTAATTGTTAAGTACTTAATTGATAAGTACTTATTTGCTAAGTACTTATTACTTTGGTAATATGTGGTGTATATATGTTGTTATTTTTGTAAATTGTAGTTTGTTTTAACTAACAATGTACATATTTATTCACTTGAAGGATGACCTTGCACGAATGTTTGCGGAATCAAAATATAAAGATATGTTGGCACAAATGATGCGTGTGTATGCTGCAGAACAACGTGGAGGAACGTGCAAGGTCTCCGGGAATGAGGAGGACGAAGATGGCAACACAGAGTAATATTCTTTTATTTAATTTATGTTTGGTGATTTTTTTTTAGTTTGTGTAAACGATATTACTTTGTTTTGTCTTATATTTTCAATTTTAATATGTTTGTATTTTGAGAGAACTGTTTCGGACCATTTAAGTAGTTTTGTATAATATTTGCAGTTTTTATGTTTTTCTATAACTTTTTTTTTCACTTTTTACTGCTTTAAAAAAAGGGTATTAGCGGCGACATTCGGTACTAGTGACATGTATGGCCGGTGACGCGTCATCACCGGATACGAATCAAACATTAGTGGCGATAGCAATAGCATCGACAGTTCAGCAATAGCGGCAATACATATTAGTGGCGACATTTGAGCAATAGCGACGTTTTTTAACAGTGATATGCCGACAATAATACATTTACCGGCAACATATGTGGCCGCTAATACTACTATATCTTGTAGTGAAAATAAGTACAACAACTGCTATTCAACGTTGAACAAATAACTAAGTTTACACATTCTATTTATGTAATTAAAGTAAGCTAGTTCCCTAGCGTATCAAAGTTAAACAAAGATAATTGGAAAATTTTACATCCTTTAGCAACGTAATATTTATAGACCTTGGAGCTAAAACACCAAATTTGCTTCTTTTTTCACAGGCTTGTTGGTTCACCGGTTAGAACTTATACTTGAAATGCCACATCATTAAGGTCTATGCCCTTCGAAACATTACGAAACTGAGTAGGGAACTTTGGGAGTATGTTGCCCATGTGCTTTGCAACCTCTAAATAAGATGTATACTTGGAATAATCAGTATCATCGGTTCTTTTACAATCTATGAGCTTTTGTGGCTTTGATTTGTTGTCTTTCACATGTAAAACATTTGTTGCATTGGTATAGAATGTTGTCACCTCAAAACATTTAAACTTCCAACTCCCTGTATTCCAATTAAAGTCATAAAAGGGGAGAAACCTTTGTCCATAAATAGCTACGAATTCTATAGCAGAGATAATAAAGTCGCATTCTTCATTGGACATGTAGTATGGGAAGCTTATTCTTGTCCAGCCCGCTTTTGCTCCAATGTAGCCCTACAAATGGAAGAAGGAAAACAAGGTAAATGTAAAAATCCATGCAAATTTTGGTCAAAATAAAAATAAGGTTCAGAAACCGAAGCCTTGAAGATTGAAGCAAAATTTGAAATTATTGTTGTAATATGGAAATATGCAGAAGAACGATTTACCATTTCGACCATAGATCTTATTGCAAGTGAACGAGGCTCATCAATACCAAGCAAGTGGTGACCATAAGGTCCAGCACAAGCGCACCCTCCTCGAGCTTGGATACCAAAGAGGTCATTCATAAGCTTAGCAACGAAAGCACCATCAAGAGGCTTGCCTCTTTTATCATGTGAGGAGTTTGTAGTTGTGTAAACAAGAAATGATACGATTGCTTGTCTCTCTACTTTAGTATTTCCCAAAACCATAATGTTCTCATTTTTCATAAGTCTATCTAGTGCCCTTCCGACAAATTCATGTTCCTTCTCTGCAATTAGTTTGGTACCAATGTATTCTTTGACCTGGAAGGCTAAAGCTGCTTTCACTCGTTGGATAATCTGTGGGGTCCCGGCATCTTCCCTTTCTTCAATGTCGCTAATGTACAAGGTGTCCTACAATTTATAACCACTAAATTTCTTAGATTCGGTTTAATTAACAATTAAGTTTCCAACAAATTTGATAATACACATGCACATATACCTTTTCATCATAGGAATTGACGTAGTTAACAGTACCACCTCCACACGTCGAAGGGGGAGAATCTTTTAGCTTGTATAAGGCATTGCTCATCATAAGCAGTCCTGGTGATCCAGGCCCTCCAAGAAACTTGTGGGGACTTAGAATTACGGCATCATATCCGTCAATGGCACCCGACCGCATGTCAATCTCTGTGTATGGAGCACTTTTATGGATTCAAAATTAAAGGTGTTAGCCTCATCTCTATGATAAGCTATATATTTTATTAATAGAATATGCAGAAGATGTACCTTGCTGCAAAATCAAAGCATGCGAAAGCTCCGAACTGGTGAAGCATGCGAGACAAAGAACGGGTGTCTGTGACAATTCCAGTGACATTACTACAAGCAGAAAAAGAACCTAACATTGGGCGGCTAGTGTGTTGATAAGCCTCTAGCTGGAATTTCAAATGATCCATGTCGATCAGTCCCTCCGTATCTAAACCAATCTCTATTACTTCTGCTAGGGTTTGTCTCCAGGAGAGGATATTGGAATGGTGTTCATAAGGACCAACAAAAACTACCCATCTATCTTCACCGGTTACACAAGAGTTTAGTACTTTCTCTCTTAAAATTGATGGAATGGATATTCCCATGACTTCTTGGAGACGTTTTATGGCTGCTGTAGTTCCTGATCCGCAGAAAAGCAGTGAATCATCTTGTGTTCCACCTAAGCACTTCTTGACAAAGCCAGTTGCTTCATGAAGTATTCGCATGGTCCGATCTCCAGTTTCGTTGTCACTTGTATGGGTGTTGCCTGAATGAAAATAAGGAA
Organism: Cichorium intybus; assembly: GCA_023525715.1. Classification (NCBI taxonomy): domain Eukaryota; kingdom Viridiplantae; phylum Streptophyta; class Magnoliopsida; order Asterales; family Asteraceae; genus Cichorium; species Cichorium intybus. The sequence goes on along the minus strand of CM042012.1, from coordinate 111,133,688 downwards.
AATCTCAAAACTATTAAAGGGATCGATATTTCTATTCGTTGATTACGATAAGTTTGTGGTTGACAATGATGGTTAAACATTTGTAAGTTGTAACATCCTTTTTTGAGATGTAATGATAGTATATGATTCAGAAGTACAAAAGAGCTAGAGAAAAATGAAACGAAGTTATTTACCATAGAAGGGAAGAACAGTTTTGATGATGTAGTCTTCAACGTATTGAAGGCAGCGACCTGAGGCTGTATGATCTGCATATGTGAGCTTACGTTTTCCAAAAGGAGTCTGAATCTCTGAAATACCACCTATTATTTGAGAGCGCAGCCAACTTAGTTTAGCATCTGCAGGCGCATCAATCTCAGGTGCATCTTTGTGAAGTACTACATCGCATAGCAGCGTGCCATTTTCATTAATCTCATTATTAACGTTTATAAAATTTTCATACGCACTTCCATAGCCTGATAATGATTGTTTAGTTAATAGAATTGGTGGCATTGGCATATTTGGTTATACCCACAACTGATAGAAGTATATATTGAATAAAACACACGAATTGTAGAAACTGTATAAGAACTTTTTGAATAGTTCTGTGTGTGCGTGGGGGTATTTATAGTACTAGGTAACCTATTTATGATGTATTTTCATAAACTGTACAAGTCGGCCGGTCAAGGCATACATTAAAGCAGCCGGTCCAAAGAACGCGTTGAAGACAGGTCCATTGTAGTTGAGAAGTAAAGTCATATATGTAGAACTTTTCTACTACTTGTTTTCCATTATATCTTAGTTTCTACTTTTGTTTATATTTTGTGGACTTATTCCCTATCCTAGAATAGTAAAGTCAAATGTAGAACACAACCGTGAGTATGTCTATAGTAGCCGATTATTATATAATCAATTTATTGTATTTATTATGGAAGCTTATCCGTACACAACAGTTTTTTGTCGTATACAACAATTTATGCTTTACATGGGTTGTACAGTATGCATAAAAAATATATTATTGTTGTGTATGACAAAAAACTGTTGTATACGTATCAGCTCCCATTTATTATATAAATAGAGAAATTCTATTCCTTCCTAATAATTATTCCTAATTTTCCTCCAAATCCTATAATGCAGCCACCTGTCATCTTTTTACCATTCCTATTATATTTTATCTACTTTTCCTAAAATACCCTTAATTATAAATACAAAATAAAAAAACAAAAATTAAAGGCAAAAAAAATGCAAAGATACGTTGGCTACGTTCGCAGTTCTTCACCATCGCAAGTGCCTCTTCATATTCTGCAGGTTCAATCGAAATTCCAAGTTCCAAACGCATTAGTAATGTGAAACCAATTCCAATGTTCAAATCTCAGGTTTGATTTCCTCGTTGAATCAATTTTAATTGCAATGTCCGTAATTTCTGTTCTTGGGCAGATGCAAGGTTTAGGGCAGCTTACGAGTCATTCAGAGATGTTTCATTTGATAGCACATATTTGACTAACAAATATAATATGCCGTTCGCACCTTTTGTTGGAGTGAATCATCATGGACAATCGATTCTATTTGGATGTGGTTTACTTTCACGAGAGGATACAGAAACATATGTATCGTTATTCAAGTCATGGCTAGAATGCATGAATGGACGGACACCAAAAGCAATAATAACATATCAATGCAAGGAGCTGTGGCATAGTATTCCCCAGATCTCATCATTGTCTTTGGCTTTGGCATATTATGAAAAAAATTCCTGAAAAATTAAGTAGGTTGACTCAATATAAAGTAATAAAGAAGACTCTAAAAACCCTTATCTACGAGTCTATGGACGCTCAAGAGTTTGAAGATGGGTGGTGCATGATGATTGAAAATTATGGACTTGAAAAAATGAGTGGTTATGTTCTTTATTTAACGGTCGACAACGTTGGGTGCCGGTATATGTAAAAGTAAACTTTTGGGCGGGGATGTCCACTACGCAAAGAAGTGAAAGCATGAATTCATTTTTTGATGCATATGTTAATTCTAAAACCTCATTACGACAATTTGTTGAACAATACGACAACGCGTTAAAAAGCAAGATTGAGAAAGAAACTAAAGCTGATTTTGAGTCTCTTAATTCTTCATATAAATTGTTAACCGGGTTTTATTTTGAGAAACAGTTTCATGATGCATACACCAATGCAATTTTTAAGTTGTTTTGAGATGAGTTGCGAGGTATGTTGTTTTGCAATTCTTCATTGGTCAAAGTGGATGGTACACGATATGTATTTCATGTTACGGATATTGTAGAAGGGAAACATGGTGATTTCAAAAAAGAGTTGTTTATAGTGTTAGTTATGATGAGATTACATGTGATATGCAATGCTCTTGTCATTTATTTGAATTTTGAGGAATTACTTGTAGGCATATGGTGAAGATATTCATTGAGAAGGATGTTCAAGAAATCCATCCATGGTATATTTTGACTCGATAGAGGAAAGATGTGAAGCACGGTCACTACTTAGTGATAAATTGTTATGAAGATTTGATGAGTGGTCATAAAGCTAAACAATTTGACCATTGTGTTCCAACTTTTACGAGGTTGCGCATATTGCTAATACTAGGGAAAATTATGAATACTTGATAAGTTGTTTAAATATTGCAAAAGAAAAGTTAAACAATGGTTTAATTTGGGGTGATAATAGTAACGTAGGTTTGATGTCAGAAGATGTTCAAGTTTCAGACTCGATTACAAAATTGTTACAACCCTTGCAAGTACGTAGTAAAGGTCGTCCACCTTCCAAGAGAAAGGAGTCAAGGGTAGAAAAGGTTATGAAGAAAAAAACAAAGACTAATACGCCAAGTCAAGAGCATGGAGAAAAAAAGGAAGACTATAATGATGATTGAAAGTACGATTTTGATCTTAATGTACCGGTTTGAACATGTAACGACTTATATTACATATTTGTGTTTGAATGTATCGACTTGAACTTAACGGTTTACTGTTTTTATTAGATATTTTGTCTTTGAAAATTTTGGTTTTGTCACCACAGCCTAAAAACATCAATTCACAAAAAATCAATGATAAAGAAAAAAAACAAATGATATAGAGAATACGCTAAAAAAATTAATTAACAAAATAATCAATAAAAAAGAAGCAAATGTATATAGAGTAAAGCTAAAAAATCAATTAAAAAAATGATACAGAGAGTAAGGGTCTAAAGGTGGGAAATGTGGGAGTGGATAAGTGATAAAAAAATAGTATTGGTAAAAAACCCTATGTGATGTGACGTGTGTGTGTTCGACCCACACAACACTCACCTACACACATGATGAGGGTTTATTTAAGATCATCCTAAAAAATGGTGATAGTGGACTTTATGATGTAACACCCCAAACTTTCACACAATTTTTTTTTCAAACATATTTTACAAATACTTCATTATACAAAACATTTTATTGTACAAACGGGGTATTAACAATCTGTATCATTACCAGAGTTTAACCGTTTATTTCACGCTTTATACATCGGAAGCTATGGTCCCACACTTGACTCTTCTACCACCCCTCCTGCATACCTGAGTACATAGCATTTAAAGAAAATATACATGAGACATAATGTCTCGTGAGCATTATGGGTTTAGACCCAAAACGGTTTTCCAATAATAGCATTATTCTTTAAATTTCCAATATTTCATTTCCTATGAGCGCACCCATAGGTATTCCTTATTTTGTGATGGTACATTCCTACGAGCGCACCCGTAGGTTTTATACGAGACGCACCCGTATAACTACTTCCTCAATAGTATGAATCAAGGTAAAACAACTACTTCGCGACGGGAGGTACCATCTCGGTAGTGTCTTTTTGCCACCCCTACCGCAGCAGGCCGTGGTCTTTATCCGGATACTAAGCAACTCATTATCATGGGCCAATCACATTATCAATTTACTGTATTTCCGATTCTCTTTCTGTACAAATTATAATCATATTTTTCATAAAATACTTTTAAAGCCATAAAATCACTTTGACTCCAAAACATTTTATTCCTTCATTTTGCTATGTACCCGAAAATCCACATAACACTCACCTCGAATCACCCAGGAATCAGTTAGTCTTTTGCACTCCTTTTTCTTTCGCTTGGTTCACCGTATTTGAACCACCACCTATATACGTATTTAGTACACATATTTGGTTAACATACATTTATAGTTTATAACTGACCCCACAGTACTAAAGTCTAATGTTGTACAGTTAAGGGTCATAACCAAGCTATAACTCCCAATACTAGCTTCTTTCAATTTATCAATTTTCCTAAAAATACACGTATTTTGCTACAGTACCCCCGAGGGGTCGTATTCCGAATTTTAAAATTTTATACGTAGTTTCACACCATTTTAAACCTATGGTATGAATTTCAGGTCAAACGGACATGTCTAGCAACGGTTTCAAATTCTAAAATTGGACAGAAGCACATTGGCTTTTTGCCGCGAGGTCGCGTCGCGATCCCTGAGTAGATTGCCATTTTTGACGATTTTCCAGCTACAACTTCTACTATTCCCCTGCATTAAGTCCTTAATACCTAACTTGATCATTTTAGGATCATTCCAGGGCAATAACCTTAAATTTTCATCAAGTTTTAACTTGTGAAAATCATAATTTCTTACCAATTCATATCAAACCCGTTTTTACCCATTTTCACCAAAAATGTAAAATTTTGAAAACAATCATTTAGGAATGTCTTTATACATCCTAAATGATCCTTATAGCCCAACAAAACACTTAGAATCAGTTTTTAATCTAAAAACCCATTTCTAGGGTTCTTGAGCTCAAAACCCAATTTCATGGATTCAACCCCAATTTATGGTTAAAAATCCCTTTCTTGGGTTGAATTAAGCTAGATAGAACATATGAATTCGTGGTAACAACCCCTTATCAAATTTCAGTTTGGAATTTATCCTCCATAGCTTGAAATCGTGGGTTTATATCATAGAACTTACCTCAATTGGCTTTGAAAATCTTCAATCCTTGTAGTTTGATTCTTGTACTTCTCCCCGATCGTTCGTGTTCTTTCTCCAGAGCTCTAGAATTCTCCAGGGCTGCTTCTACTTTCCAGTAATTGAGAGATGTAATATCTTCTCATATATATTTAATTTTTTATAACATATTTTCATATTAGCCCCTAGATTTCATCTTTTATTCAAAAATGGTCCCATGACCCATAATTTTGCAAACCAATTTCTATTAGTTACCAATTTAGTTCCTTAATACAATTTCTTAACATAACGGTCATTTTCATGTCAAATAACCGTTTTGCCCTTTTTGACCAAGTTTCACTATTCACGCGATAGAAATTCCCAATTTTTACATAAACTTTTATTTCTTACAATATTACTCCATAATCAACAAGTTATTTTACATAATGGTCTTATAACATGACAAAAGACCATTTTACCCCTTTTCCATAATTTTACTATTTCACCCGATTATTTTACTTTTTATTACACATTTTCACGGGTTCTTACATATGATGGTGGGGGTTGTAATGTGTTTTTTTTGTCATTAAGGGTGTTTTAGGAAAAGTAGGTAAAATATAGTGTAAATGGTAAAAAGATAACAAGTAGCTGCATTATAGGAATAGGAGAAAAATTAGAAATAAATATTAAGAAGGAATATAATTTCTTATAATATTTATTCCTACTTTTTATTCCTATTCATGTTCTTACCCATGTTAAATTATAACATGTGTCTTAAAATATTATTTATTTTATTAAATGTAACACTTGTTACAATTTCATATTGGTAGGAACATGAATAAGCACCCGGTGCATATTAGTTGACTTTTGATAAATAAGGGAAGACTAAGGGTACTACTATGCTTCTCCCCCACTATGGGCCTAGGATTAGTATGATTCTTATTTGTCATGATTATACATCAAATCAATAAATATAAATTAATTTTTTTTGAAACCGGCCAATAATTTATATGGAGCGTACTCGGGCGTGGTAAAACAGGTCGGCATTTAGCCGGCGGCCCGGAAGCACGCACCTTTCCCCTCATTCACCTGTTGGCTTCGCCTAGGGAAAATCCCCCACATGTTGTTCAAGTCAGGAGTTGAACTCCCGACCTTTGCCCCACATGGGTATATAACCCGGTGCCTCAAACCAGCTAGGCTGGAAGTCATTGGCAATAAATATAAATTAATTAATAAATCAAATAATATTTAGTCTTATTTATCAAGAAGCAGACGTGCTTTTTTTTTTATGTTTTTCTAAAGAGAAATTGTATTGATTCCTAATTTTTGTTCCTAACTTTATTCCTAACCATTTGAAAAAATGACAAGTGTAAAGTTTAATAATATTAATAATATTTTAATCTACTTGTCATCATTTCAAATGGTTAGGAATAAAGTTAGGAACAAAAATTAGGAACCAATATAATTTCTCTTTTCTAAAAGTGACATATGAGTATTTATCTAACATACATTTGCTTTTAATTTATATATTTTACTCTAATCAAATAATATATTTACTTATATTTAAAAAACGGAAAATCGTAAAACTGATAAAACCTGACTACCAATCTTTAGTCGTAAAAAAACGAGGATAAAAAATATAAGCGTAACATAAATAATTTTGGCTGTCTATTTTTTACGTCGAACCAATTTCATACAATTTTCGAAAATCTCTATCAAAATATATAAAAATTCTTTGACACCATCGTTCAGCTTGAGTTGTAATATAACTTTTATTTTCATTTACGGTTTATATTTATTAATAAGTTAAATAAATAGTTTTAAATAATAATAGAATATATATTATATTAAATATAAAAAACAAACAAATAATAAGAGGAGAGAAACGAATAATAAGACTACACAGAATGGCACTCCAATGCCAATGACATTGCCAATGTGGCACTTCAATGCCAATGGCAAACTATTCCACATTATAGGCATGACAAAGATTTTTTTTTCAAAGGCATCAGCATGCCTCCGAAAATTCATTGGCATCACTCTCAATTTCACTTTCTTTCTTTGCCATAAACACCACACCATCACTCCACATTGTAGGCATCCAAATATATTTTCGTAGGCATCCTACGTGGCGTCTATGTGGACGCCGATGACGATGGTTTAGTAGGCAACCACTCCGCTTAGCCTAAATAGACGGAGATATTTTGCCTTTTATCAATTATCATGTCCCATCATTCCATTCATAGCCCACTTGGCTAACAATGAGTGTTACTAACAAGAAGGTCCAGGGTTCAAACCCTGACACTAACATAACAAGGAGTAATTTAGGAGTAGGATAGATTTGCCGTTCAAAAAAAAAAAAAATCAGGCCCCACTTTATTATATAAAATTAATTAATATGTTAGACCTCATAGAGGGAGAGATTAATAGACCCTGCCAAAGACTAAATAAGCACCCGGTGCATATTAGTTGACTTTTGATCTGCTAGATGGATACTGGTTGCTGCTTTTAAATGATTAACTGGCGGCTGCAAAAGAAATTTAAATTTTCAGCATTGAGTTCTGGGAAGTTGCTGGTGTTGATTAATCATGGTGGGTTTAAATTAGGGGTGCTACTAAAGATACACCCTAGATAAACTTTTAATAAAAGTCAAAGTATTTTCAACCAATCATATCTGATTTTTCCAGAAAACAATATAATATCAACAAATAGAAAATCATTGACTTTGAATAGGGTTGTATTTTTAGTGAAATAGGGGTGTATTTTTGACAATTCCCTAAATTAGATGGCTTGTATGGCGTTGGGTGTAATCTTAACCTACTTGGGTGTATAGCTGTACAGTTGCTTCTTCTGGATTTTGTTTTGTTGGGCGCCAGCTGCGCGCTGGTTTTCGTAGGTTGCCGTTAAAAAAAAAAAAAAAAAAAAAACTTGTTATAGTCCACGTGTATTCTTTGGTTATTCCAAGATACATAGGTGTATTCCAAGACTCCAATTCGTAGAATTTTTAAAAGTCTTTTATTATTTAAAAATGTTTTAATAGCCTCTTTTTTATAATTGAAGATGTCGTCTTTCCGTGAATTGTCATGTCATATTTTTAAATGTCTCAAGCTATTGCATCTTAGAATTTTCAATGTATTATCACGTCACTATTGTATTTATATTATATAGCATATAGTTTTTATTTTTCAATACAGTTTGAATACTTCAACTTTTATAAAATACAAATATATATATTTATTTATATATATATATATATATATATATATATATATATATATATATATATATATATATATATATATATATATATATATATTAAATTGCATAAATAAAATATAAAATATAAAATTTTATAAATAATCATGTTTTAGTCTAATATTTATGTTATATGCTTTTCTATTTTTCATTAATATATTATCAATTTATTAAGTTGTTTAGCTTTTACTATATTTAAATTATTATTGCAATTAAATTGTTACTAATAATAAAAATTCAGTGTTTCTTTCTTATATAGTATATCAATGAAAAATAAAGACAGAAAATGACATAAAAGCCATAACACTTGCAATGGGATGATATACAAAGTCAACAGATTTCAATAAATACAATAGGATTTATGGCTACACAAACTGTTGAGAACGATTCTAGATCTGGTCCAAGACGAACTACTGTAGAGAATTTATTAAAACCGTTGAATTCGGAATATGGTAAAGTAGCAACTGGATGGAGAACGACCCCTTTGATGAGTGTCGCGATGGCTCTATACATACATACATACATACATACATACATACATGTATGTACGTACGTGTGTATGTATGTATGTATGTATGTATGTATGTATGTATGTATGTATGTATGTATATATATATATATATATATATATATATATATATATATATATATATATATATATATATATATATATATATATATATATATATATATATAAGTAGGTTTAATAGAAAACCAGTAAAATGTAGAAAACTAGAGGAAAGATCTGGGTCTTTCAAATATTAAGATCTAAGGTTATGATTAAGGGATAATTCTATAATTATCAATACATTTAAATTAATTTAATATAAATTATAATTAACCTAGGGGTATTGAGGTAATTGATCATTGGCTTAATTTTATCTACTCCTAAAATCATTCACTCTCTCTCCCGTCAATTTTACTTTCCCCGGTTTACCAACCCTAAACCTTATGATAAAATAACCTCCGCACCAAATTCTCTCTTCATGTCTCTGCCATCCTCTCTTCACGACACCGCCTCCAGCCACGCCGACGACACCGCCTCCAGCCACGCCGACGCCGGCACTCCACCTCGACCCGCGCCTCAGGCCAGCGATTTCCAATTCAGGTTTCTGATTTCCGATAATTAGATTTCTGATTTTAGTTTTCCCGGAGAAGGTAGATGGTTTCAGTGTTTTTCAAGTGAATTTGGAAATTAGCGGCGATGGAATAGGTTTGGTTGGATTATCTCTTTCTTACGCACTTACATTGACGGGTACCCAAGTGTTCTTGACTAGATGGTATTGTAGTTTAGCCAATTATGTGATTTCAGTAGAACGGATCAAACAATTCTTGACTAGATGGTATTGTAGTTTTGCCACAATCCTTTTTTCCTATTTCAATTTAATATTATTCAATTGCTTATAGTTTGTATGAATGTTGCATCTTACGACAAATCTCAATCATTGTGCTTTAATAAACATACACACTTGTGGTTCATTTATCTTTATGTTGTTTTAACAGGATCAAACATGGTGGAAAAAATACCGCCAAAATACCTCCAAATACAGATGGTATAGATTGTGGTAAGTGAACCGGAACCCTCTTCAATAATAAAATTAAAAATATTTTCATCATTTGTGATTAGGTCGGTTAGTCATTTTTGATTAGGTCGTTTAATCATTTGTGATTAAGTCGTTTGTGTTTAAGTCATTTAATCATTTATGGCTTAATCATTTGTGATTAAATTGCTTGTGATTAGGTCGTTTAATCGTTTGTGATTAGGTCGTTTAATCATTTGTGATTAAGTCGTTTGTGTTCAAGTCATTTAATCATTTGTGATCATGTCGTTTAATCATTGATGATTATATGATGTTCATTTGATTATGATTATATCGAAAATTGTGTTCGTTGATCATTGTACATGCCATTCACTGATGATTAGAAGTGCTTTTATACATTTATGGGTCATTTTATGCATTTATCATTTGTTTATTAACATAATTTTAATACATTTTCAATGTAGATTTTTCATTGTATTGGAATTTTTTATGCATTTTCAATCTAGTTTCTTTTTAGTATTCATTAATGAGTACCATATTACATTTTGGTATTCATCAATGAATAACATATTACATTTTGGTATTCATCAATGAATAAAATATTTCAAAGCAATTTTTTATATGTATGATTCATTAATGATTATATGATTTTCATTAACGAATAGAACTTTAGTGTTATATTCTCGTTTTATTCATTTATGAATATAATGCTATTCACTGATGATTACAAGTATTTTTATATATTTATGGTCATTTTATGCATTTATCATTTGTTTATTGACATGATTTTTATGCATTTTGAATGTAGATTTTTCAGAGTATTGGAGTTGCATGAATGAGATGTCGAAGAAGTCTATTTCAAGTCAAAAGATTTAGCACAACAACATTGTTCTTTAATCATTTGTGATTAAAGTGGTATTTTTTATTATTTATGTCTAAAACTATATTGTATTTTTCCCGTTTTATGTTCTATAATCATTCATGATTATAAATTTAGTTAATTTTTTTGTATCTATACATTGTCCTCTATTCATTTATGATTACAAATGTATTTCATTTTTATATCTATATTATACATTATTCATTCATGATTACAAACGTAGTTGGTTTTTTCATCTTACAAACATATAATTAAAAAAGAAAAGACTTATAAAATTATAAAGAATACAAAATGCATGTATTCATACATGATTATAAATATTATGATAATATAATAAAATTTTCAATATTATTGGTACTTTGATTTATCAAAAAATGTTTTTTTTTTGGAAAAAAATTATATTAAATGATAATTTTATTAATTTGAGGTAATTAAAAATTGGAAAAAGATAACTAAAAAACAATTACTTTTTTAGGTAACTATTAATCAAATCCCTAAATTTTAGGAAATTCTCAATTAATTTATTCTATTATAATTTAACTAAAATACACAATTACTAATATTTCCTTATAAAATGATTGGTTCAGAATGGTTCTTTAGTTCTCTACCTTTTACCGGTTCTCTATTGAACATTGTTGAAAATTAATTTATGTGACCATTTGTTGAAAAAATATTTAGGAATTAAATTAAATTAATTTTAGTAGATGTGTTAAGTTTTCGCTTAATTAGCGTTAGCGAAAAATAACCCTTAACCAAATCTACACATGTCTACTTTTAATTTTGTTTAAAATGCAGGAATTAGCGAAAAAGTGATGAATCAGACCATGGATAAGCGAAAAGTCAGATCAGCATAAGCGAAAATCTCATCAGGATAAGCGAAAATCTCATCAGGATAAGCGAAAATTTCTGATCAGAGAAGCGAAAATCAGGAGCCACCCCCTCAATATTTTTGGCCAGTCCCCTCAGAAATTTTCCCCATTCCCATCTTTATCCTTGATCAAAGATTCACCCCCTCACTTTTCTGACGCTGTTAAGTACCCCCTCAATAACTTAACGGAATATTCCTTTATTCCATGTGCACTTTAGTATTTCCCATCAAGATTCCATGTGCATTTTAACAAACCCCTTTATAGGACACATGTCACCCTCCTATTGGTGGACATGTTCTTACACCCTATAAATACCTCCCCACTTCCTATGTTTCCACCAACCTTTTGGAAACTTTTTATCTCCATACAACACATAACTTTATTTTCAGAGATATTCCAAAAGTGTGCTCCCCATTTATGAAGATTTGAAGATTGTCATTTGAAGATTCCTTTTGTCTCCATATTATTGGACGTGTTCTTCAAGCTTTTCTTCAAGTGTTCTTCATTTCTTCTTCATATTTCTTCTTCTTTTTCATTGTAACTTTGAATGCTTCATTATTATCAATGAAAATCTTTTTCTTCTCTTTTTTTATTGTTATTGAATAGTTTTGATTAAATATTCCGCATTGTGTTTGTCATTTTAAGATCTTCTTGGATTTAAATCTTCTTCTTATATTTTTTTGTTCATTCATGGAAATATTTTGAACTCTAGATTTATTTTATCCAACAAACCTCTCCATAGATATATATATATATATATATATATATATATATATATATATATATATATATATATATATATATATATATATATATATATATATACAGTTAGGTTCTTGTGAGAACCTAAATATTCATGAGATCTTGAGAACCCCACATGGACCATTAGATTAAAAAAAAACCCATGGCTGAGATCAAAGGTGGCATTTTGTAAATATGTGGTAAATTAACACCCATTTTATTTGATTCAAATCTGTCTATGGGTAGTAGTGTAAATCCGCATTGCGTGTGTATCATCCCCATCAATCAAATCCCGCCTTTCTTGCTTACTCTATTTAACACGATAACGAGAGAAGTTACCATCATTATCATCTGACTCAATCGTTACCCTAATTTTCATCCGACTGAATCTTTCTTCAAAATTATCGCTTTTAGCTTTGAAGTTTATCAAGAATTGAAGTTTTTGGGTAATCGAGAAGGCGAACAGAGGTAAGAGAAAAAAAACACATGTCGTATATCGCTTTTACTGTCATATTTTGTTTCGATTATGTTCATTTAGTTTTTATTTTCTCGCATATCGGTTGTGTTCATCAAAGAACATTTACGATTAATCATTAATATTCGAGATTTCGAGATGATTCCGATGGATTTTGGAAAAAATTGATTTTAATAACTTGATTCTGATGGAGTTTTCAGATAAACTCTTAAAAAACTTGATTTCTTGGTGTGTGTTTTGATTTTGGTCAATGTAAACCCTAATATCTTGTTATTGATGGTTAACTTTCACCGATCAATTAGGGTTTATGTGTAGTTGTTACCGAAAAACTTGATTACTTAAACCCTAATACTCTGTGTTTTGTTTACTTTATTAGTTTATCCATTATTTGTATTTACTCATCGAATCACAATACTTATACATTGAACAATTCTACTTCATTCCTGATTTTTGTGCGACTTTTCAGATCATATCGGCTGGAACTCTACACAATGTTTAAATTTGGTACAAATTTATTTAAATTTTTTATGTTTTAGTATATGATAGAAGGAGTGAGAGGCAAAGGAAGAAGTCATTAAGTCGATTTTCAAATACCATTAATGAGTCTGTCATAGTTCAAGAAGACGACGAACATGTTCAATATCATGATGAACCTCAACAGGATGAGGTTGATGAACAAACCCAGATTGAGGATGTCATTGTTAATAGAGAAAATGAAGGTAATATGCTGGTAATCAACAGGTTTTTTTTTGTGATTTATGTGTATATGCACAAATGTTAAAATGTGCATACATTCATTAAGGAAAATGTTTATGCCTTCCCAAAAATGTGTACATACACATGTATTGTAACAAATTGGATTTGTCCACTTATTTTTCAGATTATTGTTTTGGTGCACATTTGTTTTTATGTTTAGGTATATATGTACAGTACAGATGTAGTTATATGGTGCATATGTACATATAATCAAACTGAAAATAAATTTTTTTTTGATATTCACACTCTTGCATATGTACACACACATTAAGTGTGTCTACATACACATTTATATTTAACTACTAGTTATGCTATACATAATTTGATAATATGGAAATATGCACTTGTAGTATTATCCCAGTGGTGTATATGTGCACATATGTTAAAGCATGCATGAGTTACTTAAGAAACATGTGTACGTCTTTTATTAAATGTGTACAAACATATTTATTGTTAACCACTATTTATATCTTACAAAATTGCATCCACTGCATATATGCACTTATTTGTATAAGCATATTTTTTTTTAAATAATTTGATGTTTTGTATTTATGTTTGGTTATTTAAATGAAGCAGATAGATTGGTTGAAGAGATTTCTCCATCAAGAACCAGAAGTGGAAAGAGGAAGTTAAGTGAAACAAAATGCATGCATGGAGTGAAAACCATGAAAACAGAAAAAGACCCAAATCTCGCATTCACTCCAGACAGAAACCTTAGATCTGGATCTAAATCGTCACCTAGTAAATCAAGGAGCAAGAAAGTATTTGTGAGGAATTATCCGAGCAGACTGTTTTTGAAACCGTATGGTTTGCGCATCAAGACCTCACCTTCCACAATAATCGAAGCAATACGCTCTCTAAATGAAGACCAAAAGGAGGCGGTGATAGATATAGGGTTTGATTCGTTATTAAACATGAAGCTTGGTGTAAGTTCAGCAAAATTAGGTCATTTTGTAGTTGCCAATTTAGATGACAAAGCTCTCGTGATCACACTACTAGAAAAAAGGCTTTTAATGACACGCATTGCGTGTCATTAAAGGGTATAGATGACACGCAAATGTATGTCAAGGAAGCCCCTGTCATAAATGACAGATGACACACATTTGTGTGTCGTAAATTTATGACATACATTTATGACTCGCAATGTAAGTCGTAATTTTATAAACGCATTACACATATTTATGACAAACAATTGGTATGTCATGATTTTACGTTTTTGTAGATATGTTTTTTTTCTAGATTTACTAATATTCAAATTAAATCACATTAATTCTCATAATATAAAATAAAATATCATTACAAAGACAATGCATTGTACAAAATATAAATTGTCATACAAAATATCATACTAAAGGTAAAAAAAATATAATCCATTGTTATTTTCTTTTACATATTCCTATAATCTGTGAAGAATGTAAGTTGGACAAGTTCTTCATGACTTATGCAGCCCATAACGAAATGTTGCATCTTTCCTGAAAGAAAAACATAAATAATGCATGTGAGAATACTTTATCAATAGAGTTTACCTTAGCAACAACATATCAATTATCAAAAAACTAAATAAGATTACAAAAAATTAAATAACTTTATCAATGGAGTTTACCCGAACAATACTTCACAAAGAACCACAAAAAGAAAGAATTCTAGTTTTCATCAAGGTTTGCACGAACTATTAAGCCATGATACTACATATATACACTAATTGTGGTGTAGGTTTTCCTGTTGAGGCTCAAACAAAAGAAATTGATGCATATATCATTGGGTTCTTGGTAGTGGGTAATTCACGGTTTTGGTGTCAATTTAGACAGAAAAAGGAAGTTACCAATAAAAGCAAGAAGGATGGCACTATGGTGCTAAGTCAAACAAAAAAAAGTTGAATTTACCTTGCTATGATGCTGTGTGAACAGACCAAGACTCTTTTTTATCTCGATAGCAATAACTCTTTCTTGGGCCAAACAAATTTCTGCATAAGCCTTGAAAGATGAAGGGTAAGTAAGTCTTTCTTCATTCATAGACAAAACAACAAACACTTGGTGGGCTAAAAGTCATGTTTATTTTAAGAAAATAAACAAAAAACATTTATCCATGAAACCGGTTTTAGATCGACATCAGAACAATCAATCGAGTAAAAAACTACAGATCGATTAATACACTCGATTTTAGACATTATAAAAAACAAAAAGCCTTTATTCATGAAATCGATTAATAATACCTCGATGAAATAGTTCAATTGAATAACCTACATCTAGATTGATGAATTCTGATTTCAATCCATATGGTTTTCACAATTTCACCATAATCTTTCTGGTGACGCTTGAAATCATAATCAACAAGCCCTATACCAACAAATCTGAATGAAGATAGAGAAAGAGAAAAAGAAATATAAGAAGGAGAAAAACTCATTCATCGCAGAAAGTTCTGAAAGATTTAGAGCATCAAAATTAAACACCGATAATTACCTTGAAAATCAATCACGGATGCAGTAGATTCTAAGGATGAAATCAATTGAGTTTGTGACAATCAGAACGCGATTTGAACACCACTTCAGATATCGGAACTCGACTGTGAGGAGGCGGAGGAATTACAAGTCGACGTATTTAGGAGGGAGGCGATGTCGTATATGTCTTAGGGTTTGACGAGTTTCAATACAAGTCTTAAAATTGAGGAGGCGGGTTGTGAAATTTCAATTTTTGGTCAAGCCCGCCAATTGTTCGCGTGTTATTTTCACTTACGACACGAAAATATGACATATATTTTTGAATGTCATAAATTTCTTAGAAATATGACATAGATTTATGACACACAATTATGCATGTCATAAATCTTTCAGAATGTAAAAAAAGATGACAATTTTTTATGACACACGGTTTTGCATGTCGTAAAATCAGTGTGTGTCATTGTTCGTGTGTCATTAAAGGTCTATTTTCTAGTAGTGTCAAGACTGGCAAGGTTGACATCAAACTCACAAAAGATGTGGTTCATGATAACTGGGAATACCAAAGGGTGTCACGGATCTTGAAGATGTTGAAGAACTTGATGACACAAATGAAATCATAAGTACAAGGAAATCGCAGTTTTCCAAAGCTAATATATCTAGGAGTGAGTTGGTAAAAAAGATACAGGAGTCAAACCACGATGGTTTAATTTTCAAACTCAACTTCATAACTTTGTTCAATAGCTGCATCTGCAAGACATACAAAACTGGTTATATCATGAAAGATATTGTGAACAAGGTGGCTGGTGTGAAGGATATCAGTAAATTAGACTAGTGTGGTTATGTTTTGAATGCAGTCACGGGTTCCAAGAGGAAGTGGATACCATACTCCAATAAACACAACTATTGCGGACCGATCACATTCTTACTTGTAAGTTTCTGTATTTTTTCATATATATTGCATTTTTTAATATAATTTTATAATATTTTAATCTGTTTAATGCAATTGTATCTGGATCACGTATTTGCATCATATAAAAATAATTGGGAACTGGGAATATGAAGAAGTGAAAAAAAAAAGAGGCGTACGAGCTTAACCATGGTGGTTTTGGTATGTTTGATGGTGGCGACCAAATACAAGCAGAGGATATTGAAGTTGTAGTGGACAAGAGTTTTCAGGTATAAATATATACATAAATTGCTTTTTATCATTATACTTACACCTATATTAATTGTATGTACATATGCACTATATTAGTACATATGCATTATATTAGTACATCTGTTTGTGTATATCAAAAAGATTTATTTACAGATTGATTGTATGTACATATGCACTATATTAGTACATCTGTACATATGCACTATATTGTTATTTTATCATTATAATTACACCTATATTAATAATGCATTTTTGTTTTTTTGTGTATATATTAATAGGAACAATGTGTTGATATCAGTCTACGAATTTCACAGATTCGTAGGTATAGAGAAGAGTTGGATAGACAGTTTATTTTGCTCACTGAAAAGGATCCATCTAACAAGAAGTTGTTAGATTTGAAAGCAGAATACGATGGTTTGTTTGGTCGAGTAGTAGGTGATGGGTTAGGTTCATTAGATTTGAATGATGAGGTTGAGGGTGGTATTTCTACTGGTAAATATGAAAATGACGCAATCATTAGTCCCATAGAGGAACATGCTGATGGACATAATGATGGAAATGATGAGGATTGCATGGATCTTGCAGACGACCATAAAAAGGTGGATCTAGTAAATATGTTATCTCCAATGGGAAATGTGCTAAACATGAAAAAACGTCAGTTTGATGCAGGACCATCTGTTCAGGAAACTAACCGTCCACATGTTGAAGGAGTGATAAAGACTCCAACAAAAACGATTTCTTTCAAGCTTACCAAGGGATCAACACACGATGATAAAAAAGGACCCATTCGATTCTCCAATTTCCACATAACTTCAATTTAGGTATAACCCAGGAATTTGGGAGTGTCTTGGCTGATCAATACGAGCCAATAGTGAAAATTGATGGTCACCACGTGAAGGTACCGATTATAAATACCGACAATGAGGTGGAAGATCCTATGGATGACATACCTTTGAGCAGAAGGGTGAGGAAGCCTTCCCAGTACAAACGGTCTCGGTCTTCATATGTTAACAAACAGGTCCAAATTTTAGATTTTGTAAAGGTCGTAGAGATCAAGGTCTCAGACTGGTTGTTTAGACTCAACGGTGATCCCGAGTAAGATATTTTCAATATGTTAATACGATTTGATTATATATATATATATATATATATATATATATATATATATATATATATATATATATATATATATATATATATATATATATATATATTGCATGATTTATTAAATATATTTTTTATTTATTACTAAAACAGGTCATCTATATTTGAAGACAAAGATGGAAACTATGCAAAAAGAATAAACATGGAGATGTTTATTCCAGATTGTCCTTTGGATGTTAATGCTGTGAATGCCTGGTGTCTAGTAATGAATCAAGAGGATGGTACAAAGAAGAAGGGTGGACATTCAAGATGGTATATGGATGTAATAACTTTTGTAAGTTACTTAACTATATCATCTTTAATTATAATTTTGTTCCACTGATGATTTTTCTAACTAGTATAAATTGGTGATAGGATGAGTCCAATCTGAAAGAGTTTATGGACAATTTAAACGAAACGTCCCAACAATTTTCCTCATCAGTCAAAGATTTCATGAAGACAATTAAAGGGAAAGACAAATGGAGCAAAGTTGAGATGGTATACATTACATATCAAATTAATACTTCCGTTGTATACATGTCTACTAACTCATGTACATATGCATGATATTATCTGATACGCATGATTTAATTGATACTTGTGTTTATGCATATGTACACTAATGATGTACACATACATACTTATGTGTATGTGCACACTTTTACCTGGTTTTTATGTTTATATACATATGTACAGTACAAATTTACTAATATAGTGCATATGTACATACAATCAATCTGTAAATAATTTTTTTTTGATATACACACTGTTGCATATGTACACACACAATGCATATGTATACAAATGCATGTCTACACACAAAATGTTGGTTATATGCCCATCGTTATAATAAGTTGGTAATATTACTATAAATAGTAGGGTCCTTTTGGGTTACACGCAAGAGACGATTTAGCTAAAAGAGATCGAAAATAAACTTGAGGGGTTAAGTTTATTAATATACCAAAGTAAAGGTATATTAATTAGAAACTTAATAAGGATAAAGGACCAAAGTGAAATATCCATAAGGGAGGGGATAAGGATGAGGAGCACTATAAATACAACCCTAGATCTGAGTTGTAGGTGCTGCCAAAACCCTAATTTTCGTCACTCTCCTCCCACCCCTCGGTATACAGCCGATTTCTTTCAAAACCCTAAGTATTATGTGCTAAAACTTCAAGCAAAGGTATATACTACATCAACGGGTGCTGGATCGTTGTCTTGGGTGCGATTACATTAGAGGAGTTCTACTTTGGGCTCTCGTCATCCTAACAAGTTCAGATCTGAGATCTAAAAGGTATTTCTTGAACCCTCTTGATTTTACAGTTACAAAAGTGTGCATGATTCTGTGATCCTGGTTGAATACGATTTTGATTTCTGTTTCCGCTGCGTTGTTTTTATGCTATCGTATTCCAACAGTGGTATCAGAGCCACTTTATCATGATTTTGTACTGTTTAGATTCGATTAGATATATTAAAAATCGTTTTTTTTTTCTGATTTATCGAATCTATTCGACGTCCGCGCCGCGGTACTTGAAATATCGCGTCGCGGGTTTTTCTAAAGTTACGATCATTAGGGTTTTGCCGCGTCGCGTTTCCTAGTGTTCTGCGCCGCGTCGTTCTTGTCATGATCGGTTTCTTTTGATTACCACATCGCGTTTTCTTGTGATCCGTGTCGCGACGGTCGTGGAAGTTTTTTTTCTGAAAAGGATTTCTTGATATGCTAAATAGTGAATTTTAGTTTTATTTGATTATTTAGATTAATGATTGACATTGAATGCTTGCATGCTCAATAGGATTAATAGCTAAACACAAAGTTTAAAATGCTTCAAAATTTAATGGATGATTGTTTAAATTAATTATTAACACTACATCCTTGCGTGTTTAATAGAATTAATAGTTAAACATAATTTTCAAAGAATACTTAAAATTTTAAATGATATATATATTAGAATTGTATCTATATGTATAACTTAAAATAAAACATTGGTCAGACCATGACTAGGCTCACTCACTCTAAATGTGTTGAGAAGGTTTAAGGAGGTCTCTTCGATTCCTAATGAGGTCGGTTTTTAAATAGCATTCATTGCTTACCACCCTCACCGCCTGCCGCATTTTATTGACTGGAGTTACCGAAAGGGTTTGATAGGACAATGTTTCAAGATAAAAGTATTACTGAAAATACAGAAGTAAAAATTGTTAAAAGTTAATAGAATTTTTCAAAAGTAAATTGGCATTTCAAACTGGTTTTAAATGTTTAAATTGACCATTTTTGCCAATTAAAAGGTTAAAGTGTTTTAACAAGAATGATATATGCAAAACTAGATTGTTAAAAGTTGTTGACATTATTGGCAATTGTAAGACGGATTTTAAAAGTTTAGAAGACCATTTTGCCAAAAAGAAAGTTAAAATGTTTTAACTTAACGAAACGAAATCTCGTTTTATGAAAATGTGAATCTCATGCTACCCACAAAGAACCTCACATTTAACTGGGCCCTTCCGACGTGGGAAGTGCTATAGCCAACGCGTCGGATTGGACTAGGCCAAAATGATGTGATACTCGCGATAACTTATGAATCATGGGCCGGGTGTCACGTGGGTCTTCGTGGTCGATTTACCATCCAAACTTGTGATCCGCGACATACCCGTCACGAGAGAGAGGATGAGCATGATGGGATTAAACATGCCATTGATCAGATTCAATGAATCCCAAAAGATCTAGAAGCTTCATAGAGATTGAAGTTGGCAAAAGAGTATTGCCTACCTAAATAACTTCTGGGGGTGACTACG
The DNA here is from genome assembly GCA_023525715.1 of Cichorium intybus. NCBI lineage: Eukaryota > Viridiplantae > Streptophyta > Magnoliopsida > Asterales > Asteraceae > Cichorium > Cichorium intybus. The sequence continues at coordinate 111,112,719 of CM042012.1, read as the reverse complement.
GCATACCTCTTCACCACCAAAAGCGAAATATGGATTCTAGCCATAAGTAAAATAATTTTATAGGTAATTAATTTATTAAGGGATAATCGAACTAAACAAAACTCTATTTTAGATGTCAACTAAAGAAAGTTTGAAAGTTACAAGTTTTTTTTACTGCGTGGCTTCCTCGATCAAAGTAAGTTCAACGGCATAGATTATGCGTGTTGGTTCCAGAACTTGAGAAGAGTACTCAATGTCGAGGGAAATTTTTATATGATTAAGGAACAAGTTCCTATGGATTATCCAGCCAAATCCACTAGTGCTGAAATAGACGGTCAATCATCTTAGACGTCTAAATGATTCGAATAAGGTTGCTCGTTTCATGTTAGACACTATGATTCCCAAGCTTCAAAGAAGATTGTGGGGTCTTGGTGCTTTGACATGATTAACCGGCTTAAGGACATGATCCAAGAGCAGGATAATGAGAACGATTCGAAGTCATGAAAGCATTATTTGGATGTAGGCTGTTACTAGGATGGAGAGTTAATACCCATATGTTTAGCATAAGAGGGTACGTTGACCAAATGTGGAGGTTGGGATTTCCAACAAGTCAGGAGTTAGTCACGGACATTGTCCTTAACTCGCTGACTAGTTCTTATGATTAGTTCATTCTGGACTTCATTATATAGAACTTAAAAGGACACTTCGAGAGATTACATAACATGTTGAGGAAAGTAGAACTTTACATGGCTAGGGAATCCAACACCACAGTTCCTAAAGGAGGTGTCAAAAGGAAAAGGACAAACCCTACCAAGGGAATGATTTTCCTAAAGAAACCTCAATACTAAAATCCTGAGGAAGATTTTGTTTCCACTGAAAGGATGTGGGACATGGAAGGCATAAATGCTCAAGATATCTGACGCAATAGAAGTAGTTGCAAGCCACAGAGTATGGCACTTCGGGTATATTTGTAATTCCATAAGTGCTTTGCTTATGACCAGTATTGCCATTTTAATGGGCAGAGACTGGAATAAAGCAGAGGTACAAACCATGGAGAGCTGGATCGAATCATGGACTACAAGCAACTTTAGTTTATGGTTTTGCAATTTGAAGATTGTTGATGTGAACATTGTTTATACCTCTGCTTTATTCCAGTCTACAAGCAGTATTGCCATTTTAATGGGCTACAATCTTCAAATTGCAAAACCATAAACTAAAGTTGTTTTAATGACCAGTATTGCTTATGACCAGTATTGTCATAAGTAGAGCTGGATCGAATCATGGACTACAAGCAGCTTTAGTTTATGCTTATGACCAGTATTGCCATTTTAATGGGCAGAGACTGGAATAAAGCAGAGGTACAAAGGATGATAATTCTAAATCCAAGTGCGGATAAAGAGTTTCTTAGTCAAAGATTATACAATCATCTAATAGACTGTGAAAATTGTTTCAACAGTCAAATCCACTTAGAACGCTACGAGCATCGTATGGTGTGTCTGAGTTATAATCGAACATAAAGGTTCGACTTATGATGGATTGTATTATGCTTCCAATCTATGTCTGAGGTTAAACCTTAGAGACAATAGAGTCCTAACCCTTGCACCAACACAAAAGGTTCTATAAACACTCTTTGAGAAATATGGAGTGTAGATGTTTCTTCACTAGCATATTTAGAAATTTGGGGTCTTGAGACTTACGGTTTACCGTGTAGCTTAGAGGACGCCGATTAACAGAAGTGTTATTCCATTAGAGTACTTAGATATAATAAGCATTTTGACAACAGTATGATGTTGTATAAATGACAGTCTTCTATGATAGGAGGCTGGTATTCAAGAAATCAGTGGGAGCCTGACTGATCTTGATGAGACTCAAAGGATCAAAGAACCTGATGTTGGCACTAGCACTCAACCAGAGGTAGTAAAACCTGTTGAGACTCAGTAAGAGTTTGCTGAGGAATCTGACATAACTCCATCTCCTGTTCGAGAAACTGATAAAGGACGTCATACACCTGGTTTTCATGAATTACATGTTGACGAAGGTGATGAATGTCTGGTGGATCATTGTGACCCTACCAATTATCAGAAGTCGTGGCAGGCCCCTTGGGTTGCCTTAAGGAAAGAGATGATGGAGAGCAAGATGAAATCCATGTATGATAACCAAGTTTGGAACCTGGTTGATCAAACACCTGGCCTTAAAACAGTTTGTGTAAATGGGTCTTCAAGAAGAAGACAGACGTGGATGGAAAGGTACACATAAACAAAGCCATACTGGTGGCAAAGGGTTATACTCAAACCCAAGGGATTGATTATGAGGAAACTTTTTCACCAGTGGTGATGATTAAATCTATTAGGATATTGTTTGTCATCGCAGCATTTTATGACTACAAAATATGGCAAATGGATGTAAAAACCGATTTCCTTAACAGAAAACTTTCAGAGGATGTGTATATGACACAACCAGAGGGTTTTGTACAGTCCAAATATCCTAATAGAGTGTGTAAACTTGTGAAGTCGATTTATGGATTCAAACAAGCATCTCGTAGCTGGAATCTCTGCTTCAATGAGAAAATCAAAGAGTTTGGATTTTCGAGAAGTAAAGATGAGTCATGTGTATATGTCAGAGCTAGTAGGAGCATTAATGTAACGCCAAAATGTATTTATTATATAATTATAATAAAAAGGGCAAAATGGTCATTTTACCCCAAAAGGGTAATTTGGTCATTTGGACAGAAAAGGACTTGTTATGTAATAATATTTTAGGTCTTGGACTTAAAATGTTATAAAAGTTGGTTATTTGTCATAAATTGTGTTATTTGTGGCAAAACTTTGAAATATGCAACTTAAAGGACCAAAGTGCAATTTCTAGAAGTATATAAGCAAGACTTGTGCAGAATTCTTGGAGTTACGGGAGCAACTTCTTGGCTGAAATTCTGCAGAAATTAGGAAGGTTTTCTTGAAGGCTTGAAGCTTGCATTTTGGTTCTTGACATTCAAAGGGTATAATTGGAAGAATTTGAGGTAAGTTCCAAGTTCTTGATTGTTATTCTTGGAGAGTTGTGTAGAACTCAAAAACTGTAAATTCAGTTTTGTTTGTGTGTTTAAATTGGTTATATACTTCCATTAAGTTCTTATAACAAAGACATAACTCAACAAAATGGAAGTAGAATGCTATAAATGGTAAAATTGAAGATTTGGGGTTGTTAGAAATAAGAACCCTAATTCTTTGTGTGATTGATTTAGGATGTTTTGGGGGTTAAAAACCTTGTTAGAATGTAAGGTTTTAGCCTAGGAACAAACCCCAAACAACTAAAAACGAAATCAAGGACTTAAGGGACGAAATCTGCAAGCTACAGTGCAAAAATCGCGACTGGCCAGGGGGTTTGCCCAGGCGCCAGGCGCAGTGCGCCCAGGAGCCAGGCGGGGCGCGCCTAGGCGCAGTGCGCCCTGACCCTGGCGCAGTGCGCCTCCAATGCAGTGGCCAGACAGAAACTTTGAAACGCTAACTTTTGCGTTGCTTGTCCGATTAAGCTCAAATTTGAACCATAGGTGCATTATGGTCTGAAAAGTTTGGGAAAATTTTTAGATTGAGTTTCCGACCCCTCGGGAGCACTGTAGACCGGTCCGAATGCCTCGGTGAATAGTAAAATTCACATAAAGTTAGTAAACGGAAAGTTTATTAACTAGGCATCGTTTATAACATTGTTTTATTGAACTCTAGTGTATTAGAGTTAATTAAAGTGGGTATTAACCTATAATCATTTTGAAAATGAATGAAATTATAGGTTTGGGACAAAATCATACGGACTTCATTTCAAAGCAAGGAACGATAAACGCTAGTTGTAGCAAGCCTCCAGGTGAGTAATCTCACTGTTATCTGTTGTGATAAATGTTATTTGAGCAGCTGCAGATGAATATGATTTGAGGGACAGAAATGACAAAATTTCATGATTTAAGATATGACAAGACCAGATAAGCCGTGAGTCTAGTATAGACAAGAACGGAACTGTGAGTCAATATATCTATGTAAACTGTTATATAGACAACAGCGGGCTTACCCGTGAGTCTAGGCAACAGCGGGCTTACCCGTGAGCCGCAGTTTATTTCGATGAGCCAGATTTACATAGACAACAGCGGGCTTACCCGTGAGTCTAGGCAACAGCGGGCTAACCCGTGAGCCATGGCAACAGCGGGCTAACCCGTGAGCCACATTTGATATTGTATTGTGTGATAATACATGTTTGACCTTGTATAGAGAAATTTTATTCTTATACATGTTATTATTCGTTTGATTACTCATTGGGCTTTATAGCTCACAGTTTTATTGATATGTCCCTGCAGGTGAGCGTGACCCTGCCAAGGGAAAAGACAAAGTCCGTGACTGAGGACTTAGCATTTGTAGTAACGACCCGGCTTAAAGAATGTATAATAGTTATGTATTGTACTTCGTGATACACTTGTACTCGTATTTTGTTAACTAATACCCCATACTTATGGTTTTTATTGTAATATATTTGGTTTGTAAAACAAAAATTTTTGGGGTGTTTTTGTTAATAAGTCGGGTGTTACAAGTTGGTATCAGAGCCGTGGTTTAAGTGAACTAGGTGTCTTAGATTAGATCCCTGGACTTAAACCTTGAGAGAAGCACAGATAATTGGACTGTTATATATATATATATATAAGTTGTTACTATATATGTAATCTAACAGTTTGCTGAAATTTTGAAGTATGAGAAATACACGAAGCAATCCTACTGGTGTGAATTCACGTGGAACTGCAAGAAGCGGACCAGCTAGGTCACGCGGCTCTGTTGGGCGAAGAGCACCAGCAAGGGAACCGGTGGGACAAAATCCACCTGATATACGAACTATTGTGGAAGAAGTGGTTAGGCAGATGATGCCTGCAATAATAAATAATTCCAACCTGGGCGGCAATCCAAATCCGAGTGCTAATCCAATTCCTACCGAAGAGGCTGCAAAAAGTGTTCATGACGGGCAGCCAGAAAATGAAAGCCAGGGAGAAAGTCGGGCCCGGGCAGTAAAAGAAACACAAGGTGGGGAAGCTTCAGCAAGGAAAGTTGGGTGTACATATAAATCCTTTCTTGGTTGTAAACCAAAGGAATTTTCGGGGACAGATGATCCAGTCAAAGCTATGGAATGGATCATGCATATGGAAAAGGTGTTCAGAGTAAGCAAGTGTTCGGATGAAGATAAAGTGGAGTTTGCCACGAACCAACTTACAAGTGGCGCACTACATTGGTGGCAAACCTATTACAGATCACTAGATCTTGATTCGTCCCAATCGATACTTTGGGAGCAATTCAAGACAAAATTCAATGAAGAATATTGCTCGGAGGTAGCTATGCAGAAGTTGGAAGATGAATTCCTGCATTTGGAACAGGGTTCCCGATCTGTACAGGAATATACTCTTAGCTTTCTGGAGAAAGCTAGGTTTGCGGAGCACCACATTTACACTGAAAAGAGAAAGATTGACAAATATGTTCGGGGGTTGACAACCCGAATTAGAGAAATTGTGCAACCGTTGAAACTAACTACCTTCCGACAAGTGGTGGATCGAGCCACGGAAAGAGAAACAGAACTGAAGAGACAGGAAGATGAAAAGAAAGTTTTGGAAACGAAACGAAAGGCGGAAGACCAAGGTTGGACGCCTCAGAAAAAGTTGCAACAATCAGGTTCTAAAGGAAAGGGTCAGAAAGATGAAGGAAGGTGGTGCGAAAAGTGTAGAAAACGGCACACGGGTAGTTGTCGCAGTGATACTGGGTCAGTTAGCTGCCGAAATTGTGGAAAGACGGGTCATTCTACACGGGACTGTCGGTCGGACCGTAGGTGTTTCCAATGCGGGGCTACGGATCATATTCGCCTAAATTGTCCCCAACTGAAATCTGGTGTATACAGCGAAAGGCCCAGGGATGATCAAGTGGGAAAGAAAGAAGAGCCGAAGAACAGGGGACGACCAGTGGCCTCACGAGCTTTCCAGATGACTGTGGAAGAAGCCCGTGAGAAAACGGATGTGGTGACAGGTATTTTCACTCTCAATACCATACCTGTATATGTTATTTTTGATCCGGGAGCCACTCACTGTTTTGTATCGGAATCTTTATTGCCTCGCTTGAATGTACCTTTAACCCCGATGGATGAAAGCTTAGAAGTAGCTATAGCAGACGGCCGATATGTCTGGGTTTCTGAACATATGGAAGGTTGTCAGCTTAAAATCTACGGGACCGTTTTCCCTATAGATTTGAAGCCGATGACTACCAACGAGTTTGGTGTAATTGTGGGAATGGATTGGTTAGCAACAAATTATGCTAACGTGGATTGCAGAAATAAAAGTATTACAGTGTTATCACCGGAAGGAGAATGGATGAAAATTCAAGGTGAACGACCTCGGTTACGAATGCCAGTTATCTCCTTTGCTCAAGCCCGAAGCTGTATTAGTAAAGGAGGGATGTCTTACTTGGCTTATGTGTCGGTGGCTCAACCGATTAAAGTGGGGGTAGCGAATGTGAATGTGGTGAACGAGTTCCCAGATGTGTTTCCAGACGAACTTCCAGGGTTGCCACCAGATCGGCAGGTTGAGTTCACGATTGAACTAGTTCCAGGAGCTGCTCCTGTTGCTCGAGCTCCATACCGTTTAGCACCTTCGGAGATGGTGGAACTGCGGAAGCAACTGGAAGAATTGTTAGACAGGGGTTTCATCAGACCGAGTACATCGCCTTGGGGAGCCCCTATTTTGTTTGTCAAGAAGAAAGATGGGTCAATGCGCATGTGCATTGACTATCGGGAACTAAACAAGATCACGGTGAAGAACAAGTACCCGCTACCCAGAATAGACGACTTATTTGACCAACTACAAGGCGCGTCCTACTTTTCCAAGATTGATCTGAGGTCAGGATACCACCAGTTGAAGATAAGGGAGTCAGACATTCCGAAGACGGCATTCCGAACGAGATACGGTCATTATGAGTTTTTGGTGATGCCTTTCGGGTTAACCAATGCTCCAGCCGTATTCATGGATCTTATGAATCGGGTGTGCCGACCGTTCCTTGATACCTCGGTGATAGTGTTTATAGATGACATTTTGGTGTATTCAAGAAGTCAAACCGAACATGAAGTGCATCTGCGACAAGTATTGGAGTTTCTTCGCCGAGAAAAGCTGTATGCTAAATTCTCCAAGTGTGAATTCTGGTTAAGAGAAGTCCAATTCCTTGGCCATGTAATCAATGCTGAAGGGGTAAAAGTAGATCCAGCAAAGATTGAAGCCGTGATGAAATGGGAACCGCCTAGAAGTCCCACTGAAGTAAGAAGTTTTCTTGGTTTGGCAGGCTATTACAGAAGATTTGTCGAGAACTTCTCCTCGATAGCTGTTCCGTTGACCAAGTTGACTAAGAAAGGTGAGAAATTCACTTGGGCTAAAGAGCAGCAAGAAGCATTCCAGAAACTGAAACAAGCTTTATGTGAAGCGCCGGTGTTAGTACTACCACAAAGCAGAGAAGAGTATGTGATTTACAGCGATGCTTCTAGAATTGGTCTTGGGTGTGTTCTGATGCAGAAAGGTCGGGTCATAGCTTATGCGTCACGCCAATTAAAAGATGCCGAAAAGAAGTATCCTGTCCATGATCTGGAATTAGCTGCAGTGATCTTAGCATTGAAGCTGTGGAGACATTATTTATATGGTGTAAAATTTGTTATTTATACGGATCACAAGAGCCTGAAGTATCTTTTTGACCAGAAAGAGCTCAGCATGAGACAGCAAAGGTGGATGGATCTGTTGAAAGACTTTGATTGTGAAATTCAGTACCACCCTGGCAAGGCAAACGTGGTGGCAGATGCTTTAAGCCGAAAAGAAGCTCCTCTGAAAGTTACATCCGCGTGTATGGGTGTAGTGAGCAGGTTACCAGGATTAATTCGTTTGACACAAGAGGAAGCGTGTAAGCCGGAGAATGTAAAAAGCGAAAGAATGGTTGGATATTTGAAGTATTTGGAAGAAAATTCTCAAAAATTCAAGACCTTCAGAGGCCGTATATGGGTCCCGAAACAAGGAGAAGCACGAAACTTGCTTCTAGAAGATAGCCATTATAGCCGATATGCAGTTCATCCGGGTAGTACCAAGATGTATCGGACGTTAAAACCGATGTATTGGTGGCCTGGAATGAAGAGGGACGTTGGAAGATTTGTGGAAAAATGTTTGACTTGTTTGCAAGTTAAGTCAAACCATCAGAAACCGTATGGAGAAATACAGCCATTGCCGATTCCAGAGAAGAAATGGGACCATATTACTATGGATTTTGTGACAAAGTTGCCGCGGACACCGCGAGGTTATGATTCTATATGGGTGATTGTGGATCGATTGACCAAATCGGCACAATTTATACCATATAAGGAAAAGTACAGAGTAGATCAACTGGCAAAAATCTACATTGATGAAGTATTTTGTCGGCATGGAGTACCAGCATCGATTGTGTCGGACAGAGACAGCAGATTTACTTCCCATTTTTGGCAGAGTTTTCAAGAGCAATTGGGTACAAAAGTACTTATGAGTACCGCGTATCATCCACAGACTGATGGTCAGAGTGAAAGAACAATCCAGACTTTGGAAGATATGTTGAGAACTTGTGTCATTGACTTCGGTGGAAGCTGGGAAGATCATTTGCCTTTAGTGGAATTCGCGTACAATAACAGCTATCATTCCAGCATTCAGATGGCCCCGTATGAAGCCTTGTATGGAGCACCGTGCCGTACTCCGACCTGTTGGACTGAAGCTGGGGAAAAGCCGTTGGCTGGACCCGAAATTTTAGCTCAGACTGAAGAAAAGATCAAATTGATACGCGAAAATTTAAAGGTAGCTCAGAATAGACAGAAGCAGTATGCGGACAGACGGGTGAAACCGATAGAGTTCCAAGTGGGAGATATGGTAATGCTCAAAGTATCCCCTTGGAAAGGCTTGATTCGTTTTGGGAAGAAAGGAAAGTTAAGTCCTCGCTTCATTGGACCTTTCTGTGTATCCCAAAGGGTTGGAGCCGTGGCGTATAGATTGGAGTTACCTGATGAACTTCATGGTATACATGATGTATTCCATGTGTCCCATTTGAGGAAGACGTTGTTTGATAAATCTCAACAAGTACCTCTTGCTGACATTGAAGTGGATGAAAAGCTGAGATACCCGGAAAAACCGGAGCGAGTGCTAGACCGCAAAATAAGACAGCTTAGAAACAAGAAGATCAGTATGGTGAAAGTACTTTGGCGTCATCACAAAGGTTCCGACATGACGTGGGAAACCAAAAGTGAGATGAGGGAGAAATATCCTCAACTTTTTGTATGATTTCGGGGACGAAATCTCTTAAAGGAGGGGAGAATTTGTAACGCCAAAATGTATTTATTATATAATTATAATAAAAAGGGCAAAATGGTCATTTTACCCCAAAAGGGTAATTTGGTCATTTGGACAGAAAAGGACTTGTTATGTAATAATATTTTAGGTCTTGGACTTAAAATGTTATAAAAGTTGGTTATTTGTCATAAATTGTGTTATTTGTGGCAAAACTTTGAAATATGCAACTTAAAGGACCAAAGTGCAATTTCTAGAAGTATATAAGCAAGACTTGTGCAGAATTCTTGGAGTTACAGGAGCAACTTCTTGGCTGAAATTCTGCAGAAATTAGGAAGGTTTTCTTGAAGGCTTGAAGCTTGCATTTTGGTTCTTGACATTCAAAGGGTATAATTGGAAGAATTTGAGGTAAGTTCCAAGTTCTTGATTGTTATTCTTGGAGAGTTGTGTAGAACTCAAAAACTGTAAATTCAGTTTTGTTTGTGTGTTTAAATTGGTTATATACTTCCATTAAGTTCTTATAACAAAGACATAACTCAACAAAATGGAAGTAGAATGCTATAAATGGTAAAATTGAAGATTTGGGGTTGTTAGAAATAAGAACCCTAATTCTTTGTGTGATTGATTTAGGATGTTTTGGGGGTTAAAAACCTTGTTAGAATGTAAGGTTTTAGCCTAGGAACAAACCCCAAACAACTAAAAACGAAATCAAGGACTTAAGGGACGAAATCTGCAAGCTACAGTGCAAAAATCGCGACTGGCCAGGGGGTTTGCCCAGGCGCCAGGCGCAGTGCGCCCAGGAGCCAGGCGGGGCGCGCCCAGGCGCAGTGCGCCCTGACCCTGGCGCAGTGCGCCTCCAATGCAGTGGCCAGACAGAAACTTTGAAACGCTAACTTTTGCGTTGCTTGTCCGATTAAGCTCAAATTTGAACCATAGGTGCATTATGGTCTGAAAAGTTTGGGAAAATTTTTAGATTGAGTTTCCGACCCCTCGGGAGCACTGTAGACCGGTCCGAATGCCTCGGTGAATAGTAAAATTCACATAAAGTTAGTAAACGGAAAGTTTATTAACTAGGCATCGTTTATAACATTGTTTTATTGAACTCTAGTGTATTAGAGTTAATTAAAGTGGGTATTAACCTATAATCATTTTGAAAATGAATGAAATTATAGGTTTGGGACAAAATCATACGGACTTCATTTCAAAGCAAGGAACGATAAACGCTAGTTGTAGCAAGCCTCCAGGTGAGTAATCTCACTGTTATCTGTTGTGATAAATGTTATTTGAGCAGCTGCAGATGAATATGATTTGAGGGACAGAAATGACAAAATTTCATGATTTAATATATGACAAGACCAGATAAGCCGTGAGTCTAGTATAGACAAGAACGGAACTGTGAGTCAATATATCTATGTAAACTGTTATATAGACAACAGCGGGCTTACCCGTGAGTCTAGGCAACAGCGGGCTTACCCGTGAGCCGCAGTTTATTTCGATGAGCCAGATTTACATAGACAACAGCGGGCTTACCCGTGAGTCTAGGCAACAGCGGGCTAACCCGTGAGCCATGGCAACAGCGGGCTAACCCGTGAGCCACATTTGATATTGTATTGTGTGATAATACATGTTTGACCTTGTATAGAGAAATTTTATTCTTATACATGTTATTATTCGTTTGATTACTCATTGGGCTTTATAGCTCACAGTTTTATTGATATGTCCCTGCAGGTGAGCGTGACCCTGCCAAGGGAAAAGACAAAGTCCGTGACTGAGGACTTAGCATTTGTAGTAACGACCCGGCTTAAAGAATGTATAATAGTTATGTATTGTACTTCGTGATACACTTGTACTCGTATTTTGTTAACTAATACCCCATACTTATGGTTTTTATTGTAATATATTTGGTTTGTAAAACAAAAATTTTTGGGGTGTTTTTGTTAATAAGTCGGGTGTTACAATTGAAGTCTACCCTATGTAGTACACAGATAGCAAAGTTCTCATGTAAATGTCCCTATCTCGAGAAATATGAAATAAATGAGAATTACTATGCTATAAATGACACAGGAGAGACTTAATATGAAGCATTTTGATCTATGGAGATAGAATTAAGTGCTTCATGGGGATTTTGGAAAAAAAAGTGAACTATGTAAATGTCAGTGCTAGTGGGATCACTGAAGTCCAACCTATGTTGTATGCAGATAGCAAAGTTCTCATGTAAACGTCCCTATATCGAGAAATCATAAATAAATGAGAATTGCTGTGCTACAAATGACATAGGAGTGACATATTGCATAAGAAGCATCATGATCTATGGAGACAGAACTAAGTGCTTCATAAGGATAAGCTAGAGTACATGAGCAGTCAGATCTAGAGATACAAGACTCCTATAAGGGATTCAAGTTTCTGTATCAAGGTTTAGGACTGAGTGAAACTCAGAGTCCTAGTTCCATTAAGATCCTGGATGAAATGAGTTGAGTCCCGTATGAACTTGCATATGGATCAATCGCATAATGTACGAGACCTAATGTATCATATGCCTTGAGCATGATGATTTGACATTAGGCTAATCTTGGAAAAAGTCAAATGGATGGAAGTCACGAAGTATCTTAAATGTTTAAGATATTCTTGATCCATTATAGTATGGGAGAACTCAGTGTAAAGAAGCACACTGATACTAGCTTCCAAAACTAATAGAAACGGTTCTTGTACGCAGTCAGGATCCGAGTTCTTACCAAAAGAGACATCTCAGTTAATAGAGCTATATCGGATGAGGCAAGATAGCTGATCTGATCATTAAGTCAATGTCTCGGACTAAGCAAGATCGTTAATGCTAAGTCCATATGCATTAGATTTGCAAATGAATTGACTTTGAGTGAGGTTAGTATAGTTTGATTTGTATTGGGAACTTAAGCAATGAAAAACTCTATCTGATATGAAGATTATTATGTGGAGAACATAATATATGCATAAAGGCAGTCATTTCATTAGTTTATCATTGTGTTCCGATTTTGCGTGTTTTATTGACTTCCTGAATAATTTAATTATTATTCAAACTGTCCACAGTCAGTCATACTTTTGGGAGTAAGTATTGATTCAAGACTGACATGAGGAATTGGTAGATTGTCCATAGAGATGGACATAGCATGGATATGCACTAATTCTCATGTGTACTTAATAGGGATTATGTATTGGAGTAACCTGCACTTAGATATTACTTCATGGAATCTATCACGAGTAATTCTAAGATGGTAATATTATATATTCTTCAAGCGGAGATGCATTGATTCTTTGTCCTGCAGTCTGTTGTGCCTTGGTTTTCTCCAACGTTGTCTGTAACTGGCAGCCATACAGGGAATGTCCAGGTATGACATGATGAGTAGGCGAGATCCGTGTAGTCAAAGTTTATTTGTTCCTTCTGCCCTAACAGGAGAAGCGATATCCATGGGCCCCTCGATGATTTGGTGCTGACAGCAAGTGTACGGCTGTACCGAGACTGAATTGATATAGAATCAATAGTGCAGTTTGTTGTGGTCATCACAAATCTCTATCGGGAAACATAATATTGAATGTGTGAGACTGACATGATTCCATGTCAGACGTTCATAAGGATATCTTTTAGAACAAAGGAATATTTGATCACTTGCCTAAGGGCTGTTTCATTAAATGAACACGACACTTGTCTTGGATGACATACACCTTACTAGGTTAGGGAATATTAGACCATACAGTTGTTATAACAAGTGTAAGTGGGAGACTGTTGGTTATATGCCCATCATTATAACAAGTTGGTAATATTACTATAAATAGTAGGGTCCTTTTGGGTTACACGCAAGAGACGATTTAGCTAAAAGAGATCGAAAATAAACTTGAGGGGTTAAGTTTATTAATATACCAAAGTAAAGGTATATTAATTAGAAACTTAATAAGGATAAAGGACCAAAGTGAAATATCCACAAGGGAGGGGATAAGGATGAGGAGCACTATAAATACAACCCTAGATCTGAGTTGTAGGTGCTGCCAAAACCCTAATTTTCGTCACTCTCCTCCCACCCCTCGGTATACGGCCGATTTCTTTCAAAACCCTAAGTATTATGTGCTAAAACTTCAAGCAAAGGTATATACTACATCAACGAGTGCTGGATAGTTGTCTTGGGTGCGATTACATTAGAGGAGTTTTACTTTGGGCTCTCGTCATCCTAACAAGTTCAGATCTGAGATCTAAAAGGTATTTATTGAACCCTCTTGATTTTACAATTACAAAAGTGTGCATGATTCTGTGAACTTGGTTGAATACGATTTTGATTTCTGTTTCCGCTGCGCTGTTTTTATGATATCGTATTCCAACACAAAATACATATGTACACAAATGCATGTGTATTGCTAAAATACATTTGTACACAAATGCATATGTATATATGTAATCAATCTATTATGTTAAACATAATTAAACAAGTATATATACACATGACATGCATATGTACACAAATGCATATGTACACACATAATGCACATGTACACAAATGCATATGTTCATATAATCATCATGTTATATATTAAAGTAAAGTAAACTATTACATATACACACGAAATGCATATGTTCACAGATGCATATGTACACAAATACATATGTACACACAAAATGCATATGTACATATATTTATTCTGTTATATTAAAGTAATTTAAAATTGTATATATATGCACACGAAATGTAAAAGTGCTCAAATGCATATACTCATATATATGATTTTCTTAATAGATTGAAATATATTGTTTTGTTTTTCCATGCTGGTGTTCTTCCCAATTTGCCAATCAGGACGTTTTTATCTGCTTGTCTTTGATTTGAAAAAATTGCAGTTCACCTCTTGGATAGCAAAAAGAATTATCCGCAGGATTCATATTTCAACATTCCTAGGAAATTGGTTATTCTCTATATTTTTGTTTCAACTCTGATATATTATAACAAATATGTTATAATTTATTTTTATGTAATAGAGGTTTTGCTTTTTTCAAATATCCTTGTTGAAGCGAAGCACAAAGCTGCTCAAGATATTGGGAATGCAGAAATCAATTACGCAAAGATGAAATGGCAGATAAATGGATCTGATGAAGATGGCGGGGTATTTGTATCGAGGCATATGGAGACGTTCAAAGGTGGTCAGTTGAGTAAGTATGACTGTGGGCTCCTACCTGAATCGGAGGAACAAAACCGTCAATTACACAAGTTGAGGAAAAAATATGCAGCTAAGATATTGCTTAGTACTGTCAACAAGCACGCGGACCATGTATTGCAAGAGGCTGAGGAGTTTGGAAAAATACCTGAGAAAGAAAGGAAGAAGATGCTGCTTGAGGCCTACAAGAATAAGGATGGAAGGTTTAAAAAATAGTAGTATTTTGAACAATTGTTTGGTTTTTTGGTTATTATTATAAGACACGTGTTTGATCTAGATTGACCGTAGTAGTTTGTCTGATAATATGTCTTGGTATCATATGGTATTTGTGTCTATAAGTACTAAACATGTTTTGGTGTTTTTTGCAATGCAACATATGAAATGCATATATGCATTTGGCAAAAAGTTTTTACTTAAACATATTAGTTTTGTTAATATGATATTAGAATATGCACATACGCATGCACATGGGTATATGCACTGTGCAGGAACCCCATTTTAAGATGATATTGCATGTTATAACGTTTGTATAGCCATTTTAAGATCATTATTTTATTATTCATAATTCGATTAAATGCACATATGCACATTCCCCGTATTTAAATGCATATATATGCACAAAAACACGTTTACAATTTTTAACCATATGTAAAATGCATTATGTTATCTTAAAGTTAATTTAACTAGTACATATACACATGACATGTATATGTACACAAATACATATATACCAACAAATTTCATATGTACAAAAAAGCATATATACATATAAGCAATCTTCCCTCATATGCCCATATGCACAAAAATATAGTTAAACACATATATACATATTCATATGTTAATCGAACATGCTGCTATGCACATATGCACATCCCCCACTTGTCAATGCACATATACACATTCACATATGCACGTATCTATTGAATAACATATTTTAAGATGCTGCATATATGCACATTTTTATTATAATCCCACTATATTAAGTCAAGTAAATAGGTCGTACTATATTATTAAGACAACACATATTTGCCCATATGCACATATCAAACAAATTAATAAACTTCATAATCTATAATTGTATTAACAAATCCAATAATTATTAAATCTAAAAAACGATGTTTCTCAATTCATCAAATGACAATACTGATTTTGACAATAGTTATTTCATCTACGAAACATTAGTTTATTATCAAATACTTGTATAACTCTATTTCTCTGTAGCTTTTTGCATCTTTTTCCTCTCTGGGCAGTTCCGTCTGTCATGTCTTTCATTTGGTGATATTTTCTTCATACAAAATGTACATGTTCGTGCATCCTTTTCCATGTTTTTTAGTGCAATTTCTCTCTTCCCTTTCATCCTTTTTCCACTTCCACCTCCTTTGTTGCGTATGTTTTCTGGATTACGTATTGTTATCTCATCTGGTCTACTAACTCCAATTGCTGAATCCATTACTTCAGATCTCGTATGCTTGTCTTTAGGAGGTGGATTGTTTCGTATGGTTGTTCGAATATCTTTTAACATTTCTATCAGCTTATTTATTGCATCTTTATCATGTGCAACCATGTTTATAGAATCACCTATTATGGAATGTATTTCCTGCACCTGTGTGTTTTGGCCTATAGTAGTCTCACCAACATAGGTTATTTTCTACAAATCATCAATATGTATTATACCTTGTTGCCAACGTTTTAGAAGGTATTTGGAAAGTATACATTTCATGAACTTTGTCTTCATTATACACAGAATATGCCTGCATAAAACCCCATAATGTTGTAATAACATGCAGGAACATTCAAACGTATCATCTTCATTTATTATTTTTACCTACAATAACAAAAAAACAAACCCATTAGTCGTCCATTATACATATATAACCCATTAGTCGTGAATTATACATAATACACTAACCTGATAATGAAATTCACCTTCATTCTCACTCAAAAACTCCTTTGATGATGCATTAAAGAACAAACTTTTGTTTTGACCTTTTATTGGCATTACTCGTTCAAGCATTATGCATGAATCATATTCCGCAAGTTCAATAACAGAACCTGGTGAGCATGTCCATACCGAGTCATGTACCTCCAGTTGGAAAATATGAAAGATTTTTTGAGTATAGATGTCTGCCGCTTGCGCTTCAAAATATAGTAATGACACAAGTGGAGGTTTTTGAGTGAGACACGTAAATTCACTATTTGTTTGTCTGTTCCTTTGTTTGTCCATTGCTGCATCAAATTTACACATAAACATCAACATATTCGATTTTCTTGACATGAAACTCTGGAAAAAGTAATTCTCACTCTCGGATTAGGTGTTTTGCTGAAATACGAAGGTATCCAACGCTCGCGTATCTTATACATTTCATTTAACCATTCATTATCGTGTAGCTGAAACTCGTCTATCAAACTGCACTAGTTTTCCTCAAACACATCTGGAGTAATGCACGAGTTCTATATCAGACCTTGCAACCTTTTCCTGAAGTCTATTTTGTATATTATCCTCGCAGACACCTACAAATTATTATGGTATATTACACGGTTAAAAATATGAACCATTAATTATATTAAAACAGAAACAAACAAATTGTTAGGGGCTGTTTGTTTTTTTTTTTTTTGCAGATCTTCCTGACCACTTTTGTCTGTGCCACGCAGACGGCGCGCAGACATGGAACTTCGCAGAGTGTTTGTTTTTTCGAAGACTGCAGACCTAAAAAGGTCTGCGCATCCTCTTTTTGGGGCAGACATAGACCAATGTCTTCAAGGGTCTGCAGAGCTCTTCTAGTAATAAATTAATACAATTTTAACCTAAAAAAAGAAGATAAATTTATTTTTCTATGTTTTTAAACAAAATGAAGATAAATTTATAAAACTTTTAAAAAAAATGTCACAAAATTAAAAAAAGACATGTTTGCTTTGATATTTAAATTCATTAATATCATATAATAAACACTTTTTTTATTGTAAATCATAATTATAAACTATTTGAAACCTACAAATATATTTTAACATTAGAACTTTGGTTCACAATCTTATGCAAATTTTTAGCTTTACAAACTATTTGTAAATTCAACTTTGGTTACGTAATTTTTATTCTTTATTATTTAAAAAACTAAATGTTTGCTTTGATCCTTAAATTCGTTAATATCATAAATTGAACGTACTCATGTGTTTTACTTAAAAAAGTTTGTTTAAATTTCAGTTTATTTTCACAACCTGCAGACTTTAAAAAACAAACAGTCTTCTTCTTGCAGTCTGCAGACATTTAGTCCACCTCTTTTCTGTAGATGCTCTGCAGATGTGGTCCGCAGACTGCAGACCTTTTACCTCTTCAAAAACAAACAGCACCTTAGTATTTATACTTTATCTGTCAACTTTTTTCCTATATGCCACATACATAGACGGTGTGTGGAGTTTGGAAAAACACGTTCAACAGCTTTTTCCATAGCCGCATCTTGATCCGTGACAACGATATTAGGTTCTTTTCCAAAATACGAAAGGAATGCTTTCAGTAGCCATATATAGTAATCCGATGTTTCTTTTGCTAACAATCCCGCGCCAAATGTTACACATCGTTTTTGGTTATGAATCCCAGTAAACGGAACGAATACCATGTTATACCTATCCAAAATGATCATGTGCATATAAATATATAAACAAAGTAATTAAACAGAAAATCTGGATACTCATTATTCTTACTTGTTGGTACAAAATGTAGGATCAAACAATACAACATCACATAATTCGTTGTAGTTTAGTTTTGCGATACCATCAGCCCAAAACAAAGCTCTATGTTCATCTTTCTCCAACATATAATGGAACGAGAAAGAAGGCGTGTTCTTGCTCCTTTGTGTTAGCAGGTTTACCACTATATTTGCATCACTATCTCCTATATACTAATTCAAGTCTCTTGCATAATTTTTATAGTTGTTTTCTGTGGACCTTGCTTTCTATATCCACCTTTCATTCCTGTCACGATACCATGAGCCATTGTCGATTTGATATCATAAGTATTGAGTTGGTTTATCATATGTTGGTCTGCAAATTGTATTCTCATACAATGTTTTGATATGTGCATAGTTGTCCTCGTGTACAACTCATGGTTATGAGTTAAATCAATCGTGTTTACCTTAAAACTATCACTTCCATCCACACGTTTAAAACCGATCGTTGCAGGACAACATTGCATTTGGCTAGATCTCTTTCTTCTCTTCTTGAGGCCTTCTCCTTTTAGTGTATCAATATTCGATGTCTCACGAGATCCAGATCTTCTACAAATAACATATTTACAAGAATGTATTCCGTTAATTGTCTTTGATGATCCTAATCTTGGATCAAAACCAACTCTGATCGCATATTTATTGTAGAAATCTATCCCCGCTTCTAGCGTTTCAAAAACCATATCCATTTTGGGCTCACTGTCTGCTTTAACATTTGGTATCCATATTACTGTCTTTGATCCTCCCGGAGATTTTATTTCTGTACTGCTTAGTTCATCCTCGATGTCTACATCATCTGAAACATAATAATAAATTAATATTATCCGTATGTTCACATATCGATTATTTGTTACATGATGCTGTAAATTGATATGCACATATGCATTTTGTATGATATGTACACAACTTTGATTTGTCAAATATGAATTAGACTCATATGCACATATGCATTTGTATGATATGTACGTATATTTGATAAGTCACATATGTATCAGACTGGCATGCACATATGCACATATACTGACATATATGCATTAACATGACATATCACACTATATGACGTGTGCATATGCAGACTAGTATGATTTATGCACGCATAAGCATCTTAATGTTTTTTTGCACATGTGCACACATTTTGTCAATATGCATGAAATTCATGATATAACTACTATGTGTAGCTTCAAACTAAATGATTAATCATTGAAATATACTCACCGTATGTGTTGTTGGACGAAACATTCCCTTCTCCGGTCACGTTTTTATCATTATCCACAACAACTTCAATCTCATTAGTATCTTCATCACCGTCTCTTAATATATCAGTTTCAAAATAGTTCATCACTTCATGGTTTATAAAAATATCATGCCTGAACAAACATATATCGTTTTCTCGATTTTTTTTAACAATATATGTTATTTGATATAAAAAATAATGACGAACTATATTAATACCTGTTGATGAACATAACTTCATTATCTCCCTCACCAGTAATCCCCGATTCCATCGCAAACCTGAATAATTCTAAAAGAATATAATTATACGCTTAAACAACGATGATATTGATATATCACAAAGTAAAGAATCTTCTTATATTTCATTCATGAGGACGATGAGCCATGAAGTATGATACCGGGACTGATGATCTTGATGAGAATAGAAAAGAACTACTAGGTTTTTCGTTGATTTTGATAATTTTGATCGGATTAATGATGAAATTATTCTAATTGATTTTTGTTTCCGTAAATGTAACATATATGCCTTATTATTAGGAGCTGTTATGATTTTAATATATTTATTGATTTATTATCAAAATTAATTCCATAATGCAAATGACCATCAATCCCTTTTTCATTTGGATAAGGATCTAATGGATCATATTTAGTTCTCAAGATCTCATGAATATTTGAGTTCTTAAAAGAACCTAACCTTATGTGTGTGTGTGTATATATATATATATATATATATATATATATATATATATATATATATATATATATATATATATATATATATATATATATATATATATATATTGAAACTGCAACATTCCATTAGAAAGCCAAACCTTAGCAAGGAGCTAAGGGGCACCAAACACCATTACAACTTTTTAATCGCTACTCTAGGGGCATCAACCCAATTATCACTATCAATATCTATTTTTTTTGCTCGGTTAGAGATCCACACAAACACTTCTCTTTGAATTTGAACTAGGATGTCGACCTCCTGTCTAGGTTTTTGATTGAAAGTACAATCGTTTCGGTTACGCCACAGCATCGTAAGGGTAGCATAGCCAATCAGCTCCAACACCTTTTCCTGAACTCGATTTTGCGCCTTAGATTTGAGCCATAGAAAAAGACTATCCAAGTTTCCTTGGAATCTCCAGCTAGATCCCCACCAATTACCGATTTTATTCCATACCTGTGTGGCTATAGTGCATTCGAAAAAAACGTGCTGAATTGTTTCAGGAGCTTCTTTACAGCCATCACAGACATACGAAATTTGCCCAATTCCCATAGAAATCAACACCTCTTTAACCACAATACGCCTTCTATGTAATTTCCAAATAAATATATTTATTTTGTTTGGGACCCATTTGTTCCACAAGTTCAATCCAATTGATTGATAATTTTTCTTTTTGATTTCCTTCCTAAACCAACTTACCGAAAAAACCCCTTTTGGCCTTCCTATGCATTTCCATTCGTCCTTCTTATCCTGCAGCAACACATTCTCCACGCTCTATTTTAGCAATTCAAATTCCTCCTGAGTTCTACCTTGTTTCAACTGTCTGTTCCATTCCCAGCTACCACCACTCGCCTCTAATCTCTCGTGCACCTTACAGTTTTTATTATTTTCCTTCTGAAACAGTCTTGGGAATTTATGTTCAAAGGAGTCTTCTCCACACCACCAATCTCTCCAAAATAGCCTATTTTTACCATCTCCAATTTCTCTCCTATTCATTTTCCTTGGATCCAAACCTCCCATTTTCATCTCCTTCCAAACTTTGGTGATTCTTTTCCATGTATGCCCCCCTTTAACATCATTTTCCTATGTCACTCCGTTTCTACTCCCATGAACACTGTTAATGATCTTAACCCATAAAGCCTCTGGTTCGTTTTTAAATCTCCATAACCACTTAACCAACAACGCGTTGTTTATATCTTCCAAAAACTCTAATCCCAGGCCGCCTTCTTCCTTATCCTTTAGAACAACTCCCCATTTAACCCATGAAATCTTCTTTTTATCTTCTATATCCCCTCCCCAAAAGAATTTCATACGCCTTCCTTCTAGCTTTTTAATCACTTTTTTAGGCGCCTTATATAAAGAAAAAAGGTAATTTCCCATACTTCCCAGGACATTACGCACAATCGTGAATCTACCCCTATCGATAAGGTTTTAGCCTTCCATCTGTTTAGCTTTTTATTAAATCTTTCCTCCAATGTCTTCTAAGGTTTTTACGAACCCATATTCACACCTATGGGCATTCCAAGGAAAGCCGCTGGCAATTTTTCCACTTTACAACCTAGGATAATGGCCATCGCTTCTACTGAGACTTGATTCGCTCCAATGCCAATTAGGGTGCTTTTGCTGTAATTTACTTTTAGGCCCGCAGCTTTCTGAAAACAGTAAAAGATTCGCACCAAGTTTAACGTGTTCTCCACGGACCACTCGCCAAAGAAGATAGCTACATCTGCAAAAAAAAGATGGGTTAGTAATACTTTGTCCGAGACGACTTCAACTCCTTTAAAACCTCCATTTTCCACTGCTCTATTTATAGCATGGTTTAACCCTTCCATAACTAAAGTGAACAAGAAAGGGGATATTGGATCCCCTTGTCTAAGTCCACGTGAGAGAGAGAATTCGGTCGACGGACAGGCATTAACCAACACTGAATAGGAGCCCGATTTAAGACATTCAAACACCCAGTTTCGCCACTTAACTCCAAAACCTTTTTGCACCATCATTGAGTTTAAATAATCCCATGAAACCGAGTCGTACGCCTTTGCAATGTCCGTTTTGAAAATCATCATAGTTTTCTTCGATCTCTTAGCCTAATCAATGACTTCATTCACAATCAACGGACCATCAAGGATTTGTCTATCCTTAACAAAAGCTATTTGGGATATACCAATAATCTTTGGAAGGACTTTTTTTAATCTTCTTGCTAACAATTTTGAAAGAATCTTATACACACAAGATATTAAACTGATTGGTCTAAAATCATTTATCCCCTTAGGATTATTCACTTTTGGTATCAAGGTAATAAAAGCGGCATTTACTCCTTTAGGGATTTTAGGATGTCTTGCGAAATTATTGAACGCATCTAACATCTCCGTTTTGACCAAATCCCAAAATCTTTTGAAAATTTCCACCATGAAACCATCAAGACCAGGCGATTTATTGTTACCACAGCTCCACACCGCTTCCTTCAATTCTTTTTCATCAAACTCCTTTTCCAAATCCAAGCTTTCCTCCTCTGTGATCTTTGCAGTGTCTCCCATATCTTGTGTCCAATTACAATCCAGATCAGCCTTAAAGATGTTTTCAAAATGTCTCTTGAATTCCTCTTTGACTTTCGATGGTTCCACCTCCCAAACCCCTTCAATTTCAATTCCTTTGATGGTTTTAATATGTTTCTTCTTAATAATATTTCTATGAAACAGGGCCGTATTTTCATTTCCTTCCAAACACCATCTATTTTTATTTTTTTTGAGCCACATCTTCCCACTCTTTTTTTTCTTTTTGGTGTAATTTCTTTGTAATCTCCAATCTCTCCTTAAGCACCTCCTGATTAGCTTTGTCTTCCTCAATCAATTTATCTATGATCTCGATTTTGTTTTTCTATATACGTTTTTCCTCCTCTTCTTTCTTCTTTCTTTTACTCAACCACTCTTTTATCTTCTCTTTCACTGCTTGTAACTTCTTTAAAATTATGAATAACTTATTATGTTGTCCTTACAATGAGAAGTTCTTCCAAGACTCTTCCACAATTTTCTCCAATTCCGGGTCCTCCAACCATGAATTAATAAATTTGAACGGTATAGGGCCATAATCACGTCTAATTTGTTTAAGAATCAATGGTTTATGGGCTGAATACAACCGAACCTCACTCACCACTTCAAAATTCTGCCACGTATCTCTAAATCTCTCACTAACCAGAAAACGATCCAGCTTTGAACACTTTGAACCTCCCCCTTTCATCCAAGTAAAATCCGTTCCTCCAATCTTGACATCCACCAAATTATTGTTTCTTATAAAATTATTAAACTTCTCGGCAGCTCTTCTGTTAAAAGTTGAGCCTCTTCTCTCCTTCTCCTCTCTCACTTCATTAAAGTCGCCAAAGATCACATACACCCCATTCCAACCATTCAGATAGGAGCTCACAAAATTCCACAGTTGTTCCCTTTTCAACGGATCTTGACTTCCATAAATGTTGATGAAAGCGATTTCAACATTGTTATCTAACCACTTCCCCTGAGTAATCAGACAATCATCTCTAGCAATCCCACCTATTTTTGAAAACAAATTTTTGTTCCAGAAACTCACTAGACCCCCACCTTGGCCAATACTTCCTTTGTACATGTAATCAAAATCATGACTGCCCCACATACTCTTTATTATAATATCCTTAATACTTTTACGTTTTGTTTCCTGAATACCGACAAATCCCGCCTTATGACAATGGATCAAATTTCTTATCCATTTTACTTTATAATCTCCTATACCTAGGCCATTATAATTTAAAGATAGCACATTCATTGATTACCTCTTTTGACTCCTTTCTCTTGGTTCTTTCTGTTCTTGTTATTCCCTTTCGCCTTCTTGAATCCACATAAGTCTCCTACCTCTTCCATCCTTTGCGATATCTCTACACTCAACGAAGAATCTCCATCTGGATTATTTATGCTTCAACCTCTGTTCCGTGAAACTTCCTTGTTTATCATCTGCTTTGTCTGACTCCTGGTGATTCTTTTTTCTCTCACTATTTTTTTTCCCATCGACCTTCAAGCTTTCTTCCCTCTTCAGTTTTAACTTCTTCATTTTCACCTTCTGTCTCGATTGCCTCCAATTTCTGTTCCAATGTTGAATTTTTGGATAAGAGTTTCTTCAGCTTTTCCGACATCCCTCCAAGCACAGGGGAAATTGGTCTTCCTCTAATTTATCGTTGTTATCTCCAATTAAAAATACACCTATGGGCTCAATTTCGTCGTTTATTTTATTTTCATTTCCTTCATCTTTTTTGCTATTTCTTGGGCTTGTATCTATTGCGTCTAGATTAGGCCTTCCATTAACGTTTTCCTTTGATGGGCTATTCTTCTCTCCTCCTATTGGGCTCACCTTATTTGGGCTGTCGGCTAAATGTTGGGGATTAATTTCCTCTTTATTTTTTCCTCTTTTTTATTTAAAAGAAATTCAATTTCCTTGTCACCACACCCCCTCATCTTCGCCGTCTTTCCTTCTTCACGTGATCCCCAAAGCATATCATTTGAATTTTTAAAATGCTCTTCACGCGTATCATTATTATAATCCACCTTTGGGCTCGATTCACGAGTAATCGTATCGTCATACGCCTCTTCGTCTTCCTCATCGGAAAAGTCCTCCTCCGCCGATGAAGCGGATTCCTCCTCTTTCGACGATTGATCCACCGCCTTTTCTCCACAGCTTTCTTCTACCTCCATATCACTTGAAACGAAAATTTTCCTTTCAATCTCTTTAACCCGGACCTTAAACTCTTTAGAATTAAAATTAACTTTAATTGTTTCATTTATGATGTTTTGATCCTCTGTTTTAACACAAACTGTACCGAAAGACCAATCTTGGCTTCCAATGTTACAAGGATCGGTCACCACCACTTCTCCCCATCTCCTTCCAATCATAATAAACGAATTTGGATTCCTAGCTTCCACTGGAATCCCTTCTATCTTAATCCAAGCAAATCTGTTGATAAAAACGTCTTGTTCCTCCCATTTTTGATCGAATTGAAGTGTGCTTTAATTTCTTTACTCGATAATATCCTCCTTTCTTCCTCCTCATTGTTTACATCAAATAGCACCATTTTTCCGCCCAAGTATTTTGATATACCATATCGGAGACCTTCATAAGAACACAAATTCGATATGCATGCCAAGCTATTGAAACTCTTGACTTCTCCTACTAACTTGGTTTTTAATTTTTCTGACCATTCTTGATCTGCTTCGATTGAAACGTTCTTTTCCTTGACATGTTGTTTAAATGTGTTCTTCCAGTCTCCGTCATTTCCGGAACAACCTTTTCCTTCAGCACCTGTTTTTCCTCTGCACTCTCCTTTCTTCCTTTAACCACTTCAGCAAAGGATAAGTTACATATTCTTTTTCCACATACTACCTTGTGTTCCTAGTATACCCCCATACTCTGAGAACTTCTCTTTGTCTCCTCCTTCTTTTCCTTTTCAACTCTCGCAAATTTTGCCACTCTAGCAACGGTCCTCTTCCCTCCCATAACCACGTCATTCAGAGCTGTCGCCATATCGAAAACGTTCTTCACCCTTTCATACCTAACAAAACCAAATATCAGGCCGTGTTTATCCCTCCGTTGACTTATGTATATGTCTGCCACTTTCCCCAAATTACTGAGCCCTTTTCTTATTTCCTTCCAATTCCATTCCATAGGGAGATTCGATATGAAAAATGAAGTAGCTTCATTGAAATCCCATCTTTTCTGTGTTTCATCAATCCTTCTAATTTCATTCCTTGCCACCCAAATGAAGTTCTTCCTTCGGGATCCTTCCTGTCGCCGAAAATCGCCTATCCTCCGGCCTCTTCTCTCTCTCTCTCTCATCTCTCTTTGATATATATATATATATATATATATATATATATATATATATATATATATATATATATATATATATATATATATATATATATATATATATATATATATATATATATATCAGTGTTGTAAAAGTCGGCCTAGGCGGCGCCTAGGCGCTAGGCGGGCTAATACTGCCTACGCTTAGTACTATGCGGCTCAATTAGTCGGACGTAGTCAACTTCGGTCAAAATCGGTCTAGGCGGAAAAGGCGGTCAAAGTCGGTCAACGGGCGGTCAAACGAAGTCAACAGGTTGGCATGAAAATTTTCAAATTTACCCCCTTTTTCATGAAAATTTTCAAAATTACTCCTTTTTTTCCACTACCCCTCTTTTTTCGATTCCCCCTCATTTTTTTGACCTAATCGCGTGACTTCTGTGTTCTCTCCCTCCCATTTGAAACAATCGACTGAAAAGAGGACTCCATCTCCGGCTTCCCCCCGACTTCTATCTCCGGCTTCCATCTCCGACTTCCATCTCCAGCTTCTATCTCCGGCTTCCATCTCCGGCTTCCATCTCCGACTTCCATCTCCGGCTTCCTCTGAATCGAGTTTGCGGCTTCCTCTGAATCGACTTCCATCTCCGATTTCCAGGCTGAATCGTGTGTGTGTATCGATTGCCAAGGTTGTTATCAGCCTCCGCCTCCGGCTGGATCGACAATGCCTCCGCCTCCGGCTTCATTAGGTTCGTATCGATTGCCAAGGTTGTTATTAATTGCAAAGGATTTCTGATTTCTCTGATTTTCGGATTACAAATTCGTTATCGATTGCCACGATTCGGTTTGATTTCACTGATTTTAGGTTTGATTTCTCTGATATTGGTTTGATATCGGTTTGATTTCTCTGCACATTTTCATCTCTTTTAGCAAAAGTACATTGGGGTTGATATCGGTTTGATTTCTCTGTACATTTTCTCTGATATTGGTTTGATATTGGGGTTGTGGTTCCCATTTGAACTTTAGTGTTAAATGTGGCAGGACATTAAACCGTGAATTAAGTGAGGTGGAATGTCAAGATTGCTATTGTTGTATATGTTTGGCTTACGGACTTTGTGCTTGGCTTACGGACTTTGTGCTTGACAAAGAGGTATTTCTGTTTACAACCAAGTTACACACACACACATAATATCCAATTTTTGATACTACAATGCTATGATTGAAATACTTGGCGAGTAGCTTCAGGTAAGTTTTGATACTACAATGCTATGATTGAAACTACAATGTTGTAATCATGAGAACTGAAAGTAAGATGCTAAAATTAACAAAAACTTGAAAGTAAGATGCTATAATAAACAAATTATCAAAGTACATTGCTTTTTCTTGCATTTAGCCCCTTATAAAATTACAATGTTTTTAATCCTATCTCCCGTTTGTATAACAAGATATATATAATTTATTACAATTAATACTCCCCGCCTAGGCGCCGACTAGTCCTCGCCTAGACCGACTAGTCCTAGGCCCCAGTCGACCGCCCACCTACCGCCTAGCGACTTCTACAACCTTGATATATATATATAAATATAAATATATATATATATATATATATATATATATATACATATATATATATATACATATATATATATATATATATATATACATATATATATATATATACATATATATATATATATATATATATATATATATATATATATATATATATATATATATATATACATATATATATATATATATACATATATATATATATATATATATATATATATATATATATATATAACACTTCTCGGTTGGTCCGAGTGGCTACGACCCATGCCTCTCTTATGAGAGGTTGTGGGTTCGAAACCCACTTGGTGCAAGTTTGGCCAAAGATATTACGGCTAGCTTGTAGCTTCAATGCTAGACCGTGAAGCGTGTACCCGGGGCTGGTTTACCAGTTGTTGCTTGCAGGGCGTGTGGCTTGCCGTGGGTTTGCTGATTACGTGTGCGGGTCTAGTCTCTGTGCAGCTCTACTTGGAGAAAAGGGATGTCTCAACGGTTCAACCGAGTGTCCCACATGTACCTAGCTAGGCTGTAGTATATTACGTACCTGTGTAATTGGATTCATCCCTACTTGCAATATATATATATATATATATATATATATATATATATATATATATATATATATATATATATATATATATATATATATATATATATATATATATATATATATATATATCAAATAATCTTAAACTAGAAGAATCTAGTGAACCTAGCCATTCTAAATGGAAAGTTTATATTAAAGGAGAAATATTTTATTTAGAGGACAGGGAATATTTAAACCATTTATTAAAAGAAAGTGAAAAGCTATAAAAAATGGTAATCACCAATTAATGAGATTTATAATGTGGGACTTACAAGAAATTGAGGAATACTCCCCAACATTTTATAGAATGTTTTCTATAATTATTAATTCAGAAATAAAATCTTTAGAAAGAATTTTAAATTGTACAACAATTTTATGCAGGGACAATGACTGATTCCAAATTACATGTAAAAGACAATGTATATGTTTATATGTTAAAACATGTAGAGAGAGAATTCAAGCAAAAGAAGAAAACAAAAGCTGTAATCACAGCAAGATAAATTGAAGAATATAAGAATTCTATACAGTTCTTTAGAAAATTCATTTATCAAACTACTTGTTAGCTTTTATTGTAAAACTTCTAAATAAAGAGATCTTTTCATATTTATATCTTACATGAATGATTCCTCGTGACAGAGGAAGAGGAAGAGGCCAGTACCCTCATAGGGGACAAGGTCGAGGAAATTTTCCTCCATTACCTTATCACAGTAAAAGTGGCAGTAATACTGCATCTTCATCATCTTCCTCAATTAAACAGGATGATCCATTATATGGAGAATTTATGGAATTCCTAAAAGCAAAGAAAAGTGAAACCAGTAATACTGGCAATTCATACGCAAATATTATAATAACAGCAGAACCAGATGATTCAAAGGATTATTATAGAAATCCACATCAAGAATTAATATTAATTCTTGATGTGGATTTCTATAATAATCCTTTGAATCATCTGGTTCTTCTGTTATTACAGTATTTGCGTATGAATTGCCAGTATTACTGGTTTCACTTTTCTTTGCTTTTAGGAATTCCATAAATTCTCCATATTAACATCAGATAATGATAATTGTAAGTTAGGATAAACATTTAAATATACTGGGCCATGAGCCAGACTAGATTGTATAATACCCATTAGAGACTTTTTATAATCTATATTACATGTATCTCTTAAAACAGCTAAAAAGCTTTCAGGTAAACCTTGTAAAGTTAAGGGTTTAAATGCAATTTGTACTCAACCTATATGTAAGTAATTATATTTATGATTTTGATATCTATTAATATCCTGTGCCGTTAATAACTTTATAACCATTTCTTCTTGATTCAAGGTTAAATTTTCTTCAGTTGTTTTTACTGTATGAGCAAATCCTATTTGTTCAAATGTTCCTAATTCATATATTACTTTAGGGTGTATTTTAGGAATTGTCCATTTATTAAGTAAATCTAAATTTTTTGGAATTTCATATTCCTCTATTAATTAATTTTTAATAAAATTTTCATTATTTCGATTAAATACTTTCAATATATTCATTCTTGTTTTTATATATGTATTGAATTCATCAAAGACTTTTTGAAATCATGGCTCTGATACCATAAATGAGAGGATCGATTAGAAGATTTCGACAAAAATCTGACTAGTAAAATAAAATCTGGGAAAACAATTTTGAGTTCATAATTAAGGTTCTTTTACATAATAACATGTTGTATAACTAAGAATGGCAGTCAGCCGAGTCAACGAGTATAAGGTTCTTTTATTTATTTATTTATTTATTTATTTATTTATTTTTATTTTTATTTTTATTTTTTATTTTTTTTATATTTTTTTAAACCATAATCTCAAGCCATGATGGATTCAATACATATAAGAATTTAGCCTTGCATTAAGGCGTTATCAAAATTAAAAGACAGAAAATAAAATATGGAGATAGAATATGGAAACTTACAAAATATAAAAGCAGACTTTTATTGCAGAATGTTTCGTACAAGATGAGAGAATAAGAGATATAATAGAGAAGTGAGTGTCTAAGGTCTGCCTCTAAACATTACCAAGCTTCTGTATTTATAAGCTCGGATTTCAAACGATTATAAATTCTATTCTATAAAATTATTGAGGCCGTATACATTGGCCGACAATGTGCAATTATTTACATCATTAAAGAAAAGAGATTCCTTTCTTTTTACGCATTTTCCGCAATTATGCTGTCAACGGGGCCAATCCACCTTTAATTATGACCTATATTGATTAGGGCATTTTGTCTTTATTCTTGGACTGGGAATCTTTGAACAGAGTGGCTTCCATCTCTGTGAAGAGGTCTTCAATCGGAATTGTTGGGAGTTCATCATCGATTGGTTGGGATTCTCCGCTTAGCATGTGAAATTGATTTTCACTATCAACAGATGCCATGGATTCATTGTCTGAATGGCCTTTTAATTTTTCTACATGCTGTATGATGACAATCTTCATTTGATGGATGTATTCCTTAAGAATTTCTTCATCTGTTGGGTCCTTATGATGTTGATTCTTCAATTGTTCAGCAATTTGCTGTAAAGGATCTCTTTTGGCTTGTTTTTGTCTGAATTCTCTCTGGGAAGTATACTTCTTGATTGTTTCTTTAATTTGATCTATTGATTCTTTGGAGTGCATTTCTCCAGTTTCTTGATATTTTGTAATCATTTTGGGCCAGAACTTTGTAAGAAAAATTCTTTGGATTGAAGGGAATTGGTGTGTGGTATAATCAACTTCAGGGATCCATTTCCAGATCCATGGGATTGAGAATTCTGTGAAAAAATGATATAAGGGTAAATGTTGTTGACCACCATTATATTTGGTGATATCATTTATTAAACGGGGTGATATTTTTACCCATTCATCATATAATGATTTGAAGGGTTCTGGGAGTATTTCAATTGATGGACCATATGATATCCACCATTTTAAAAACCAATTTGGAATGTCTTTATTATAGACTTTGGGACATATTTTTATAAACCATGAATGCTTTCTTTTTGAATTTTCGTATAAAAACACTTTATGAAAGCTTTCAACATAATCCCAATAATTAAATTTTATAGGGATTCTTTGTTCAGGGTGTATGAACTCTTTTTCTTTTAGGGTACTTATTCCTTAATCTTCTGCTGATATAATCTTTTTAATAATAATTTTGCTAAAGTTATAAACTTGGTTTGAATTGGTTGGATAAAAATGTGATATTTCACAAGACTCTGTGGCCTTTAAAATATTTTCATAATATGATCGTTGTTTATAAGATCCAGCTGAATATGAAGCAGTATCCTAATATCTGGACATAAGTAACCAATCATCATTATTGGCATCAAAATACCTCATTATATCTTTTTCTTCAAGAATTAATATTAATTCTTGATGTGGATTTCTATAATAATCCTTTGAATCATCTGGTTCTTCTGTTATTACATTATTTGCGTATGAATTGCCAGTATTACTGGTTTCATTTTTCTTTGCTATTAGGAATTCCATAAATTCTCCATATAATGGATCATCCTGTTTAATTGAGGAAGATGATGAAGATGCAGTATTACTGCCACTTTTACTGTGATAAGGTAATGGAGGAAAATTTCCTCGACCTTGTCCCCTATGAGAGTACTGGCCTCTTCCTCTTCCTCTGTCATGATGAATCATTCATGTAAGATATAAATATGAAAAGATCTCTTTATTTAGAAGTTTTACAATAAAAGCTAACAAGTAGTTTGATAAATGAATTTTCTAAAGAACTGTATAGAATTCTTATATTCTTCAATTTATCTTGTTGTGATTACAGCTTTTATTTTCTTCTTTTGCTTGAATTATCTCTCTACATGTTTTAACATATAAACATATACATTGTCTTTTACATGTAATTTGGAATCAGTCATTGTCCCTGCATAAAATTGTTGTACAATTTAAAATTCTTTCTAAAGATTTTATTTCTGAATTAATAATTATAGAAAACATTCTATAAAATGTTGGGGAGTATTCCTCAATTTCTTGTAAGTCCCACATTATAAATCTCATTAATTGGTGATTACCATTTTTTATAGCTTTTTCACTTTCTTTTAATAAATGGTTTAAATATTCTCTGTCCTCTAAATAAAATATTTCTCCTTTAATATAAACTTTCCATTTAGAATGGCTAGGTTCACTAGATTCTTCTGGTTTAAGATTATTTGAAATGGGACCAAAATTCATTTGAAGATCCATAGCTTCTATTTCATCGAGACTCATTTGGGTAATGGAATTATCTGATTTATCTGATTCTGTATTCCTTGTAAATATTCTCGAGTTAAAAAATCAGGTAAATTATTATCTACTCCTTTTTTGTATTGAACTTCAAAATCAAAACAAGCTAAATTAGCTTGCCATCTTGCAAACATTTGTTTAGAAACATCATGTTTAAAATCTTTATTAAGAATGAATTTAGCTGCTTGACAATCTGTTTTAACAATAAAATGTTGATTGTATAAATCATCTTGAAATTTTAAAACGCATTTTACTAAAGACAATATTTCTTTGGCAGTGGTTGAATAATTCTTTTGTGCTGGATTCCATTTTCCAGAATAAAATCTTATTAAATATTCTTTTTTTGATTCTGGGCTAGTTTGTTTTAAAATTCCTCCATAACCTATTTCGAAGGCATCTGTTTCAACAGTCTTATCCCAATTGGGATTAGCTAGAGATAAGCATGGCAAAGTTTTAACTTTCTCTTTTATTCTTTTTACCGCGTTAGTGTGTTTTTCACTCCATTGAGGTAGATTCTTTTTAAGTCTTTCATAAAAAATAGCAGTATCTTCTGCTAGATTTTTATAAAATTGAGATATATAATTTAGACTTCCTAAAAATCTTTGTAATTGTGTTTTATCTGTTATTTTATCAGGGAATTTAGAAGCAAATTCAATACTCCTATCAATCGGAATAATACTTCCTTTTTCTATATTATGACCTAAGAATCTTACTTTTGTTTGAAATAAAAACATCTTTGGTTGAGATATAACTAAACCATTTTTTATGATTATTTGTTCAAATATTTTAAGATGTTGAAAATATTGTTCAATTTTTTTAGAAAACACTAAAATATCGTCTATGTAGACTATTATAAAATTACTATAAGGATAAAAAATGTCATTCATTATATTCTGAAATTCAGAAGGTGCATTTTTTAATCCAAATGGAATCACATTCCATTCATATTGTCCAAATGGGACATTAAAAGCGGTTTTGTATCTATCCTTTTCTGTAATTTGTATCTGCCAATATCCAGATTTTAAATCAAATTTTGAGAATATTATAGCATCATGTAATCTATCAAGTAAATCTTTTTTATTAGGGATTGGATATCTAATCCATTTTAAAACTTTATTTAGTGGTTTATAATTAATTACAAGTCTAGGAACTCCTCTTTCCTTTTCTGCATTTTTATTTACATAAAAAGTTGTGCATGACCAGGGTGATTTAGAGGGTCTTATTAATTTTTTATCTAATAAAGTTTTTATTTCTGTTTTACAGAGTTCTAAATAATTTGAATTCATTTGGCATGGCCTTGCTTTAGTTGGAATATTTTTTTCATTAAAGTTTTCTTCATATGGCAAATTAACAATATGTTTTTTTCTATCCCAAAAAGCATTTGGATGATTATTACAAATACTATTTGAAAATTGGTTTTGTAATAATTTAATCTTATCCTGTAATTTAGGATTTTTAAGAGTGTTTTCTATGGTATGGATATTAATTTCTTCTTTTATATAATTTATTTTATTTAATTTTGCTATTAGCTGATTTTTAATTTCGTCAACCCAAATTGTTTGTGGAGGACTAATAAATGGAAAACATATTACCTGTCCTTCATATAATCCTGTAATTTTTTCTTTATCAGTTAGAAAAGGCAATATCATTTCCAAAAATGGATTTCCTAGAATCATATCATTGCTCATATTTTTTACAATATTAAAGTGGACCGGTAAACATATACCACTTGTGCATATTTTTGCATTTGTTAATTTATATGTAATGTCCAAATTTTCTCCTGAAACTCCTTTTAACTTATTTGTTGTTTTTTGAAAATATTTTGTAGGAATTAATCCTTCCTTAATGCAATTCATATCTACCCCACTATCAACTAGTGCTGTAAATTCTTTTTTATAATTGTATCCTATCAAAAGATTAATTTTTACATACCATTTTCTAAAAATTACCTTTTCAATTGATTGCAAAAATAAATTGTCATTGTTTGCATTTTCATCTCT
Organism: Cichorium intybus; assembly: GCA_023525715.1. Classification (NCBI taxonomy): domain Eukaryota; kingdom Viridiplantae; phylum Streptophyta; class Magnoliopsida; order Asterales; family Asteraceae; genus Cichorium; species Cichorium intybus. Next base: position 111,078,325 of record CM042012.1, on the reverse strand, counting down.
TTTTATAATATCAGCATATGATTCTATTATAGGTCTTTTTTCAAGTTTAGTTATTATATTGTCTTGTATTAGTGAGTGTTTCTTGATATTTTCAATTTCCAATTTTAAATTACAAATTTCTTTATTTAAGTCTTCCACTGTTATTAAATTGAATGTTTTGATATTTCTTCTTGCTTTTAACATTTGGTCTAATTTTTTCATTGGATATGGTTCCTCATTAACCATTTGTTCTTGTTTATTGGGATTTTGCAAATTATCTATTATTTGATTTCTAATTTTATCATCTGATACTTCTTTTAGTAATTTTGCTATATCATTACTAATCATATTAATTTGTAAATCATTTTGAAATTGTGATTCAATCAAATATATTTCATCTTCGAAGTTATTATTTTTTTAATCCATTTCTGTTTTTATAATACAATTACATTCATCTTCATTATTTGAAGAAGTGTTTTCATCATCATTATAATCTTCTTGATAATAATTTTCTGGGCTATCAGTGTCTGTATCTTATATTAAACTAATAAATTTTTGTTTAGTATCATCTTCTAAATCTAAGTTATTAATTTTCTTTTTTATTTTTTCTTTACATTTATTAGCATAATGGCCAGGTTTTCCACATTTATAACATTTATCTTTTCGTTTTCTAAACGATTTCTTATTAAACAATTTTTTTTTATCATTTTCTTCTCTTTTTTGTTTTCTGAAATTCTTTTTCTTAATTCTTTTATTTTTTCTTTCTTCAGAATATTTTTTATTCTTAAATTTTTTATTAGAGTTTTTTAAATTCATTTCCATTCCAAATTGTTCACAAAATTATCCTAATTGTCTTTTTTCATTAAGACGCTGGCTTTTTATTTGATGATTTAATTTTATTTCATTACATAAAGATAACCCTTCTTGGATACATGTTCCTATTAATCTTCCATAAGTAAGATCTTCATATATAATACTAGGATTATTTCCCCTTAATTGCTTTCTTATTCTTTCTGCAAATAAATTAGGTAATCCATCTATAAATTTAGCTTTCCAATAAGGACTATTACAATCTGGTAATTCCATTACTCTGTTAAGAAAAGTATCTTTATACCATCTAAATGATGTTAAAGTTCTACATTTTAATCCATTTAATAGAACTCTTATATGTTGAGAATTATCAGTCCATCTTCCCGTAAAATGTTCTACAATTGTACAAGTTAAAGTATATACTGCACTAGGGACTTCATTATCTCCTTCTAATTTTATAACACTATTATATATTGATTGTTGTTGGGTGGTGGTTAAATAATTATCCCACCATCCTTTTAATTGTCTAGTAAACCCTGCAACTAACATTTTTGCTACTTTAATATCATCATTTCCAGCTTGTTTAGCTATTGTACTATACATTAACATTCTATGTATAGTATTATAAATTTGCCTTTCAGTAAATTGGATAATAGAAGGAGTAGTTCCTCCACCACCACTAATAACCCAACATAATTTAACAAGTATCATACAAACGAGAGACGGAAATATAAAAATCGAATTTTAAAAACCCATAGAAATAGAAGAAAATAATAATACTTCATTAATAAAAAGATGTCAGTCAACTAGATCTAATTGTTCATATATTTCACCTATAGATTATAAAGTTGAGATACCTTCCAGGGCCTCTATATCTGGAATAGATGAAAAAATTAAAAATTTAAATATAAAAAATAATATTGTTTTTCAAGATGAAGATCCTACTCTTTCAGAGGTGGATTTTCCAACAACAAAGATTTCTGATATTTAATGGAAGAAAAAATAGATTTTAGTCCTGGATCACAGGTCAGAAAATTAATATGTGAAGAATTTTATAGTAATAAATGGATAACATTTAGGAAATGGTTTTTTGAAGAATTTACTTCTGAACAATTAATAATTTTACAAAATCAATTTTATCACTATATATCTTCGATAAATAAACTTGGATTTTTTGCTCCATGGTTTTTAGAAAAATATGTCTATGAACAAAAAGGCACAATAAATGCTATTGAAAGAATTTATCATATAAGTGATGACCAATATGTAAAAGGTATATTTCCACCACAACAACCATTTTTTATTGAAAAAGATGGTATTAAAATAAATTTTCATCTTTTCAAAAACTTTTTACAAACAATTCGGTTATACTAACAGATCATATAAATGCTCTAGTTCAACATTTAAACTTTAACAACTTATGTTCGAATATAATAAATAAACAAATGATTTCTCTACACGAAAAAGTAGATAGAGTAATATCACAGTCACAAATAGATGATAAAAATGATAAAAAAGAGGATAGTAAACTATCAAACAAAAATTTAATAGCAGCCACAATACATAGAATGTTAATGTATAGTACAATAGCTAAACAAGCTGGAAATGATGAGATTAAAGTAGCAAAAATGTTAGTTGCAGGGTTTACTGGACAATTAAAAGGATGGTGGGATAATTATTTAACCACCACCCAACAACAATCAATATATAATAGTGTTATAAAATTAGAAGGAGATAATGAAGTCCTTAGTGAAGTATATACTTTAACTTGTACAATTGTAGAACATTTTACGGGAAGATGGACTGATAATTCTCAACCTATAAGAGTTCTATTAAATGGATTAAAATGTAGAACTTTAACATCATTTAGATGGTATAAAGATACTTTTCTTAACAGAGTAATGGAATTACCAGATTGTAATAGTCCTTATTGGAAAGCTAAATTTATAGATGGATTACCTAATTTATTTGCAGAAAGAATAAGAAAGCAATTAAGGGGAAATAATCCTAGTATTATATATGAAGATCTTACTTATGGAAGATTAATAGGAACATGTATCCAAGAAGGGTTATCTTTATGTAATGAAATAAAATTAAATCATCAAATAAAAAGCCAGCGTCTTAATGAAAAAAGACAATTAGGATAATTTTGTGAACAATTTGGAATGGAAATGAATTTAAAAAACTCTAATAAAAAATTTAAGAATAAAAAATATTCTGAAGAAAGAAAAAATAAAAGAATTAAGAAAAAGAATTTCAGAAAACAAAAAAGAGAAGAAAATGATAAAAAAAATTGTTTAATAAGAAATCGTTTAGAAAACGAAAAGATAAATGTTATAAATGTGGAAAACCTGGCCATTATGCTAATAAATGTAAAGAAAAAATAAAAAAGAAAATTAATAACTTAGATTTAGAAGATGATACTAAACAAAAATTTATTAGTTTAATAGAAGATACAGACACTGATAGCTCAGAAAATTATTATCAAGAAGATTATAATGATGATGAAAACACTTCTTCAAATAATGAAGATGAATGTAATTGTATTATAAAAACAGAAATGGATTAAAAAAATAATAACTTCGAAGATGAAATATATTTGATTGAATCACAATTTCAAAATGATTTACAAATTAATATGATTAGTAATGATATAGCAAAATTACTAAAAGAAGTATCAGATGATAAAATTAGAAATCAAATAATAGATAATTTGCAAAATCCCAATAAACAAGAACAAATGGTTAATGAAGAACCATATTCAATGAAAAAATTAGACCAAATATTAAAAGCAAGAAGAAATATCAAAACATTCGATTTAATAACAGTGGAAGACTTAAATAAAGAAATTGGTAATTTAAAATTGGAAATTGAAAATATCAAGAAACACTCAGTAATACAAGACAATAGAATAACTAAACTTGAAAAAAGACCTATAATAGAATCATATACTGATATTATAAAAAGAGATGAAAATGCAAACAATGACAATTTATTTTTGCAATCAATTGAAAAGGTAATTTTTAGAAAATGATATGTAAAAATTAATCTTTTGATAGGATACAATTATAAAAAAGAATTTACAGCACTAGTTGATAGTGGGGCAGATATGAATTGCATTAAGGAAGGATTAATTCTTACAAAATATTTTCAAAAAACAACAAATAAGTTAAAAGGAGTTTCAGAAGAAAATTTGGACATTACATATAAATTAACAAATGCAAAAATATGCACAAGTGGTATATGTTTACCGGTCCACTTTACTATTGTAAAAAATATGAGCAATGATATGATTCTAGGAAATCCATTTTTGGAAATGATATTGCCTTTCTAACTGATAAAGAAAAAATTACAGGATTATATGAAGGACAGGTAATATGTTTTCCATTTATTAGTCCTCCACAAACAATTTGGGTTGACGAAATTAAAAATCAGCTAATAGCAAAATTAAATCAAATAAATTATATAAAAGAAGAAATTAATATCCATACCATAGAAAACACTCTTAAAAATCCTAAATTACAGGATAAGATTAAATTATTACAAAACCAATTTTCAAATAGTATTTGTAATAATCATCCAAATGCTTTTTGGGATAGAAAAAAACATATTGTTAATTTGCCATATGAAGAAAACTTTAATGAAAAAATATTCCAACTAAAGCAAGGCCATTTCAAATGAATTCAAATTATTTAGAACTCTATAAAACAGAAATAAAAACTTTATTAGATAAAAAATTAATAAGAGCCTCTAAATCAGCCTGGTCATGCACAGCTTTTTAGGTAAATAAAAATGCAGAAAAGGAAAGAGGAGTTCCTAGACTTGTAATTAATTATAAACCACTAAATAAAGTTTTAAAATGGATTAGATATCCAATCCCTAATAAAAAAGATTTACTTGATAGATTACATGATGCTATCATATTCTTAAAATTTGATTTAAAACTTGGATATTGGCAGATACAAATTACAAAAAAGGATAGATACAAAACCGCTTTTAATGTCCCATTTGGACAATATGAATGGAATGTGATGCTATTTAGATTAAAAAATGCACCTTCTGAATTTCAAAATATAATGAATGACATTTTTTATCCTTATAGTAATTTTATAATAGTCTACATAGACGATATTTTAGTCTTTTCTAAAAACATTGAACAACATTTTCAACATCTTAAAATATTTGAACAAATAATCATAAAAAATGGTTTAGTTATATCTCAACCAAAGATGTTTTTATTTCAAACAAAAGTAAGATTCTTAGGTCATAATATAGAAAAAGGAAGTATTATTCCGATTGATAGGAGTATTGAATTTGCTTCTAAATTCCCTGATAAAATAACTGATAAAACACAGTTACAAAGATTTTTAGGAAGTCTAAATTATATATCTCTATTTTATAAAAATCTAGCAGAAGATACTGCTATTTTATATGAAATACTTAAAAAGAATCTACCTCAATGGAGTGAAAAAGACACTAACGCGGTAAAAAGAATAAAAGAGAAAGTTAAAACTTTGTCATGCTTATCTCTAGCTAATCCCAATTGGGATAAGACTGTTGAAATAGATGCCTCCGAAATAGGTTATGGAGGAATTTTAAAACAAACTAGCCCAGAATCTAAAAAAGAATATTTAATAAGATTTTATTCTGGAAAATGAAATCCAGCACAAAAGAATTATTCAACCACTGCCAAAGAAATATTGTCTTTAGTAAAATGTGTTTTAAAATTTCAAGATGATTTATACAATCAACATTTTATTGTTAAAACAGATTGTCAAGCAGCTAAATTCATTCTTAATAAAGATTTTAAACATGATGTTTCTAAAGAAATGTGTGCAAGATGGCAAGCTAATTTAGCTTGTTTTGATTTTGAAGTTCAATACAAAAAAGGAGTAGATAATAATTTACCTGATTTTTTAACTCGAGAATATTTACAATGAATACAGAATCAGATAAATCAGATAATTCCATTACCCAAATGAGTCTCGATGAAATAGAAGCTATGGATCTTCAAATGAATTTTGGTCCCATTTCAAATAATCTTAAACCAGAAGAATCTAGTGAACCTAGCCATTCTAAATGGAAAGTTTATATTAAAGGAGAAATATTTTATTTAGAGGACAGGGAATATTTAAACCATTTATTAAAAGAAAGTGAACAAGCCATAAAAAATGGTAATCACCAATTAATGAGATTTATAATGTGGGACTTACAAGAAATTGAGGAATACTCCCCAACATTTTATAGAATGTTTTCTATAATTATTAATTCAGAAATAAAATCTTTAGAAAGAATTTTAAATTGTACAACAATTTTATGCAGGAACAATGACTGATTCCAAATTACAGGTAAAAGAAGAAAATAAAAGCTGTAATCACAGCAAGAGAAATTGAAGAATATAAGAATTCTATACAGTTCTTTAGAAAATTCATTTATCAAACTACTTGTTAGCTTTTATTGTAAAACTTCTAAATAAAGAGATATCTTTTCATATTTATATCTTACAAGAATGATTCCTCGTGACAGAGGAAGAGGAAGAGGCCAGTACCCTCATAGGGGACAAGGTCGAGGAAATTTTCCTCCATTACTTTATCACAGTAAAAGTGGCAGTAATACTGCATCTTCATCATCTTCTTCAATTAAACAGGATGATCCATTATATGGAGAATTTATGGAATTCCTAAAAGCAAAGAAAAGTGAAACCAGTAATACTGACAATTCGTACGCAAATACTGTAATAACAGAAGAACCAGATGATTCAAAGGATTATTATAGAAATCAACATCAAGAATTAATATTAATTCTCGAAGAAAAAGATATAATGAGGTATTTTGATGCCAATAATGATGATTGGTTACTTATGTCCAGATATTTGGATACTGCTTCATATTCAGCTGGATCTTATAAACAACGATCATATTATGAAAATATTTTAAAGGCCACAGAGTCTTGTGAAATATCACATTTTTATCCAGCCAATTCAAACCAAGTTTATAACTTTAGCAAAATTATTATTAAAAAGATTATATCAGCAGAAGATTGGGGAATAAGTACCCTAAAAGAAAAAGAGTTCATACACCCTGAACAAAGAATCCCTGTAAATTTTAGTTATTGGGATTATGTTGAAAGCTTTCATAAAGTGTTTTTATACGAAAATTAAAAAAGAAAGTATTCCTGGTTTATAAAAATATGTCTCAAAGTCTATAATAAAGACATTCCAAATTGGTTTTTAAAAATGGTGGATATCATATGGTCCATCAATTGAAATACTCCTAGAACCCTTCAAATCTTTATATGATGAATGGGTAAAAATCTCACCCCGTTTAATGAATGAAATCACCAAATATAATGGTGGTCAACAACATTTACCCTCATATCATTTTTTCACAAAATTCTCAATCCCATTGATCTGGAAATGGATCCCTGAAGTTGATTATACCACACACCAATTCCCTTCAATCCAAAGAATTTTTCTTACAATGTTCTGGCCCAAAATGATTACAAAAGATCAAGAAACTGGAGAAATGCACTCCAAAGAATCAATAGATCAAATTAAAGAAACAATCAAGAAGTATACTTCCCAGAGAGAATTCAGACAAAAACAAGCCAAAAGAGATCCTTTACAGCAAATTGCTGAACAATTGAAGAATCAACATCATAAGGACCCAACAGATGAAGAAATTCTTAAGGAATACATCCATCAAATGAAGACTGTCATCACACAGCATGCGGAAAAATTAAAAGGCCATTCAGACAATGAATCCATGGCATCTGTTTATAGTGAAAATCAATTTCACATGTTAATCGGAGAATCCCAACCAATCGATGATGAACTCCCAACAATTCCGATTGAAGACCTCTTCACAGAGATGGAAGCCACTCTGTTCAAAGATTCCCAGTCCAAGAATAAAGACGAAATGCCCTAATCAATACAGGTCATAATTAAAGGTGGAGGGCCCCGTTGACAGCATAATTGCGGAAAATACGTAAAAAGAAAGGAATCTCTTTTCTTTAATGATGTAAATAATTGCACATTGTCGGCCAATGTATACGGCCTTAATAATTTTATAGAATAGAATTTATAATCGTTTGAAATCCGAGCTTATAAATACAGAAGCTTGGTAATGTTTAGAGGCAGACCTTAGACACTCACTTCTCTCTTATATCTCTTATTCTCTCATCTTGTACGAAACCTTCTGCAATAAAAGTCTCTTATATATATGTACATATATATGTATAAATATATATATACATATATATGTATAAATATATTTATATATATGTATATATATAAATATATATATATATATATATATATATATATATATATATATATATATATATATATAATTTTTTTTTTTGAAAAGGCAACTTAAGAACAGGCGGACCCAGCCAGAGGCTGGAAAAACCGCAAGGAGGGACAACAGTCACAACAATTACATCATGGAGATAGCTAATCTAGGGGATGAGACCCACAAGCATCTATCGATCCTAACCTGTAGTAGCACGCGACTCAATCCACAAGAGAGATTCTTTTTGAATGTTGCTAAAGAGGTCGTCCACTGGTCTGTGTTTGCCCATGAACGTTGCTTCATTCCTATTTTGCCAAATCGACACCAATGAAACCGCCCCAATAACCCTCAGTGCTTTATTCTCGATAGCGGTTCTTCCTTCCTTCTCTAACCAATCAAAAATATCTTCTACCGAATTGACATCTTTTTCCTTCAAATTCCACCAGA